>ML682042.1:3030255-3132804 GCA_007922195.1 Podocnemis expansa
ATGGTGCAGAGTCTGATGCGTCCCAAACCCTGTGCTGGAGGCTGGACAGCACCCACGGGAAGAAGGAAGTGCTGTCTCCTGCCAATGTGCTGAGAGGCTTCCAGAGCAATGTCAGCACGTGGATCTGGAGGCTCTGAGGGGAGACGACATGCCCCTGTCTGGAGCACTGAAGCAGTCCTGCTGCTCCTTACCATCTGGAGCAGGCAGGACATCATTTCCTGGTTCCGGGCTAGCCACCAGAACTGGGACATTTACACTGACATCATGGTGGAGCTGTCTGCCCAAGGCTGTGAGCACACCGCCGAGCAGGTACACTCCAAGATCAAGACCCTGAGGCAGGACCATGCTCAGACCAGGGAGGCACACGAGCTCCAGTGGGCAGGTAAGCACTGCCACCTGCCCTTTCTGCAAGGAGCTGCATGCCTTCCTGGGGACTGAGCCCAGTGGCCTGCCAGCCAGAGCATTCGATACTGGCCACCACCCCAGCACCTCCTCAGGCCCGGATGGAGCGGACGCCAGCTCCGAGGTGTCGCTGGACATCGGGCAGCCTCCTGTCCTGCCACCACCAGCAGCAGAGGCTGCACCGGGGACTCCGGAGCTCTTCCCTGTCGCCCATGAGGAGAGTGCCAGCGGCGAGGAGGAGCACTGGCCTCCTGATGTGCCAACCTCAGGGGAGTCTGCCACGGATGACAGGACATCCTGGCGGACATCTGGAGCCCCTGTCGGTGAGTCTTCCCATCCCATACAGGCAGGCAGGGCTAGGTCTGCCCAGGTCATGGGCAGTGAGGGGGTCCAGCACAGGGACAGGCAGAGCACAGGGCTGGGGGAGGGGGCAGAGGCAGGCCATGGCCATGGAGCAGCAGGATACGGCCATGGAGTGGCAGGACACGGCCATGGATTGCCTCGGCACAGCCCTGGGGGATGCGGCCACCAGTCTGCACCACATCGCAGACAACAGCGCCCCACCAGCAGGTGGTGCAGCACCGCCTCAGGGCACTCCTCCAAGGTGGCCCTGGACCTGCAGTGGCCACGAGCAAGGCCGTGGCAGACCCCCTCGCCAGGACCCCCACCAAGGCCCTGCTTCAGAACTCCCCTTACCCCAGTGATCCCCACCCTAATCCCATCTCCCAGTTGAAGGCCCTCCCCCAAGTCACCTCGCACATTTCCACATCCCCTAACCCTCTCCAGCCCTTCCTTGCCCCATAAACAGTTCACAACTGATATTAGTGAGTGTGTCTTGTTTTATTGGGTGTGCTTCACAGTGTGGGTGGATAGGTGGGGGCTGGCTGTGGTAGAAGGGGGGAGAGGGTGGCGTGTGGTGGAGCAGGCCTCACCCTCAGAGGTCCTCCTCTGTGGCAAAGCTGTTTGTGAGCGCATCACGTACTGTGACAGCCCTTCTTGATGCCCACTCCCATGGGGCAGAGGTGCAGGCTGCTCGTATTGGCTCCCAGTGAGCTGGGCCTTGGCCTCCCAGGCATCAGCAACGGGCTCACCCCACAGCTCGCAGAAATTGTGAAGGGCCACGCACGTGCTGATGGCCTCCGATGTAGTCTCTTCCCCAAGGCGGAGGCGGGTAAGAACGCACCGCCAGCGTGCCTTCAGCCGTCCAAAGGCCCACTTAACCACCTGGCAGCAGCGGCTCAGATGCCGATTGACAAGCTGCTGGTGAGGATCGAGGGGCCCTGCATAGGGGTGCATGAGCCACAGGCAGAAGGGATAGGCCGCGTCGGCAACAACGAGGACCAGCACCTCTACTCCCCCAACACTGATGTTATGGGGGGGGAGAAGGTGCCCCCCTCCATGCCCCAGTACAGGGCAGAGTTCCAGAGGACACTTGCATCATGCGCCCTCTCTGGCCAGCCCACTTAACAGTTCTGGAAGATGCCCCGGTGGTCCACAAGTGCCTGCATGATGACTGAGTAATACCCCTTCCTATTGCGCTACTCAGTGGCTCGGTTCTCTGGGGCCCTCACAGGGATGTGCATGGCATCCAGCATCCCCACACAATTCGGGAATCCCACGGTGGACATGCCGTCCATGGTGTCCTGCAGCTCCCCTTGCATGATAAGGCACTGCAGCAGGATCCTGTTGATGGCCCTGGTGACCTGTATCAGGATGATCACAATGGTGGATCTGCCAACCCTGAAGAGGTGTGCCACAAACCTGTAGGACTCCATCTTCCACGGGGCTTTGGCCATTCTTTTGTTGACAGGGATGGCCAGTGTCATCGCAGTGTCCCTTCAGTGCAGGAGCGGGGTGAGTTCTGCTACCAGGTGGTTGAAGCTGGCCCTTGTAATCTGGAAATTCCTCTGCCACTGGTCGTCCTCCCAGGTTCGGAGCACTACCTGCTCCCACCAGTCTGTGCTGGTCTCCCGGGCCCAGAGCTTGGTGAGGCACAGAAAGGGGCAGGGGATGCCTAGGATGCTGGCAGCCTGGGGCACAGCCTGGGCACCATCGGGGTCTGCAAGTAGAGCGTCCCCCAACAGGCGAACACTCTGCAGTTGTGCAGCGGGTCTAGTGGCCACACGACGAAGGCTAGGCAGCCGGGCAGCGTCCATGCCTGTCGCTTGCAGAGCCCTGCTAGCCAGAATGGACAGGGAAGTGAGGTCGGTGCCAGCTTTTATAGGATTGGCCGGCAACATGGCTGCCAGCATGGCCCAGGTAGGTGGCCATGTTACTACACCTCCCATGGTGCCCCTCTCCTAAAGCGAAATAGCATGTCCTGGGTTTGGACGTGCTATTTTGGTTCCAGCTTGTCCCTTATTTCGACTGGATTTTTGGTTATTTCGATTCCGGTGATTTTGAAATAACGTTTTTATTTTGAAATAAGTTATTTTGAAACAATGGGCTATGTGTAGACATAGCCCATGTTAAGAATCCACTAGCCAAGGGTTCAAGACTCACTTTTTAGCTTGAGTGACCCCTCACCACTGGGCATAGCCACTGCCCTTTTCTTGCCCTTTTGTCACACAGGAAGGAGGGGGATTATCTCACAGCCTCTACACACCCTACTCCAGTGCCTTTAGACACAGTGGCTGAAATGGTCCCATGGAAATGCTGACTAATAAAGATGCAGATAAGGCCTGGCTCATCCTGCTATGTTTCCCTATTCACCACTAAATTTGGGCAGAGACATCCTAATATTCTAGAATACCAGGCCACAGGCCTTGCAGGCATATGGATCTGACATCTATGATTCTATGATTCTAAGACATCAGGAAGCAGAGATATCCTGTGACCTTGTGCCCAAAGGACTCAGTCACTCTCTGCACAGAGCAGAGTCTGGGGGGAAGAGGTCATAGCAACTGTCCCCGCTTGATCCCTATGGTTTGCTGGTCAGCTTCCTTTAGAAGCTCCCCCACTCTGGAACAGGAAAACTGAGGCAAAGAAATGGCATGCCCAAGTAACGGAGGGGGCAGGGTTCCCACTGCAGGAATGTTGCTGTCTGGCACTCCCATTCCACAGGGAGAAGATGTGGAGCCATGGGGCAGCTCCCCCATCCACTCTGCCTCAGCTTCTCCCTCTTGAGCCCTGATGCCTGATGCCCCTTAGCTCACAAGCCCCATGGCATCCAGTGTAGGGCTTTTAGATTCCAGCAGAGGAACATATTAGGCCAGGAGCCCCTCTCCTGTTGCCCGTTGTCAACTTCACTTCTCTGTCTGCTTCCTTTGCAGTGACTCAGGACACTGAGCCCCCATGGGGAAAGTGGGATGGGTTAATGGATGTGACTCTGTCTCCTCACTTCTCTGCCCTCCTCTAGGGTCACAGCCACATGTCCACTCTCCCTGGTGCTCATGACCCCCTCTTTGGGGGGGGGGGGGTCTCTGCCATCCTTGGACCTCAGGGTCTTGTGCCCTCTTTCCTCCTCCACATCTCCCCCTTCCCCCGGCATCCTAACCCCTGTTCTTTGTTTCAGATCCTTTTGGGATTTGACCTGTTGCATGGACATATCCCAAGATGTTCAGGATCCATGGAGGAATAATTTGCAAAGGCTGGGGTCAGCAACCCAGAAAAGGAGCCATTTTTAAAAATTTCTTCAATAACCAAGTGTTTTGAGAGTTGCAATGGGTGCAGCATCCTGGTGGGGGGAACTGAAAACTGGGCAAGAGTGCCTGTCGCAGGGTCCCCCAGAGGAGGAAGGGAGCTCAGAATCAGGAGCGGGCCTGCCACAGAGTCTCCTGTTGGCTGGGAGAGCCTGGAGTCTGATGCGGGCTGCCCACAGGGTCCACTGGTACGAGGAGGGAGCCCAGAGGCTGAAGCCACAAGTGTCCAGTCAAAGAGCTGCATGTCGCTCCAGAGCCACAGGTTGCAAATCCCTGGCTCAGAGGAAGGAGTTAGGAGTGGGAGATTTCATTGTGAGGAATTCTAACTCATTGGGAAGGCCCTGGATGTGCAAAAAGACAGGACCAGAACTAGCTCTTCTGGCACCTGTGTCAAGCAGCCCCAAAGGCGCCCTCCCCCACCCTGGGCCCCGATCTGGCCTGAGGTCTGATCTGTCCCCAGCCACTGCTGGTAGGTGGCAGGGAGCCGGATCCATCCCCAGCTGTCTTTTGGTGGTGGCTGGAGTTCTTGTGCAAGGGACCCCCACTCGGCACAGTCCCAGAACTTTCCCAAGGCAGGCTGTCCTGCCTGCCAGGGAAGGGGTGGGGGTGCTGATTGGATTGTCACACAGCTCTGGTTCTGCCCTCTCACCCTCCTTCCAGTAGCTCCTCCTCCCTTATTTCAGGGTGCAGGGCACAGGGTGCCCTGCCCCACCTCAGCTCTCTACCCAAGGAGCTCCCAGCTGGGTGGACCGAGGCATGCAGCCCCCGGCCCCAGTGATTCCAAAGAAACCTGCTAAGACCTGGGACAGCAAGAGGAGAGGGAGTGCAGGGAGGGCTTGAAGAGTATTGGGAGGGGAGGCTGCCTTCCCCTTGCCTAGTTTCTGGAGCTCTTGCTTCAGTTACTTATCTGTCACGGTCTGTGGGATGAACCTTGACCCTCTCCGGCAGCAGGTGGAACTATGCTGGCCCAGACAAGCCCAGATGAGGGGCACTTTACCTAGGATCAAAACCATGTGGGAGCACCCAGAGTGCTGGAAACCTCAGCCACTGAATTTTAGAAGGCGCAGGGAACACATCTGGCTGCATCCCCAGCCACAGCAGTGTGCCGGATCCATCCCCTGAACCCTCTAAAATTCATCACCTGAGGTTTTGCGCCAGTCACCCAGGCCTAGTTATGGCCCTGTGAAAAGGAGAAACTTCTGGTGGCCAATTGGTAGAGAAAGGCAGCTGGGAACATCTGGATGGGGCTGGAGAACAGAATCCTGATGTTAGACAGTTTCCTGGAGGAAATTTCATCCTAAGGGGAAGCAACTGGAAGAAGGGAAGGATGGGGTGGGGAGAAAAGGAGCAGGGACTAAAAATTGGGGAGTACAAGAGGAACTGGGCAAGTGGGATTGTTGGGGCTGTTGACTCAGGGGAATATGTTGGAAAAAATGAACGAGAAAATTCAGCTTTTGGAAAAGGATCAGGAATGTAATCCAGGGGCAGGAGCTTTTGCTGGCAGATACGGAGCTTTAAAGCGACAGGAGTTGTCTTCAGCATTGCAATATTTTCTGGCTTAAGCAAAGGGCCTAGGAAGTGTCATGTAATGCTAGCTGGAAGTAGGTCATCTAGAATGGTTGGATGAGGAGGAGGTTTAATGGAGACACTCAAAGGCGGAGAGGAAGATGTGACTTGTGCTAAAATTGCCAGTTTCTGGTTGTTTGAGGGACACTGAAAGGAGAAGTGAGAAATGTTACTGGGGAGTTAACTAACGTGTAGGGGTTAGTGTTGTAACAGGGAACATTAGCGCTTATCCTTTCTGGGATCCTCTTTCCAACACAACAAACACAGCAGCTCTAGGTAGCCTAAACATTTGCTCCCCAAAACCAAACTGTGGTTGACTCTGAAATGCAAAACTGTAGTTCAGTTTTTTCTGGGTCTACTCTGTGTCCCTAGGTCTGCAGCATCAAAAGAATTAACAAGCAATAAAACCTGATGGGTTGGATTACATGCGGCCACCATTCACTAGAACAAAGGGTGGTGGAAAAGTCCTTGAGCATGCTCAGCTTAGCCAGAAAACCAGATAGTTTGGTTTTTGATCTAGGGACAAATGTCTGGGTTTGGTTCTCCTTTTCTCGTGATTATTCTGTGGTTTTTGGTTTTCTGTGACTAGTGAAGCCTTTGTGGATTTTATGTAAAAGCATTTTTTTTTTAAACCAAGTGGTAAAACAACGTCTTTTAAACTGCAGACAGTTAAACAGCTTACAGCAGTGCTTCCCAAAGGACCATCCTGAGTTAATTACTGTAAGGAAATGTAGGCTTGGCTCCATTTTGCTCCTGTATGGGCTGTTATCTGAGGCTCCACCCACCTTGTCCGACACCTGTTGCTGCACAAAATGTCTTGGGGCGTTTGTGTCCGTAGCATGGGCTGGTTGTGGGTTGGAGACAGTGCGGGATGGGCATCGCCTGCTAGAGTTGAGTGCCAAGAAACAGTACCACAGTGGATAAACAAGTCTGTTTGAAGGGTGGAGAATGGGGGAATTTAGCTCCCTTGGGGGTTCTAATTGGCTTGTGAAAAACAAAGTGACTTTAAAAAAAAATAGTCTCTTTAAAAACATGGAAAAAACACTTGCCAAAAAGGTGTCAGGGACACTGCTCATTGGTCTCCATGTGTAACCCTATGTGCATGGCTTTTCTTGGGTGGGGGGAAGGGGCCACTGCACATCTGCAAGCAGCCAGAAGAGGGGACAATTGTAACTTCCCCTTGGGGATTAACAGCAAGAAATGCTGGACATGCTGGGGATGCAGTTACTTGGGATACCACTAGGGTGAGCCAGCACCCCAGTGACACAGATGATGGAGGTTTATGGATTAGGACTGGGCCCCACCGTCCTGAACTACAGCCCCCTGCTAGTCCAGCCCTGGTCTCTTCCCACACTCAGCTCTGTTGGTGTCCCTCAGTCCCAACCTGCAGCACCTGTTAGCCCAGCCATGACCCTTGGAGGAGACGTGCATGGGGAATAGGGACAGGGGGTCATGACAGACAAAATCCCTGTCTTGGTTACAGTGTCTTGCCTGTTCGATGAGGCTCCCAGGGTTGGAAGACTGGGGAGTGAGTAAGCTTGTTCCCAGAACTCAGGTGTGTGTATGGAGCTGGGGGAATCATGAGGACAGCAACAAAGACAGACACACAAAGAAGGGCTCATCATCACACAGCATGCAACATTCCTACTTCCCTTCCCTGCAGTGTGTAGCCCCCCGTTGCCCCCTGTGATGTGCAGCCCCCCAGTCCGCTGTAACAACCAACCCCACACGAGACCCCGCTGTGGTGTGCATCCCCCGTAGGCCCCCCTGCAGTATGACACCCCCAAATAGGGTGACCAGACAGAAAGTGAGGAAAAAAAAACAGGATGGGGAGGGTATGGTCACCCTATCCCTCTGCCCAGCACCTCCCAGTACTTCCCAGCATTGCAGGTCTCTGGCCTCTCACCCCCCAGGGCACCTTGTGCCCATGACTCCCCCCACTTTGTAGTGCTCAAGGCAGCAGCTCCCCAGCCCAGTTCCCTTCCGTCAGCACCCGCAGCAGCAGCTCCTTCCCACCACACCTAGGACTCCCACAGCAGTGGCTCCATTGGCCCCGGTACTCATGGGTCCCTGGCCTGGCTCCCTTCTCCCAGCATCTGCGGCAATGGCTCCCTCCTGGCTCTTTTCCCCCAGTACTTATGGGTACCCAGGCCCAACTCCCTCTTTCCTCCCTGGAACCTCCCACTCCCCAGCTGCCACCCCAGCACCTTGTGCCCCCATTTGCTGCCTCCTCCCCTCCCAGCCCCTCACCCACACTCACCAAAGTGGAGGCAGAGAGACCTTGCAGCAGCATTCCATTTCCCGGGCTCCACACGGCAGGAGATTTATAATGGCTCCACTGGCCCCAGCTCCTGGCTATGTAAGGAGCTGGAATACCAAAATACAGGACAATTTGTCTGTTTTTAACTAAAAAGTCAGGACATGGAATAGAGGGCTAAATAAGGAACTGTCCCTTTAAAAATGGTGGGTTACCTACGGTAACCGTCCTTCTTCGAGATGGGCTGCTCGGATCCATTCAGTACTAGGTGTTTCCTTGCCAGAGCGCCGGATTGGTCGGACAGACTTCTGTCCTAGCCTGTCAGAAGAGGGGAGGAGGCCACCACCCCTCGTGCCACCCACAACGACATATATGGCCGCCTCCCTGCCCCCTCCTCAGTTCCTTGGAGTCGCCAACTCCAGAAGCGGGGATGGAGGGAAGGGACCTGAATGGCTCCGAACAGCCCATCTCGAAGAAGGACGGTTACTGTAGGTAACCCACCGTTCTTCTTCAAGCACTGCTCAGATTCATTCAGTATTAGGTGGCTACTAGCCATGCTGACGGATGGCGGGTGGAGTTGGTACTTTCGCCTTCAGCACAGCAACAAGTCCCACAAAGTTGACCCCCCCCCCCAGCAAGACATTTGCCAGGGAAAACGGCAAGCAGGCCTGACGGCCTGGAGGGCATGGGCTGAGGGTCTGCCAGGATGGGGTAGGCCTGAACCCACCAAGGTCGAAGAATAAGGGTCAGGCCAGGTCACCTGGGCTGGGAAAGGGAAGGCAATCTTGAAACAGACTGCACGGGTGCCCTGCCTAAGAGGAACTCAGAATGTAACTGGCCGATAAGTTGGCCCAGGGCATGTTCTATAGACGCACCAGAGAACGTCAAAGGTTAGCAAGGGGGCTAGCTGAGTAGGCGCGTCTTGGCAGGACGCAAGAAGGCATAGAACACCACAGGTTTCCAGGACCCACCTAGCCATAGACTAGTTGTTGGCTGCTAATTTCGTATGAAGCAGAGGGAGAAGGGCAATGGCTGCCCTGGAGAGTGCGGCTACGTGGGCCGTCTGAGCAAAGGGAAGTAAGGGTATAACCATGAGGTGGCTTGGGGATGGCTGAGAAGGCCATGGAACACGGCCCATGGCCTATGGGGTCAGGTCAAGGAGGACAGGGCCTTCGGTGTGAATAAATGACCCCTTACCGCAGAAGCGCATGATTCAACCGAATTGGGCCTATGACCGGCTCTTGTAGGACAGGTATGGAGAGTACTGGTTGCAATGTGGCCTAGCAATTGACGGGGAGGCCAATAGCCTGCTAGAATGTAGGGAGGGGTCCCCCCCCCCAGTTTAGACCTGTCAGGTTTTCCCTTTGGGCTCTTACTAGAGCATGGCAAAAAATGGGGGAAAAGGGGAAGGAAAACTTCAACTATTGTTTAGTGAGCCCCTAGGTGACTGAGGGGATTGAGGGGCAGCCAGGAGACAGCCTCCAGACTCAGTACCTATGGTCTTTGTCTGGAGGGTAGCTCTACAATCGTCTGCCACAGTTGTCAAGGAGGCATTTCTAAGACATGGTATGAGGAAAGGTACCAATGAGGGCCCTTCTAGGCTTGAGAAGGGAGCCTAAGTTAAGCGGTCACCAGTTCGAAGGACGCCCTGCTATCAGAGAACCAGACGGGATCCCCACCCAAAGGGGGGGCATAGGCAGAGAAGAGAAAAGGCAGGGGACCCACTGAAGCCGCCATATGTTGCTTAGGAAGGGGGGTTCTCTGCATCTTACACAATGGAAAGCAGCAGTGGTGTCAACGGGGTCCTTGAGAAAAGCGAGAGAGGACCGCAAATGTGCCAGACACAGCCGATGCATGTGGGGAGGGAGTGGTGGCCCTAGGAGCTGTGCTGGGTATAATGGGCAGTCACGCAGGTGGGCAGGGCAGAAAGGAAAAAGAGAGAAGACAGATGAGTGTTGCGCCCTGCCAGGGGAAGATCGAAGGCATAGCTATGTAGGTGCCCAAGAAAAGAGGAACCTTCGTCTAATATAAACGGCCATCCCCAAGGTGGTGGATATCGTGTACTATGTGTGCGGGGCACTCGAAGGGGTAGGCCCCGCACCATTTGTCAGCATGTGGAACACAGCAAGGTGTTCCCCTTTTGGAATTAAGTGTCCCCGGTAATACTTTGTTGGCCCCAGGGCACCATGGGCAACCCTAAATGTGATAAACCAAAAGGAAGATGTTGGGTGGGTCCCCAGTTCCCAGTAGATATCCAGAGGTAGGGCTGGGGATCTTGCGAGGTGGGAGGGAGAGAGGGAAGGGATGTACCATACCTATGGTCCCTACAGGGTATACATCTCTCTATATACACCTTCCCTCCAATGGCATCCCAAACATCTGTATTCCCGTAAGATGTGACCTGTTGACTGCTGATGGAAATCCTGCCACAGGGTTGCGGTCTCAGCGCGGGCAGCTGTGTGGCCAGGGATGCCCCCCCCGCCTTTTTCCCCAGACCCGGGTATGTGGGATCCTACCTGGGCACGCGTGATGGTCACTGCGCAGTCCTACTAGGTGGGAAGTCTTCAGACGTGCGCATCTTGGAGCCCCCCCGAAGCTAGGCTACAGAGAGGCATGTCTCCGTCCCTTGGTGGGACTAGGGTGGGGAACGCCATGGTTGAAATTGGAGAGGAAAACTGTTGCAATGGGGGGAGGGGCGGTTTTCGTTGGCAGGTTCGGTGTTTAAGGGGAGCGCTGTTGCTGAACCCCTGATGCTGTAGGGATCGGGCCTGGGTAGGGGCTCAAACGCTGGACCTTCAGATTGGGGGCTTGGTGCTCTTTAGCTAGTCAGGTAGGCCCAGGGGAAAACACAAAGACAGGCCTAGGAGGGCCTGGCAGACCTGTCCTCCCTATGGGGAAGGGGGGGGGGTGATTCACAACGCCTTAGGTCTTGTCCCCTTAAGCCAGGGGGGTAGCGGTAGCCAGGAGGCTCGCGCCCCTGAGGGTGGCTAAGAAAACCTTTCTGTTCATCCTTGACAATGAAAGGCAAGGGGTTTACCCACCCGAGGAGTAGGATTTAAGTTGGTGGGGTGGCACCTGGAGGGAGAAGGCCAAAGTACTTGGTCTCCCCTCATGGATCTGGGGCTGTGCCCACCACTGGGAGAGTTTCAGGAGGGAACAGGGCATCTCCTTCGAAAGGCAGGTCCAAGACCACCTGATGCGCATTTGGGGCCACTCTGGCCTGTCTAAGCCAGGCTGTTCTGCGGAGGGTAATCGCTGATGCCATGGTCCAGGCAGCAGTGTCCACCGCATCGCAGGCAGAGAGGAGGAGGTCCTGTGAGACCATGTTGCCTTCCTCCAGGAAGGCATCATAGTCGTTCCTAGCCTTGGGTGGGACCATGTCCCTGAATCTCCCAAGTGATTCCCAGATATCCAGCAGGTACTTGCTGGTTATGGCCTGGTTGTTGGCCACCCGCAATTGAAGGGCCAATGATGAATACATCTTGCAGCCCAGCAGGTCTATTTCCCTATTCTCTCTGGAAGAGGGGAGGGGGCCCCTAGGTGGATCTCTGGCCCCCATTGCCATTTGGACCACGTCCTGAGGGGGATCCGGGTGGCCAGCAAGTGAGGGGTAGTCCAGTTCTGGTACCCTGTACTTCATGCTCGCCATATCCGAGACCAGTGGGACGGAGCATGGGTACTGCCACTGGAAGCGTGCAAGGTCCCATACGCTCGGGTGGGGTGGGATTGCTAAAGTCTCTGTGGCAGTGAACACCGGCCTGAACAGGGTATCGGGGGGAAGACTCAGGGGCTCCACCTGCATGCCTAGGTGGGCTGTAGCTCAGTGCAGAAAGTCAAAGTGCGCCGAGAGGTTTCCTGTAAAGGTCTACGGTGCTGGAGACAGCACGGCACTGGGGAGCCGTCGGAAAGGAGATGGAGTTCCCTCAGGGGACCATTATTGCTCCTGGAAGTTGAAAGGGGACGCTGTTTGGGGCCAGGGCCATTTAGAGCCCCTGAACAGCCCCTCTTTGGGGCTGGAGTCAGGGGACGGGTGTCGGGACTCCTGGCCCTGCGCCAGCATTGGTGTACTTCTGGCCTCCGTAGCAGGGGGAGAGGGTGAATGTCCCTTTTGGGCCCAGGCCTTTGATGAGAAGGCCAGTTTGCCCCTTCTAACCATGGGGGAGGATGGGGGGGGGGGTCAGGAGGAGCAACAGAGCCTGCGCTGCCTCCATTGCCTCTGGTGTGGAGGGGACAAGGATGTCCCCCATGTGGGATGTGGGCAAGTCCACACTGGGGAAGGGAGGACTGCTCGGGCAAGAGGACTCCTGCTCTGTTGGCACCAGACTCTGCAGTGCCGTTGGTGGGGTTAACCAGTGACGAGGTGAAGTCGGCACCAGTGAGACCGGGCTATGCCGGGTCCTCAGCATCGGAGGTGAGACAGCTCAGTGCCAAGGTGAGCCCGGTGCTGATGGTGCCGGGCTTGCTGATGGTGACCCCAGTCAGTGCTGGGGTGCCAGAGCACTGGGTTGGCACCGCGGTGATGGAGTAGGCACCGAGGTGGTGTAGCAGTGGTGAACACCAGTGGCACGGTGCCGCACAGCGGATGGCACTGAGCTGGATCTCGGGGCCGGGCTCAAACCCGAGGCTTCGGTTGAGGGGTGCTGAGATTCCTCCGAGGCTAGGGCATGGCATCGCTGTTCCCTCCCCTTGATGGTCCGGGGTTTAAAGGAGACAAATGGAACATGCCGAGACCATGTGGTCTTTGCCCAAGCACTTGAGGCACTTCCCGTGGGGTCATCCTGGGGAAGGTCTTGCCGCATTCAGCGCAGGGTTTAAACCCTGGCATGATTGGAAGCTTCGGTCGAACGATGGAAGGTTCTTGAAGTGGAACTAGTTCCACAGTAGATTCTCCCGGTCGGCGAAAGCTGATCTACGGGACAGGCCGCTTGCAATAGCAAGGAGCGGATGTTCCAGATCCGACGCACAAGGCGGAAGAAATGAAACTGAGGAAGGGGCAGGGACGTGGCCATCTATGTAGTCGTGGGTGGTGCAAGAGGTGGTGGCCGCCTCCACTCTTCTGACAGGCTAGGACAAAAGTTTGTCTGACCAATCTGGTGCTCCAGCACAGAGACACCTAATACTGAATGCATCTGAGCAGCGCTCGATGAAGAACAGGACTTATGTGGTCCTTCCCTGAGACCACCAGTAGTGTGTGACTCCCCCTCTGCCTGCCATAAGACATGCAGCCCTGTCTCGGCCCCCTTTTCTGGTGTGCAAACCCTCCTCCCTAGCATGCCCCTCCAAGGCCTGCTCGCTGTAGACCCATGGGGCATGCACAAGGAGTGACTCCTGCAATCTGTGCAAGCTTGTCTCCAGCTGCACCATGCAACATGCAGTGACCATGTCTCCAGGGAGTGCTTTGCTGTGTCACATTGGATGTGCACTGCGCCCTTCACCCCACCCTATGCCTCAGTCCAGACAGCTCAGCATCACCATCTGCCAGACAGCAACACTTGGAGCTGAATGAAGGTTTTTTCTTAGCTCCCAGAGAGCTGGTGAAGTCTCCTCCTCGACCTGAGCCAGGCCTTTTGGATAAGCTGAGCAGAAGCAGCACAAAGGAATCCCAGGCTCTGAACCTGAATCATGATTGAAAAATGACACTTACTGAAAGAAACCCAAACCAAAACCCATTTCTCTGTCTGGAAATCCAGTGACAGAAAAACATCCTGGTGATGCTGTTTGAGGGTTGTTGTAGTTGTCTCAGTCCCAGAACATTAGAGAGACAAGGTGGGTGAAGGAATGAGCTTTTACAGGTGCTGCTGAGCAAAATTTCAAGTGGGGGAATTCAAACATGCCCACTTCAAATACTGCAAAGGACCATCCTGAGCCTCAAATTTTCATAGCTTTTATGGCCAAGAGAGACAGCTGTGGTCATCTAATCTGATCTAGGTAACGCAGGGTGTCCCTGAAAGAACTCCCCTTTGGACAAGGGCAGATTGTTTAGAAATTTCCAGGGAAGGAGAATCCTCTGGTGCACTTGATCAGTTGTTCCAATGGTTAATAGCTCTCGCTGTTAAAAATTTGTACCTTAATTATCATCTCAATTTGTCTGGTTTCAACTTCCAGCCATTGGATCACATTAGAACTTGTCTGCTAGATGAATGTGCCTATGATCACTCTTTTATTTTCCATGTAGATTCTTATAGACTGGGATTTAGTCACACCTTGATCTTCAACCCTTTTGTCATTCTCATTGTTCTTCTCTGAACCTTCCTTCATTTCTCAGCAGCCTTCTTGAACAATGAGCACCAGAACAGGATACACAGTCCAAAACTTCATCAGTTCTGAATTTTTTTACCTACTCATGAAAGCTGAAAACTGACTTTTCTTTTTAACTAGAGAAAAAGGGAGATTTTCACATATTCACCTGACTCCAGGAACTGAGTCTTGAAAAATATCAGCAAACATTGGAAAAATTTGGGGAAACCTTTCACCAGCCTGTTGTCCTGTTTTTTGAAATGGTTTATAAAATTAACATCCCATGCAATGTTGGTTTTTGGGCTGTTGTCATTGCAGTAATTTTCCTTATCATCACTGTTGAGTGTAGGATATTTTTAACAAACCACATCCTGCTACTTCCTTCTTTCTGTATGAATCACTCGATACAAAAAGACAATTGTGCTAGGAGGGGAGCCAGAGGGTATGTGTGTGTTGTGGAGTAATGTACTGCTCTGGTGGCAAGTAATTTTCCTCTGGTCTGTGCAGAATAGCTCAGCTAAAGCTGGTTTGTGGTAATTCATATCACTCCTATAGCTCCAATCACTTCCCACTTAGCTTGGTGGTAGGAGTAGGATCGTTGTTCTTCAAGGAGTCTTGTCTTGTGCCTTTTCCTGTCTCATAGTGGAATCTTGGCATTATCTCACTCTTAAACCAAGTTTGGGTGCAATGCCCATCTATATTGAGTGTTTTACTCCTGGCCTAGTTCAAGTGGACAAGCTTTTCAGAGGGGGGAGAAATATTCTTCTTTTGGAAAATGATATTTTTGCAACACTGCAGTTTCCCATGGAAGGACATTAATTAAATTACATGGCAGGTGGGGGAGAGAAAGAAAACAAACCCAAGCCTTCCAATACCATCACAGTTTTGACTTTTTGGGAAGGAAACATTTTGATTCTTCATTTCATTGTGAAACATTTTTGTTTCATCATCAAATTGTTTTTAAAGCTTTTTAAAATGTCACAATCAAAACAAAATGCTTTGATTGACCTGTCACTAATGTTTTCCCCAGAAATACCCAGTAAGCGGGAAACATTGACATTAACGATTTTTATTCCAATATGTAAAGAAATACAAACATCAAATTTTTCCCAAAAGTGGAAATTCTGGTTCCTTCTATGGCTTGCCTCTCTCCCTTTCAGGAGGTTGTGATTACTACTAGCTCAGGGGTCGGATACCCAAAAGATAAGAAGAGCCATTTTTAAAAATTCCTTCAATCACCAAGTGGTTTGAGAGCCATAAGGGGTGTTACCTGCTAGTTAAGAAACTGAATAACAGAACAGAGGTGTATATTGATTTTTAATAATAAAAAAATGATGTTTGTCAATGCAAACAAACAATTTACATATACATTTTAACAATATATGATGTGTTTTAATGACAGTTTGCTTTTTAAAACACAGCTTTTAGATCTTTCCTGAAAAATAATTGGCTGATGACACATTGCAGAATGAAGGCTTTTTTGAAGTATATCATTAATTAGACATTACTTTTAGTTAACATTTAGCAATAAAAGTGAACTCTAATTCTTGGGAGGAAAGAGGGTTGAAGAGATGAAGAACAACTGCCTTCAGCACTGGAAAAAATTACAAACTGTCATGGTCCTACACACAAAGTATTCATTTCATTTTAGCTTTGTCAATGTAAGTTTTACTTTAATATTCAGTGTTATATACAATGATTTTCAAAGAAACTTGATGGCCCTCTCAAACAAAAAGTAATTAAAATATATTACTTATTAGATATAAAAAGGTCTTTGGGTGCTCGGAGAACTGAAACAAAGCATTTGGAAATAACTCCAGTGTCCTGTCCCTGCCTTGGCCCAGAACTAGGTGTACAAAAGAAAAATGTCAGCAATATGGCAATGTGAGGTAATCTCCACACACAACCTGCAATATGTACAAATTTCATCAATCCTTGAAGTATGGAGGTTGAATATCCATCCTTTCTTTATCAAATTCTTTTAGTATCAACTATAACCCCTTCCTCTATTCTTGTTACCCATAAAAGCTTCCAATTTCATTAGAATCTTGCTCAAAAAAAATTCTATCACTAAATTGAAATATTTGAGTCACCATGTTCTCTAAATACTTTCCTTTATACAGCTTCCCTTTAAAAACAAACAAACAAACAAACAAACAAACAAACAAACAAACAAACAAACAACCTGTGTTCATTTTCCAAAGGGATAGCTGTGGTAGTCTAGTCCAGCAAAAGAAACCCAAGGAGTCTCTTGGCACTTTAAGACTAACAGATTTCTTTTTTGCATGAGCTTTTGTGGGAGAAAATTATACTTCGTCAGATGCTTCAAAGACAGGTGAACTTACAGAATAGAATAAAAATAAATGCAAGGGGTTGTAAAACATAGGATCACGTCATACAGTAACAACAGCAAATCAGAGCAGTTGTTAGGTTCAAACCCAGGGAAGCCTGAAGTCAAATTACCTTTTGTAATGGGAAAAGAACCCATAGTCTCGATTCAATCCTGCTGTCACAGAACTTAGTTTGCATATTAATTCAAGTTCAGCTGTTTCTCTTTGAAGTCTTGATATTCCAGTCACATCTCTGATGATGGTTGTTAACAAATCATTTATCGAGTGATTAGAAAGATGGAAGTGCTCAGCAACTGTTTTTTCTTTTTTTTTGTTGTTTTGTGATTTCTGATATCAGCTCTATGTTCATTTATTCTTTTGCACAGGGATTGTCCTGTTTGTCCAATGTATAAGGTGTTGGGGCATTTCTGGCACATGATGGCATAGATCACATTAGTAGATAAGCAGGTAAATGAGGCTTTGATGGAGTAGCAGGCTTGATTACGACCTATGATGGTATCTATTGTGCAGATATGTGGGCAGACTTGGCAGCATGGTTTGTTGCAGGGATGCACTTCCATCTTTCTAATCACTAGATGAATGATTTGTTAATGACTGTTGTCAGAGATGTGACTGTGACATCAAGACTTCAAAGAGAAACAGCTGAATTCAAATTAATATGCAAACTAAATTCTGTGACAGCAGTCTAGACTGTTGTGTGGCTGTCACCCCAATTCTTCACTCCTGGGCCCTGACATACCCTGCTTTAATGTGAGAACCACCCACTTCTGGGTCAGCTCACGCCCATCCTCCTGTATGTAAATGGTCCTCCACATAATGGAGTTCTCCAGACACTCATGGGGAGATCCACAGCAAACCCCCTCAGCCCCACATGCAACTCTGTCAGTGTATCAAAGACATTCATATGCATCAGCTCTGCCAATCTCAGTGAGGTTTCCTGCACACACTCAGTCTATATGCATTGTTTCAGACAAAACAAAGAAAAAAGTTTATTTCATACAGTTAAAATTTGTTCTCTGTGGTTAGTTTCTCAGTCCTCAGTGTTCCATAGAAGATGAATTTCAGGGGAAAGCCCCTAAGATGGCTCTTTTAACAAGCTTCCTCAACACCCCTTAGGGTCAGGTGATATTCCAAGTCCAGCAATGGGTGTGATTTTTCCTTCTTCTTTGAGGGCTACTTGGATACATTCAGTAATAGGTGTCTCCATGCCAGAGTCCCGGATTGGTCAGAAAAACTTTTGTTCTAGCCTGTCAGGAGAGGGCAGGCAGCCACCCCCCACCCCCGCCACCCAGTGGCTCTATATATGGCCACCTCCCAAACCCTCCCCAGTTTCATTTCTTCTGCCTCACGCATTGGATCTGGAACATCTACTCATTGCGAAAGCAAGCAGCCTGTCCACATTTGTATGAGCATAACACCCGACTGGGAGCACCTTTTTGTGGACATAGTTCCTCGAAGGAGGACTCCAGCGATCGGTCTGGAACATCGAAATCCACCTCTTGCCATGCCAGGATTTAAACCCTGCACTGATTGCAGCAAGGCCTTCCCCGGGGATGACCCCCATGGGAAGTGCCTCCAGTGCCTAGGCAAAGACGATCTGGTCACTGCCTGCTCCATATGCTTGTCCTTCAAACCTAGTACAATCAAGGATCGGGAGCAAAGGCGCCGTGCCCTAGACTCTTAACAGGCTCAGCACTCCTGTCCCGAGGCTTTGGGAACCCATCCAGTGCTGCGAGCCGGCTCGGCACCGGGACCTACCTGGCACCATGACAACAGAGGCTGCAGGAGGATGAGGTTGGTACCGACCTTGGTACCTCGGCGCTGACACAGTCCACTGGCACCTGGCTCACCCCAGCGCTGCTCTAGGTCACCACCAGCACCACAAGCTCGTCACAGCCCCGTACTGATGGTACAGGGCCCCCCCCAGGTGCTGCTCTGAGTCACCTCAGGTACCATAGGCTTGCTTCAGCCTTGTACCGATGGTACTGGGCTTGCCTCGGCACCAGCCATCCTTGGCACCACAGGCTCGACTTTCACCCTCTTCCCCGGTGCTACTTCGCAAAGGCAGCCCCGTGTCTCCTGGTAGGGGCTCACCACGAGTCCATTTGGGGTCGCTCCCAATCCCAACAACACCGGAGGTGGTGAAGGCCACACGGGCACTCCTTTTGCTGCCCACACCTCCCTCCCCGGTACTGGTTAGGAGGGGCAGGCTGGCCTTCATATCAAAGTCCTGGGTGCATCACGAATGGCACCACGCTCCACCTCCCCACACCGACCCCGGGCACTCAAGCCCCACTGCCTGTTACTCCTTCAGGCCCAGGTATGGTAGAACCTTCCCGGTGGCAACATATAACTTTGCCATCTCTGGTACCACCTCAGGGATCACGAGATGCTTCCCCTTCCTCAAGTCCCGAGGAAGGTCCGTCAAGGGGCTCCAAGCGGCCTCAGTATCGTGTCTCTGCACCGTCCCCATTCCGCTTCCGCCCCCGTGAATGGTCCCCACATGAGATGTTGGCGCCATCAGTCCCTTGAGGGCACCCGGTACCACTGTCTCCCCGGTACTGGGGTCATATTCAGGCGGTCTATGAGCACACTTTGACCTCTTGTGCCACGTCGCAGCCCATTTGGGGATGAAGGTACAATCTTCTGAGCCCCCCTTGGATACCCTTTTTAGGCTGGTGTTTTCCTCAGCTGAACCGGTTACAGTTCCTCTCCACCCCAGTGTCTGGGACCTCGCCTCCTCCTGATGGCAAAACCCAGGTTCCATTTCCCCGGTGTCAGACACAGCCGGCCTCAAGTATAGAGTCCCAGGATCAGAGTTCCCCTCCCTCATCAACCACCCAACCCCACCCCAAGATGTGGTACGAATGGCGTTAGGCCCGGGTGACCCCCCCCCCACTGCAACCCCCTCCCAGCAACGAGGGAGACAAGGGAGTTAGAACTTCTAGGGTGTAAGGTTTACTCTTCCTTGGCCTTCCAACTATGGATTGCAAACAACCAGGCCTTAACCAGCAGATACATCCTGGATGTGTGAGATTCCTTCTCAAAGTTCAGACATCCGCTCCCACCAGAGGCCAAGGAAGAATATGATGTATTCCTAGAGGAGGGAAGAATAATCTCCCAGGACCCCCTTCTGTCAGCCTGAGATGTGGTAGATACAGCAGCCCACACTATGGCCTCACCCGTAACCATTCGTCGAGGAGCCTGGCTCAGGGAAGCTAGGGTGGCCCCTGCTTTGCAACAGGTGGCACTCAACCTGCACTTCGGCGGAGATGCCTTGTTCCCGCCTGAGACCCTGGCAGTAGTGCGTACTGCGCACAACCCAAAGGGAGAGGTAAAATACCTCAGCCTTCTCCCCTAGGGGCCCCTTCCATGCCCCCTGGCCACATAAGGCCTACAGGCTCAAGACCCACCCCACCCGCACTTTCCCTGAAGACACTTGGGTAGGGACTTAGTCCCCCCACCCACCCTTTCAATTAACAACTTGGGGGCCCGCTCAGAAGACCCTTCTTCCCTCCCTTTCTCCACAGGGAAGGGGAGCCTCTTCTAACTAATCTGTGACTGCTTCACCGTGGGCTCTTAACAGACTGGATGGCCCCAGCCCACGTCTTGAGAAGGTAAGCAACATTTCTTTCCTTCCTTCCTCTAACTAGAGAAGGGGGAATTCCTTAGGGCCGTGACACCCTCCCCTGCACTTCTTCAGCAATGGATGGGGGGGAGCCAGGTCTTAACCTTGCTCCTCTGATTTAAGGAGGGCACTAACCCTGTGACCCAAGCTCACTTCAATCACTTATGACTCAACCGAGGCTGTGGCTTCACTCCCGCAGACAATCCTTACTTCTTGCTGCCCTTAGGGCTATCATTGGAGGAAGGAAACAGGTAAAGAATACAAGAAGGGGAAGGAAAGACCCCCCCCATCCGCTCCCCAGGTATTGCTTCTGCCGACGATCCATCCCGCTCCATGCTCCCTCTAAGCTGCGTGGCTGCGTGGCCGCACAGCCTGCCACAGCCCCCCCGCACAGGGAAGGCTGCCGGCCGTGCATGGCTGGCGGCCAGAGTCCCTGCATAGAGCTCCTCTGCGGCTGGGAGTTTTGAAAACTCCCACTCAGAGAAGCTCTAACGGAGCATGCCCAGAATATCTGAGCATGCTCCGTTAGTGCTTCTCTGGCCCAGGAGCTGTGAGGGCCATGCAGGGTAAGCAGAGGAGTGGGGGGGGGAGCCCAGGATCGGGCCTGCACGGGAGGTGGGGGGCCCCATGCAGCAAGCAACAGGAGTTGCTCAGCTGCCGGTGGCTGTTAGAGGGAACATTGCTCCTCAGGCGTTAGGGAGACTTTCACTAAGCCAAGGGCGAACCACCTGGTAGTTCTTGTAAAAGCTACAGATACCTCCGGTTTGTGGAGACATGTGTGCCCACTGGACGACTGGGAAACCCCTTTGCAAGTCCGTCGCCTGCCCTGCAACAGGTAGGACCTGCAGCTGCACCTTGAACTTGGGAGGGACCCTCCGGGCACCTTTCCCACCCCTAAAAAAGCAGTAAGTGCGCGCGCCTAAGTCGGTCCCAGTAGGTCCTTCGCAACCTCCCCAGGACTATAAATTGTATTTAATTATCCTGCCTGTTTGATGGGAACATGATGCCCAGTATTGTTTACCACCCACTACTCTGGGCCATGGAGGGGGTTACTAAGACAGAGTCATTCATGAGTGTCTACCTTGCTCCTCGCTTTTCCCCCCCTTCCCTCCCTATGGATAAATCAACCTGTAATGGCCTAGAAGTCATCCTGTTTCTCCGGGGACTGATTTGAATCTTTCCAGAATATCTTTGATCTGGAGTCCCTGTTAGGCTCCATTCTCCCAGGAAGCTGGCAGTACCTCTTCACCTCTCCCTAACCTGAGTCCAAAGCATCCGTTATCACGGTCACTAGGGGCTTGGGATCCCTGCATGGAGTGTCCCCCATCATGAAGCGGGGTCCCCTTCCTCTTTCCACTCCTCAAGCGGCAACTCCGGATACTCAACCTAGATTCAATTAGGTCAGTGGGCTTCACGGGAGAAGAGGCAATACTACCCCCCCCCACACCCTTTCCAACAGAGTGGGGGGAAACCTGCTTTAAGCCTCCCAATTATCCCTTAGCCAGTCCAGCAGTGATGGCTTGAAAACAGACTTCCTGTGCACCATGGGGCTCCACACATAGCCGTCACTGATCCGGGTTATATCCTAATTTGTCCTCTCCCCCAGGGATGACGAGAGATCCATGGTCACCCAGGGCTAGCCCAGGACACTGTTGCCCGGGCACCTGGCGGGCAAGATTCATCTGCCTCTGCAGGACATGCCTCAGGTCTGGAAACCGCTGGTAGACTTTGCGTGATACTCCAGCCATAGGAGATTGTTAAGGCTTCTCCGTCTGCTTACTTCATGAAGCATAATCTACCAATCATGATGTCTGACTTGCACGGAAAATCGTTTTTTTCCCATGATGGAATTCTATCCTGGGTAAGATTGGATAACAACATAGGTCGCCCTTGTCAGATTCCCCAAATATCCAAGGTACACCTGTGGAATCGCCAACTGTGCCTTGTGAGCATCATATCCCCACCAGATGGTCTTCGCAGAAGACCACTGCCTCCTTGGTTAAGCTTTATCACTTGGAGGGGTCAGGTTCCCTCTTACGAGCTTGCATCTCTGGCTCGCACTTAGATGTGTCATAGCTAGGGGCCCATATTACACCTACTGGTTCCCAGGCACACAGGGTCATATAAATCAATGTATCTTCTAATTCCATAGCCCTCTGGGTTGTCACAACTAGGTGTCTAGTTGGAGGCATCGCGATCTCTGCTGTATTTGCTCCCTCCGTTTTCTCCATGTGGTCTTCCTGGTAGTGTAATCCTATGAGAAACTGGATGGGACAACAGGAGGATTTGCCTCCTTGAGTCTTCATAAGACAACCAAGGCCAACAGTACTTCCTGAAGCCCACCTTGCTGGCTTGCAAGTGCCTCGTGGGTCTGGAGTATTTCTTCCAAAACGTAAGAAGTCTTCTGGGTCAGGGCTCTGTAACACCGCTGAAGGTCTAGTGTTACATTCCCCCCCCCCTCCCCCCGCCCCGCAGCCGACCCAGGGACTACAGGGCTGAGATGCTATGTGGTGCCAATCGCACCACCTCTGCCATTTTTCCTTTCCCTTAATCAACTCAAAGTTTCTGCCTCTAGAATCTTCTTTCTTGATTCCACTAGCCTATTCCTTTGCAGGTTGAATGGTATACCAAAATACACACACCCCTTGGGCATGCAACTTATTGGTCTTTGTGTGGTTGGTTGGAGGAAAGATATTTTATTCTCTCTTATTGCTCTCTGTGTGGGCAGTGACCATCATGACCAGCCCGGTATCCCTAAGGCTCCCAGATTCTTTGTAAGGTTTATGCTGAAGTGTCCTGAGGCCAGAAGATTTACCCTCTGGCCTTCACAGCTCAAGCTAGATCCTCAGGTACAGCAACTGAATGTGACTCCTTCCATGTTAATCTTGTTGCAAATCCCTGGTGTAAAGTGACTTAGTCCGTCCGACCCACACACGCTAATTGGCTTTAGTGGATTGGACCTACCCCTTGCTCGGGGTAGGCCCTACATTGAGGACTCCATTGCCAGGGCAAGAGACCTAACTGGTCTCTTAGTATCTGTAAGGCCTATACTCTTCTGGGGTGTTGCTGTGCTGAAGGCGGAAGAGCCAACTCCACCCACCATCCATCAGCGCGGCTAATAGTCACCTATTACTGAATGCATCTGAGCAGTGCTCAAATAAGAACGGTGTGTTACTTACCAGTAATCATCCTTCTTCGATGTGGGCTGTTTGGATCCATTCAGGTCCCTCCTCTCCATCCCCGCATCTGGAGTTAGCAACTCCTAGGACCAGGGGAGGGGTCGGGAGGCCCCCATATATATAGCCACTGGGTGGTGTGGGGGGTGGTGACCACCTGCCCTCTCCTGACGGGCTAGGACAAAAGTTTTTCCAACCAATCTGGCGCTCTGGCACGGAGACACCTATTACTGAATGGATCCGAGCAGCCCATCTTGAAGAAGTACAGTTACTGGTAAGGAACCCAACTTTTTTGAGCCAAGTTGCTCACAGGTGCTTAGGTCAATTCCTTGTTCCTGTATGCATGGCTCCACTGGTGTGAAAACACAGCTCTGTGTTGGTCTGGATTTATCCCAGCCACATGAGACACACATCTGGGGATATGACATGGCAGAGTTTCACATATGTATGATATTGAAGGAAATATGCTACCATAACAACAATGTTCAGTATGTCATGAGTATGCCAAAAAACATCGTACACAACAAACTTGATATCAGACCTTACACAGTTACACTGTATGGGGGAACATGAATGACATACAGATCACACCACAAGGGTGTACGTGGGGTGTAGTGTGCCACAACGCCCTCCCGCTTTGACCATTGATAACTATCTTGGAGGCCTGTCTTTCAACCACTTGTGCACCCATCTTATGGTAATTTTATCTAGTCCACATTTCAGTTGTGTGCTAAGCCTTATGGGGATGTCAAGTGGGATAGTGTCAAATGCCTCACTAAAATGAAGCCATATCCTGTCTTCAGTGTCTCTGCTATTCACTAGGCCAGTGACATTGTCATGATTCATAATCACCCAGCCCCTCACCACCCATGGGGCAGTCCTCAGCATCTGCCGCTCCCCATGCATTTCTTGTTGCTATTTTGATTTCCTTAGTTACGGCACCAGACCTGAGTGGTAACCAGGATCTTGAGGTTTTGCTCAGAGTTCTTGCTAATGACAGCACCCCTTGCCACTTCCGTTCTCTCTGAACCAGACATTTGTTCTGATATAAAGGAAGGAAGGTTTGGGGCTGTGGCCAGGTCTGGTGACTGCGACTTCAGAGAGAAGGAAAAATCCAGAGTTGCTGAAGCCCACAGTAACCAAAGGTATGGTTTTTTTTATTCTTCATTCTGCAGTAGCAATTGGTGGCTCTGGTTAATGATTTGGGTCTAGGAGTGCTTGGTGCTGCATGTACATACTGAAAGGGTGACCACTTCCTCAAAGACCTTGCAGTAGAAGATAAAAGTCCCTGTTGCTCTGAGGACTGGGCAGACCTGGAGCAAGATCAAGGGCTGTGTTGTGCTTGTAGTACGCTGGGCAGAGTATGGTCAGGCACATCAGGCAAGATGTGTTCTTATCAGTGTTGTTCTATGTCCAGTGCTGATATCAGTTTGGCTGTGTGTGTGAATATGTGAGTGAGTAAACTGAGACAACACTCACAATCAAGGAAACCAACACGACCACGGATCTTTGTAGAAATGAAGGTGCCAGGCTAGGCTTTATTGCAATGTAGCACTATGGCAAACAATCCATATCAACAGATTTGTTGGCAGCATTGGTGCTCTCAGTGCAATGGAACAGCTCAAGTGACAGCAGGACTAGCTGTCACCCTCTCGGCTGCATGAAGTTTGGGCTCTGGGGCTCCTACTTTTATACCTTATCTGAATTGACTTGTGCATCCCTCCTTTGATGCCACCCCTTAATTTGATAGATCCCTGGGCATCATCATCCATCAAGGTGTCATGACTTGGCCAAATCTCTCCTTTGTACAGGTCACTTCAACCCAGCATACCTCCTTAGCTCTTTTGTCATGAGACCGGACTAGCACCACCTTTCTCCAAGTCTTTATTCAAGTACATTCTCATCTTTAGGTTGTGCCAGTTTCGATGAGGTTATCGTGATCCCACGCCCTATGTGCATGCCATTCAGGCCCACTTTCTTGGATTGCTTGTCTAGGCTTTGAGTCAATACCTAGATGCTTCTACTTATCTTTCTTAACCTTTTACTTTCTCCTACAGTGCTAGGTGCCACACAGACCCTAGCTGAGATGAAGACCCTATTATATCAGGTGCTGTATAGATCCTAACAGAAATAGCTGCTGCATAAGCAGCTCAATACAGACAGCCCCTGCCTTCAAACCACTTACATTCTAGCTAGACCAAGGAAGGATCATTCTCCCCATTTAACAGAGTGGGTAAATTGAGGCACAGCCAGGAATTTGTGACTGTGCTGGGAAGAGAACACAAGTGTTCTGAGTTCCAGCATTAAGCAATCTCCACCTTCATCCTCCCTTAGCCATGTGAAACAATTTCATTTTCACTGCTGATCTTACTCAGAACTCAGCAGCAAGAGACCTTGGAAACTGAGGTTACTTGTTGCACCTTCCTGGGATCTGGACAGGGACCAGTGCTGTTCACCATAGCATAAATTAGCCGGAAAAATGGTGCAAACAGTGAGGTGACCAAGTTTGCAAGACGGTACAAAATGACTCAAGAGAGACATGCTCAAAGCAAACCGTGAAGTGTTACAAACATTTCTCATTAACCAGGGCAACCAACTGGCAGGTGACATACAGTGGCAGGCAGCCACTGGATTCAGCCTCTGCCGCTGTTGGTTAGCCCTGCTGACTAGGAGCAGGGCCAGAGACATGCAGGGCTGATACCCTACAGACCCAGCAGTAGCAGTGCCCCTGACAGGTTTGAAAAAAAGTGCAGAGAAAGGAAACCAATGTTATTAAGGGGGTGAAAAATTTTCCATGAGTAGAGATTAACATGATTTGGGTTATTAAGTTTGGAAAAGAGATGACTGGGGGGGGGGGGGGATGTGACAGAAGTCTATAAAATCGTGACTGATGTGGAAAAAGTGACTAAGGTAGTGTTATTTCCCATTTCACACAATACAAGAACCAGGAGTCACACAATGGACTCACTAAGCATCAGATTTAAAATGAACAAAAGGAAGTACTTCTTGACATAACACACAGTCAACCTGTGGAACTCACTGCCAAGGGATATTGTGAAGGGCAACAATATAAAGGGGTTAAAAAGAGAATGAGCTAAGTTCCTTGAGGATGGGTCCATCAATGACGGAGCCAATTCCTTGGGATTGCAGAAACCTCTGATGGCCAGAAGGTGGGGCTTGATAACTTGAGATGGATTGCTTGGTAATTTCTCTGTTCTGTTTGTTTCCTCTTAAGTAGCTGGTACCAGTCACTGTCAGAGATAGAATCCTGGTCTATTGCTCTGACCCAGTGTGGCTACTCTTAGATGTTTCCTATTTGTCTAAACACATTTCAGTTTCCTCTAGTCCCAGCATTCTAACTCTCAGGTTCAGACCCCAGAAGCTCAGAAACCTGACCTGTCTGATGGCCAAGATGGAGAAAGAATCCAGAAGCTCCTAGTCCTGTTCTCTGCCTATTAACCACAGGACCTAAAACCCCCCGACCTGTCAGCGCTTGCCATCCTACAGCCCCGGTGTGGTGCCAATCCTGCTTGTGCTCACCTCCACCATGGTGAAAGGACTCATCACCCTCTGCCTCCTCTGCATGGTCCAAGCAATGACAGGAGCTCAGAATCAAACTGGTGAGTTGCTGGCGGTCAGACTATCTCACCCCTGCTGGAGCTGCCAGAGGTATATCCTGACCACCCCATAGTGTGCAGGAAGAGGGTGCTACCATTTTAATAGGTTTGTGAACCCTCAAGAACGCTCACTGTGTTTCATGGGTGAGACACTCCCAAGCTTGAAGTCATTTGGGAGTAATGTTGGCTGGAAAATCAGCAGGGCCATGGGGCCCTCTCCTTTCCAGGAAATTTCAAACACTCCATGGAAGATCGAAACATACACAATTTCAATTTTGAACAGCTGCTGTGGTGCCTTGTGGGAGTTGTAATTCAGGGAGCTGGTTCTCCTAGGAAGGGAGTGGGGTCTAGGAGGTTAGAGCAAAGGGGCTGGGAACCCAACACTCCTGGGTTCTCTCTCAGGGCCCTAGCATAATCTTTCTGGCCCTGCTACAAACTTGTAACACAGGCTTCTTCCCATAGATTAGGGGTCTCAAACATGCAGTCCACAGGCTGCATGCAGCCCCTAAAGCTATTTCCTGCAGCCTGTGATGACACAATCATTACTGATATTTTCAATATCGTTGCATGAAAAGCTTTCAGTGGTACAGCCCTCAGGCTAACATACTGGTCCTCAAGCAGCCCTCTACCAGTCCTCATAAAGCCCTCATGGTGATTTGAGTTTGAGCCCCCTGCCATAGATGCTATTGGCAGTTGGGACCTGGGTTGGGCTCCCATGAGCCTCCAGGCCCTAGTAAAGTGTACCCTCCCCCCATGTGGAGGCCGTGTCTCTTCCCAGCTCTGGGGAGTGCAATCTGTGGGCTAGAGCTCTGCTTCCCTTTCTTTCCCTTCCTCAGTCTCTGGGGTGCCAGTGTCATCTCAGGCAGGGACTGGTGATGCTGGAGTGTTCAGTGCTTTGCCAAGCTCCATTTTGCATCCTTGAATGGCTGTAATGGGAAATTTCCCACCAGCCCCTGGGAATGATGAGATCCACACAATGTCCAGAATTTTCAAAGGGGCCTGTGCCTTCATTCAAAAAATGTTTTTGGGTCCTCAAATGAAAAAAAGGTGCAAAGGGGCCCAAAGAGAGAGTGTGAGAGAGCTGTGAGGGCTGGGAGACCTTTGCAACTACATAGTTAGGTTAACCAAGCTCCTGGTGTAGATGCAGCTGGGTCAATGGAGGAGTTTTAGGTGCAGCTGTTCTGATGATCAGTGCATTTCACTGTCTTTTTCATTGGATTCTCCATCAGAGTCGCTTTTACCATCTCTTGCTGGGTCTTTTGTGACCCATTCATTGGGCACAGAAAGCAAGGGAGCACTGTTCTGCCCCAAAGGTAGGCTTCATCCTCTCCCCTGCACCCTCAAGGCAGTGATGTCAAGTACAGGGAAAACTGAGGCATGCATAATTTCATGAACACATTGCAGCATGCTTCCATTTTTGTCACAGCTCCTTCTTTTAATGTGGGATGCAGCCCCACACTGGCAGCACTGTTCTCTGAGCTGCTGTAATGGCTGGAGGGTAGCCAGGGCAAGGAAGCATATGAATCTCCCCCGAATTGGGATGACAGATGGTGGCACTGGGTACAAAAAGGAGCTTCTCTCCTTCTCTTTTCAGGGTCCCCTCTGACCTGTTTCTATTGCAAATCTGGGGGGAGTTGTTCCCTCATTCCTCAGAGCTGTTCCTCATCCCAGGATGTGTGCATCATCACTCGAGAGCATAACACGCTTGGTGAGTAGTGTCCACTCTCCCAGCGGCTGCAGGGTGCATCTGCACAGCAGGTACACTGTTCTTGGGCATGTTTGCCACCCAGCTGTCAAGCTGGTGTGCAGCTTGACACAGCCAAATGCAGCCAGTCTTCTCCCTTGCAGGGTGGTTACACATCAGAATTGGGAGCCCGGAGAGGCCATGGGATCCCCATCAATGGGTTTTCAGACCAGGGCAGATGAACCCCTGTCAAGCCAAATCTAAATGCCTTCTTAAGGTCCTTGGCAGCACTATGTCCCTGCAACACAAGTGACAGAATGGCCCTGCCCCCAGCAGCGAGGGGGTCTTCAGACCTGGTAACTCAGTTTTTCTCCCGGAGGACAATACAAGAGGAGAGGGAAACAGTGGCCCCACTGGTAGTGATGAACCAGAGATAGTTGCCCATCTCAGCTTGATGGTGCCATTCCCTTCTCCCCCATGATTTTGGGGGTAACATGAGTTGGGGACCCATTGAGCTGAGTTGGGGGTGAGGATCATGGGCAAACCATCCTACAAAGACAGCTGGTGATGGTCTAAGATGAGGGAGAGGGTGGCTGCATCCTGGAACACAGGGAGTTGATGCAGCGCCAGCTGAGCAAGGAACCAGCTAAGTGGGTGAAGACAAAAATGCCAAAAGAAGGGCTTGGAGGGATCCACAAAGGGGCTGAGGTGCCTGACTCCCATGGGTCAAGACCCCTTACTCTGCTTGCAATGCTCAGCCATGATGCCAGCCCTGGTGCTGGGCTTCAGGTCAGGCCAGGCATCTGTCAAGGCTTTTTCCCCACTCTGGCACTCTGAGTGCAGAAGGTGGGGGCCTGCAACAAGCCAGAAAAGCCACTGGCCTTAAAGCCTGCTCTTAAAAGTCTCCAAGGCCTCCAATTCCTGGCCTTGGAGTGGTATCGCTGCCACCACCCAAATGCAAAAAAACCTCTTGAGACCCAGGAAGGCGCACTTGGGAATTCCTCCCTGTGAGGTACTTGCAATCCTCTTTATTCCTCTCTCAGGGAAGTGACTGAACTCCAGCTGCAATATGAGCTGGAACTGGAACAGGGTTCCCTCTAGTAGCTGCCTGTGCAGTCTAAGGCACGGGCACACAAACCTCTTGTCTTTCCAGGAACAGAGCCCGAACTTATTAAAAGGTAAAATCTTTAATCAAAAAGAACAGATAATAAACACAGAGAATTGCTTCTCTGGGAATTAACTTAGGTAGTTACAGGGTAGTGGGAGGGGATACATGTGCTCAGCACAGAGAAATCCAAAAACCAAGCCAAAAACAAAGAAAATACCCTGACCGCATCTAAGTAAACATTCCCTGTTCTACCCACGCCTGGTCAGTACCAAATTTAACTTATCTCTAGTAAGGATGTTGCTGGATTTTTCCTCAGGCCCCTCTGGCCTCCTCCTGATCCTTCCAGGAGCTCTGCTACATCCAAACAGGCCCAGGCCAGGCTGCTGTTCCCCTTCAAAAACCTGTGCTTCATTCCTATTGGTTGTCCTGGGACTCACTGACTAGATAGTTAACCCCTTCCTCCCCAATGGTTACTACAGCATCTCCTTTTTTAGAAGAAATAAGGGAGATGCCCCCTGGCTGGGGAGTCAGGCTCTCATAGACAATGGAGGAGAGCCAGATTCATTACCCAAAGATGGTGACTAGCTTGTGAGCCCTGGTTTTCCCAGATCCCACCCGACCCCCAAAAGCCCTACCCACTAAGGCAGCAGTCTCCAACCTTTCTCCAGCAGATGGCGCAGTGCTTATAGGTTTCCATGGCAACTGCCATTCAGCAGTAGATCACAATCTACAGGTTGGGGACCACTGGGCTCAGAGGGTGGGGGTGGGGCCTGTCTAATGTGTCCTCTTGTGACTGTTTTGACTGGTAGAGGTAGCAGAATAGTCCTTGAAATGGAGAGAAATTTGCTATGTCACTGGTGGCTAGTGCACTGCTTTGCTGTGGGAGACCCACCTTTGAGTGTCTCCTCAATGGAGATGGATCATTGCACCAGCTCTGGCCGATCAGAGGGTGTGTAACATTCGCTTCTTGCTTTGCCATGTTTCCACCAGGTGCAGAGAATTCAGGCACTTACCAGTCCTGTGCCAATTCTCATCAGAGCCTCACGGGCTTCCTGGCTTTTTACTTCGGGGACAAGGTGGCCTTAGAGATCCAGTCAGAAATTTGCAAGAACAACGACTGCAATACTGAATCGACACCCTCCCGTATGTACCTCCCCTGGTCGGTCTGACTTGTGGTCACACCAAAGCCATAGGGTGGAAACCCAAATCTCCTGGAACTGGCTGTTCCCAGGCTCCAGGAAGACCCAGAACCTTTCAAAAGACCCAAGGACAAGCTGGTGGTGGGAGAAAGGAGAGGAGAATGGAAGCACTTGGCATGTTTTGCCTGGGATAGTGTAGGGGGATCAGATTGCTCTTGAGGGACATATTCTGGGATGCAAACGAGAACAGTAAGGAGTCACTACCAGCTCTGTAACCTTGGGTGCTTTAAAATGCTCTGCTTCTGTGGCTCACAGCACAGACACTAGCAGCCACAAGTCCACAGTCCCCTGAGCATTCAGTGTGGGGAGTCTGCCTTCAGCAGCTTGGTGGTCCTGGTACCCATCACTCCTTGGCTACCAGTTGCAGACGTGACCCAAAACACACCTTCCAATCCCAGATCTCTGCAGAGCTGCTATGTCCAGTGCTTTCCTGGGCCATTCAAAGGAACAGTCAGGTTTCTTTGCTACTTTCCAGAGATCCAGGAGCTTGTGTCCAAGCACAGCCCCACACTTGTTTATATTATGGGTTTCCAGTCTGTTGGCCTCTGGGGACCTGCAAATGGCATCTAAGGTTTCCAAAAGCACCCACACCTCCATTTAGAGTTTTTGAGTGCCATGCCAATGAAAAAAAAAAAAAAGTGGAAAACTGCTGGTTAAAATGAAGGTTAAACCTGTTTCTTAATACGAGGCCATAAACTATGTGATGCCTATGAAAAGGACTCAAGTTAGGAAGAGCTACAAACAAACAGAAGTAAAAATAGGCTTTCTGAATAGTTGAGACAAAAGCTACCACCTTGGTTTGCAATTGCTTTTTTTTTTTTTTTTTTTTTTACTGGCCCCTTTCTTTCCAAGGCTTCAGTCACCTTTGTTGAAGAACTCACCTTGGCCTCCATCACTGGCAGACAGACACCAGTGGGCCAGAGATTGGTCCTTGCACTGTGGGGGGTGGGGGGTGTGTGAAGTGGAAGCCACTGGGTTTTGTCTCTTGAAAGAAGCAAACAAATACAGACACACACAGAACAACGAGGACCCAACCCTCGACTGGTCTGGCTTTACCCCAGAATGTCATAGGCACCAATTCTTTATGTGCTCTGGGGCACAAGCACCCATTGGGAAAATAGAGGGGTTCTCAACACCCACCATGGCTGGCCACTGTGAATCATCTCTTTGGGATACTACCATGAATCAGCTGTTCACCTGTGGGTAGCAAATCAGCTGAACAGCGGCCAGCTCTCACTGCAGCCCCACCACTTCATGTCCCTGCCCCACCCCATCTCCCCCTTAGGTCGCCCCACCCATCAACACTGACCACAAGAACCTACAGTTGGATCAATGTTCCTTCTAATTACTCGTAGACTGTGTGCGCAGACAATTGCTTTGTGTGCACAAAAACATTTCTTTGTGAGCACCAATATTAGCACTATTGAATTTTTGTGCACACTTTATTTTGTTGTGTGTGCAGGTTTTATGACCTGTGTGCGTGCACACATGTGCACAGCTTAGAGGGAACAGTGAGTTGGAGGCACCTAAGCAGAACACAATTAGGATAAGCACCCAGCAGGGAGACGAGCCATTACAGCTGAAAATTGAATCAAACTGGCCAGGAATTAACCAAGGCTGGCAGTCAGAAGATGAGGGACTGTGGGACAACTGACTGTTGGAGGAATGGGGACCAATAACTGAGCTGTATGAGTGGGATGGAATGCTGGCTGTGTGGAGAGAACTGGGCTGGACATCCCAGGAGGGTTCTTCCAGTCCTAGGTTTTCCCGCTGTGACTTCTTTCTATCCCACACCCACTGCAGAACTTTTTCTCCCCAATGGTGTTTTAGGACTGGCAATCAACACCGTTCACAATGGATTCCAGTGCCAGGCCTGCTATGCCCCAGGCTTTGAGAACTGTGAGAGCAATGGGCGTGTGCTCTGCACGGGAGGTGCCGACCAATGTGCTTCCATTGTTGGGATGCTGATACAAGGTGTGTTTTAATTAGCTCCAGGTGGGTGTAATGGGGATCTTCCACGCCAGGGAGCCCAGTAAATGAACCTTAGCTTAGCGACTACCCAACCAACAGAGGCCATGTCTCAAAACAAAGACTTGTATGATCAGATGTGTCCTGGTTACTAAATCCCTGCTCCAGCCCCTAGATCCCCCATGCTTTCCAGGGCCAGGGATAGAACCCAGGAGTCCTGTCTCAGAGCCCTCTGGCTATTCCAGCTGCAGTTGTAGTGTCTCTATGTATTTCAGGCATGGTAAGGCTGAGCAGAATGTATGCCAGTCACAAAGTTTCCCAGAGATGGATTGAGCAAACCCAGGACTGGTGGTGCTGTGTCCATATAGGAGCAGCAAGAGAAGAGCAGGGAGCAGGGGCAGAAAAAGACAAGGATTGAGAGAGAACAAGGACTGGGCCTGTGGTCTTAAGAAAAGCTAAAGCAGAGCTTTTGGGCAGAGAACTGACTGAAAAGCGGCTTTGTATTGTGGGCAAAGACACTTTTTGCATATACAGTTGATTGTATCAAGGAAATACCCATCTCCAGTACCAATTTCACCTCCTAATGACCTAATGAGGAATGACTTTCAAGACTGCACATTTTTGGCTAACCACTTTGCCCTAAAAAGGTAACAATATTTTCATCCTTTCATTGAGCAGCAGTAGTATTCTGGGTTCTTGGAAGTCAGATTCTCACTGAAGAAGAAATCGGTGGGGCAAGACTCTAGGTCTTTCCTGAAGGCAGTTGATTTGTTCACAATGTTTCTGCCAACCCAGGAACAGAGGTGGCCATAGACAGCAGGCAGGCTGTCCTTTTAATCACCATTAACTTTGGTGGCTCCCACAGAATAATATTGCCGCCAGTATGGCTTGAAGTCAGAGAGAGCCATGAAGTGAACAATTTCTCCTGCTGCTTGCCACAGCTTCCCTAGAAATGTCCTCCATGAAAAGCAGGCCATGAGCTTGTCCAGCTAGGTGAAACATCTGCCTGCAGGGTCAGATGCTACATTGCTACAATGTACTGCGTAAGAGCCCTCTGAACCCCAGGAACTCCTTTAAACTCCAGGTGAGGTGCTCTGCAGGTCTGCTTCTGCCATAGCATTGTATACAGACCAAAATGCCATCACATGGTATGCAGCCCCCCCCCGGCCAGGATTCAGAGGCTGGGGCATCTTGCAGAGAAATGAGGGTCTGTCTTAAGGAGCTGCAAAAGAAGGGTGGGATTCCCCAACCCCCCAAAAGGTTTATTTCACTTCCATGCTCAACACTGGTGCAGTTGCCGCTAGAATCCTGTGTCTGGTTCTGGTGTAATGAAGCCTGGTGGTAAATTGGAGGGGATGGGGAGTCAGAGGAGAACCAGGAGAAAGAGTTAAGTTTTGGAAAACCTGGGGTTAAATTCCCACAGCCTGAGCTATGCAAGAGGCAGGGTTAATTGGTCACAGAGTCCTTCCTGGGCTGAAAACATAGGGAGGGCTGCACTGAGTGCTAGCTGGAGGCTGTGTGGGCTGGGAGATGCGGTCCCTGGAGAACTAGCTACTGCCCAATCATGATGTGACAGAAGGTGATTATGCCGTATTGTGTCTGATCCGCTCTGATTTCCCAACACAGGTAGTGTCTCAATTCCATTTGCAGCCAGAGGCTGTGCAACCAAGAAAGCCTGCAGCATCGAGACTTTGGAATCGGGAGTGTTCACATACAAACTGACCAAGGTCCAGTGCAGTCCAGCACCCAAAGCAGAAACCAGCAGCTCCCCCCAGACTTCAGCCTGGGGTCCCTTCACCCAGGGCAGCACCACCCGCCTGGTCCTTCTTTTGTTCCCCACCCTTCTGGGGCTATTCTGTTGATGTCCCATCCGCATGACTGGACGCAGGGGAACCCTCATGGTCCATTAGTGTCATGTTATAATCTGTGCATACTTCTCTTCCTGACCTGTCTGTGCCCCAGCTCCCCTCCCCCCACCTCATAAGTGAGATAATAATAGATCCCTGCGGGGAGAACTGAGATGAGATTCTCCACTAATTCTGGTGGTGTTTGGAGCAATGACCAAAATGCTGGGTATTATTAATATCCCCTAGCAGTTTCTCCCTCAGCCTTTCAAAGATCCATATGAGGGAACAGAGCCCAGGAGGCCTGACTCCCAGCTTCCCCTGCTCTAGCCACTAGATCTTGCTTCCCTCCCAGAGTTCAGGATAGAACCCAGGAGTCCTGGCCCCCCTCCCAGCTCTAACACACTAGATCCACTCCAAAGAGTGGAGCCCAGGAGTCCTGATTCCCCCTTCACTTAACCCACTAGACTCCATGCCCTTCCCACATGTGGTGCTAGAATACAGGAGTTCTGTGCCCCAGCTGCCCAGATTCCAGAAATGGTCTAAGTCCCCCATGTATTTCAAACTGCACTGAATAAAGCATGATCAGTGATGCAGTCACCCAAGAGCTTCCAAGCATGTGTGTGTGTGTTTGTACGTATAAGTGCTGCCCCTGTCTGCCAGGCCTTCTTGCATCTCTGCCAATCACCAGTGCCCCAGGGAAGAAGTCTGCCTCCAGAACTGACTCTGATCAGAGGCCTAGGGCACAATAGATATTCCTGCTGTTTGCATACAGGCCTCCACACAAAACCTGGCATAATCCTGCCCCAAAACTAACAGAACCCCTGAACATCCCCCTTAGTCAAAACTTGTCCATGCAATAAGAAAAGGTCTTGCACAGGCTAATTGTAACAGTGCCACCTGGTGACACTGGTCCTGAGCATCCTTTATTCACTATTGACATGCTGTTACAGCAAAGGCTGTTAAGGGCTGCCAGTAGATGGCTCTTGGATGCAAAGACAAAACAGGCCTCATGAAAGCCAATGGCTATGCCAAGTGCTCACCTTCAGCCTCAGGGTCAGGCATAGCTAAGCCCCTCAAAATAGCAGAGAGAGCTATGAAAGGGCAGGTGACTGCCGGAAGCATGTGTTGCTCTATGAGCTGAGGGGAACACAGGCTCTAGGAGACAAGCTGCAGCTGCAGGGTGTACGAGGAACCTGGAGAAGCAGCAAGAAGGACACTGGACTAGAGTGAGCTCCAGCTATTATCTGCAGACTGGGTTGTGGTTTCCTCCATCACATTTTGTAGCAGAGGGAAAGAGCAACAGCCCAGAGATGAATGCAAGGATCAGAATTGCCGACTGTTACCAATATTTGGTGGAAAAAAAAAAAAAGTAAGGAGTCTTGTGGCACTTAAAAGACTAAGGGTGTGTCTACACTTACAGCAGAATTTAAACTGATGACTATCAATTCAAATTCTATTAAGAGCCTGGACACGCCCACTTTCATCAATTCGAAGTGAGGCACTCCTCACTTCAAATTGATGAAAGCTGACTTCGAACTCGTCAAACCTCATTTGACTTCGAACTGAGTAATTCGAATTGACACACTGTGGCCATGTCAATTTGAATTCACTGTTAGTTTGAATTAGCCACAGCTTGATTTTTCCCTATACAATAGCACTCCATACCAAATTCGAACTAGCAAGTCCTGTTCATGGACATGCCAATTTGAATTGGATTTTCTAGTGTGGCCATGTCAGTTCGAATTGACTGTATTCAAATTAATAATTATTAGTTCAAATTACTAATTCAAATTCAGTAATTCGAACTGAAACTCTTAAGTGTAGACATAGCCTAAGAGATTTGTTTACCTCATGAGCTTTCATGGGAGAAAATCCCACTTCCTCAAATGCTTTGAAGATTGGGGAATTTACAGACTGGGATGAAAGTAAATGCAAGGGACTATAAATCCACACATAGATGCTTATTTTGAAATAAATTAATTCAAAATAAGTTAATTTGAAATAAAATCATTATTTCAAATTAACTTAAACCAAAATAAGCAAAAAACTCAAATCGAAATAGCAAGTCCAGACACAGGTCTCCCTATTTCAAATCAGGAGAGGGGCAGCATGGGAGGTGTGGCAATATGGCCCCCTGGCAGGGCCATGTTGCCAGCCAAATATGGAAAAAGGAAGGCACCTTGGGAAGGAGAATGTCAAAAGTGTTAAATCAAAATAAGGGTTATTTCAAGATAACACATCCGAACAGCGTTATTTCGACTTCAGCCTAGGTTTTACTATTTTGAAATAAGGTGTGAATATAGCCAGGGAGTGTAAAACATGGGATCAGGTCATACAGTTGACCCTGCCAGCAGGTTCAAAGATTTGGGGATCTCGGGGGGCAACCACTGCACCCGTGGGGTATGGGGTGGATCTGGGGTACACTTTATTAAAATGAGTATAGGGTAAGGTGAGCGGTGGTCGGTGTATGTCGTGTTTGTCACAGTGGTTTCTGTAAAGTGTTGGGGGGTACCTAACTTTCGGGAGTGGGGACAGGTTGGGGAACAATGGGGTTCTTCAACTAACCTACTAACACTATAGCCCTACTCACTATAACCTAAAGGCTACGTTAACACGCTATAGGAAAAGGGGGGGGTACAATGTAAATTAATGTGCCGCAGTGGCAGAGAAGATAAGTAACAGGGAAGCTGGGGCCTGAAGAGGAGTAAAGGCAAGTGGGGGGGGTGTCGAAAGGCAGCGGGGTGAGGAGGTGCTTGGGGGTTGGGGTAAGGGGACAGAGGCAGGAGAGGGGCTGTAGGTGTGTGGGAGTGTGGGCAATGGGGAGAAGCACGAGGGGCTGAAAGGGGATTCAGGGGTTTGTGAGGGAGGCAGAGGAGGGCAAAATGGTAGGGAAGGCAGAAGGGGTTCGGGGGAAGCGGCTGGCGGGGAAGGCAGGAGTGGGTCGGGGGAAGCGGCTGGCGGGGAAGGCAGGAGTTCGGGGGAAGCGGCGGTGGCCGCGGGAGCGGCTCGGGAGCCGCAAAGAAAGTGGGAGCGCCGCTGGAGAGCCTGGCACACCGCAGAAAAGCGGCTGGGACCCGGGGTGCTGCGGAAAGCGGCGAAGAAACCGCAGCAAGGGCGGGGAGCCCGCGGGAAGCCGCAGGAAAGCGGCGGCTAGGGCGGGGAGCCCGCGGGGAGCGGCAGGAGAGTGGGAGCGGCTCGAGAGCCGGGAGCCACAGGAAGGCAGCAGATACGGGAGCGGCTCAGGAACCGGGGCAGGAGGTGGGGAAGAACGGCTGGCAGCCGGTGCAGGAAGGGCGGCCGTAGGAGTGGCTCGGGAGCCGGGAACTGCAGGAAGCGGCGGAGGACAGGGAGGGCTGGCGGGCTGCCGCGGGAGCCGGGGAAAAAGCGGCGGGGCCGCTAGAGAGTCCGGCGGGGATCAGGGGAACCGGTGGCGGCCGCGGGAGTGGCTCGGGAGCCGAGAGCCGCAAGGGTAGCGGGGCGGGGAGAGCGGCTCGGGAGCGGGGAGCCACAGGGACAGGGACAGAAGGAAGGTTGAGGCACACGGGGATCCCAGAAATGAAGAGGGAGCAAGTGAAGTTAAAGAGAAAAAGGTTTATTTAAGTTGGGGAGGTTACAGAGGGGAGGGCAAAGGCAACTTAACCAAACAATTCTAAAGGCTACGAAGTAAAGGAAACAATCTTAACAGCTAACTTAAGACTTCTAAGGCTACCAATTAACTTTATACAATGTTGCAAACCACAATACTCTTAAAGCAAGTTCAAACAACCCAGGAGGAAAAGAGATACACTGGGTGATTTAAAGTAGCAAGAAGCAATTACAGACACGGGGAGCTCCTAACACAGACTGGAGCTGCAAGCAAACAGAAGGGTACACACGCAAGCCTGTAAAGCTGGGGAAAGCAGTTTTAAAGCAGCCCTAAAGAAATAGAATAACTTTTTTCTTAGAGAAAGGTTGCAGGGCAGACTCTTACCACTCCTAGCAGCAAGGGTAACAGCATTACAGGCTGGAGGAGACTCGTAATCGGCCGGCAGTAACTCGTGGGGGTAACTCGTGGATACGCTCTAGGGGGAACTCGTGAGCGGAGGAGGCAGCTTCTGGTTGATCAGGCCAGGAGAGATGTTGAAAACCGTCCTGCCTGAGCACCCCAGAACCTCAGCTTTTAAAGACTATTTCCCGCCTTTCCCTGATTACAGGGAATGCGGGGAACAATGGGGGTGTGAGTCATGCCCTGAAGAACCTTGCAGTTAGGCAGAGCCCACCTACACCAAGCCCTGCAAAACAATGGGCCCCCAGGGTAGTAACGGCCATCTAGTTGAGTTCAAGGGGGCCATCTAGTTAAGGTGAAGGAGCCATTGTTCACTTCACACGTAATGATGGCCCGGGAGGGGCGGCCATCAAAGTAACTGCTATGAGTCACAGACAACAGTAACAGCAAATCAGAGCAGGTGTCTCCCTTGCATTTACTTTCATCCCATTCTGTAAGTTCCTCCATCTTCAAAGTGTCTGACAAAGTGGGATTTTCTCCTACAAAAGCTCATGCGATAAATAAATCTGTTAGTCTTTAAGTGCCACAAGACTCCTTGCTTTTTTTGCTTTACTAGACTAACACTGCTGCTTCTTTGGAACTTGGCAATATTTGGTGCTTTGCTTAAAGACTCCTGCGAGTCATGGGTTTAGGAGAAAATTTTAATTTTCATTCAGAAAAAAAGTTTTTAAATTAAGCTGCTTGAAAATTATCCAGTGATTAATTCCTTGGCAGAGGCTGCAAGAGGTTCTGAGGGGTTCTCCATGTTCATATGGCCCAATATAAGTGAATTTCTGACTGACTACCACTATTGGCAAGTGCATCCATGCACACATCTCATTGGCAATAGGCAGCAACAGTGGAAGATGTCACCTCATGCTCTTCCTCCAAGCTTTGGTTGCTTCTATCTCATCATCACTTCTCAGTCAGACCCCAGGAACCCACTCATTCAGTAAAACCACTGGAGTTTCGGTGCATCTTGTGGTGAAGACACAGGACAATTTGATTCCAATTCCGCTTCTGCCACCAATCCCCTGTCTGGGTCTAACAGCCATGGGAATCAATGGTGGGAGAGTCTCTCAGTGCACAGGCTGGACTTTGGATGAGGTTCTGTGTTCCATCACTAGCTGGGTTGGCTGGCAGAAGAAATACTTGAAGTTCTTACATCTACCACAATGTTGCACAGATAGGTCTGTGTTCTCCCCCCGCTGATATCCATACTGGGAAATTATAGTATGGTCATATAAAGACAATGTTCTGGACTAGGCGCTGGGTTCAATTTTTGGCTGTCACAGGACTTGGGACTCAAGAGATTTGGATACAACTGAGTTACTCTTAGCTCCTCACCCTAAATTTGTCAGCCTTAATCCCAGGCACAGCTGTATAAAGATCAATGGTTATTTATCCTGTTCTTTCTTAGTTTGGCCGGCACCCAGTTCTCTGACAGGTCAACCTTCACCAACAAGGGAGACCATCTTTGGAGCAATGCCACTGTAGCTCCATTGATGCATGGTGAGCAATGGGTAAGATCAAGCTTTACTACCCAGAATTCCTCCTGCATGCAGTCCCCTAGGCATTCCATGTGCCCACCCCAGGGTTGCAATATGGTGCCTTCTGCCAGTGGCTCCACCCAACCCTGTGCTTTGATCCCACCTCCACTTTGAAGGTATGAGGCAGTGACAATGATCCCCACGAGGACTAGTGGTAGCTGTGGGATCTCCAACTATTTATTCTACCAGTCAATGTCTGGACCCAAAGTCTCACATAGGGCTCCATTATGGTAATTCAGGGCAAACCCAGTGGCTCCGCCTCCCTACCTAAAGGTCCCACCCTTCCATACCTGGTTCAGTGGCAGCCAGGTGAGGCTCTCCCTTCTTCAGACATGCACTGGTGTCAGCAGTGGGACACCCATATATTTTCCCCAGAAGCAAAGCCTCCAAGGGTAGATTGCTGAGTGTTTACTCCTTATTGACACACACAGGCAGCTCCCCCCTTTCCCAGTGATGGACTCTGGCTCTCTGCAGACTCAGGCAGAATCACCACAGAAGTCAGGCACAGATCACACCTTCAGACTTCATGAGCCTGGTTTAAAAACCCCACCATTTTAAATCATGACCCTGATGCACCATGGGAAATGTAGTCTGGCTAGTGAGCTTGCTCATACTGAAGATTGGGTTCAAAAGGTAATCAACATGCAGGTGCAGGTTATAGGTTGTTTGTTGAATGGGGCCACTAGGAGGTCAAAGAGTGGGTGGAGGTGTCTCATGACACAGCTTGATTTCTGCGAGCTATGTTTGAGTCTGCAAATTGTATGTTCTGTAAGGAGGTGTTAGAAAGTTTAGCATTCCAACCTTTTTAAAATGGAAAATCAGGTTTTTGACTAAAACAGTTTCACTGTAAGAGTCTGCTTTCCTCATCTTTGTCAAAAAACAAACAAATAAACAAAAAAAACTACCAAAGGTAATTTTTCATCTCATTTTTTAGCAGTTTTGAGCAATGCTCTTCTCATTTCATGGATGAAAATTGTCATATTTCCAATTTTTGTTGAAAAAATGTCCAGGTTTCAGTCCAAACTTTTTGGAGAAAGATTGGTTGATATTTGGTTTTTTTCAGCTAAGAATTGTTTCATTTTCAGGATGTTTTGATTGAAAATGTTTCAGATTTAGACCTTCTTTGTCCAAAACCCCCAAAACATCACATTTTTCAGCTCCTTTTTTTCCCATGACAGTTTGGTAGTTTGAAGTCAAGACTTTTTTTTTTATTATTTTAGGTAGAGAATTATTCATTTTTAGGCTAATAAATTATCATTTATAGCAGTTTGTAGATGAAACATATTCAGTTTTAAATCTTCATTAGCCAACTTTATTTTTTATTTTCATCTGAACAATTTTCATTTTTTGGCTGAACTTAACACTCCTGCAATATCCTACAAAAGTTGTATGATTCTTAAATAGTTGAGGTTTTCAGAGTTTAGGTTTTGATTTGATGAAATCTGACATTTCCTCTAGGTTGGACTTGGAAATCCAGTTCTACTCTTGTATAACATTTGTGACACTGTGAGGGAGCTAAACAAACAAGTCCTGTGACATTCTTAAACACTAGCAAATTTATTTATTGTATGAACTTTCATGGGAGAAAATCCCACATTGTCAGACCCTTGAAGAGGTCTGGCAAAGTGGGGTTTTCTCATGTGATAAATAAATGTGTTAGTCTTTATGGGTTCTACACTAGCAAATTAGTTTGAATTAAGGAGGCTTAATTTGAACTAATTTGAGCCCTGTCTACACTAGGCTTTGCCTAGTTCAAACTAAAATATTTAGTTTGAACTCATTAGTTTGCCTGGTTAGTTCTAATTAACAGTTTAGTTCAAACTTATTTCAAAATTTAGTTTGAACTAGCACAATGTAGTCATTCTAGTTCAAACTAAATAAGTTCAAACTAGCTGTGCTTTTTATTTTTTTTAGTTCAAACTAAAAAGTTAGTTTGAACTAAAAAAAATGCACTTAGTTTGATCTAAATTCAAACTACTTAGTTTGGACTAAGAAAGTCATAACTAAGGTTTTAGGTGTCGACATAGCCTAAAAGTGCCACAGGACCCCTTTGGAACAGGACTCCTTGTTTGTTCTGCTGAACTAGACTAACATGGTTACCCCTTTGAAACTTGTGATGGAGATGGAGCTGACTGAGAGAAGGAAATGATATAAAAGTTACACCCACAAACCAGAGCTATTGTCAAGGTCAGGAAACCGATGGGAACTCTGGCATGATTACACCAGTATAGTCATCTGCATTGCAGCATGGTGAGTTGTCTTTGTTTCCTGATCCCTCCATTCTGCTCTGCTTTTATAGCACGCTGAATGTACATGTGAATGGAACAAAGGTAGGAAAGGGACAGAAACACCCTCTGAGCTTTAGTTCTTATGCCCAGCACTTCACTGTACCGAGAACTTTACAAACGTTCTTAAGCGACGTGGTGGAGGAGGGTTATAATGTTTGTGAGGAAAAGGAGAGAGGGTCCTCTGACTTTCCCAAGGACATGAAGTAATTGGTGGATCTTAGATGCAGGGGCATCACTGGCACCTGGCACAGGGGGCATGTGCCCCAAGTCCCAGCACTAGTGCCCCGAGTGCCCAGCATGGCCGCTGCCTCTCCTGGCTGTGTATCTAGAGCCACATTGGCCATGGCAGCCATTGCCTTGCCCTGCACCATCCCCAGCCAGGGATCAGGGGCTGGGCTGACAAAGGCAGGAGTCTGGGGCCCCAACTCCAGGTCAGAGCCCAGGCGGTAGGGGCCTGGGGCTTGGGTCTTCTCCCAGGGCAAGAACACTCCTGCTGGTACAAGAACCCAGGAATCCTGGCTCTAAGTCTTTGCTGTAACTCATGAGATCCAGCCCTTATCTCATTCTAGAGTTTGAGAGTCTTGGCAACCAGTTTTAACTATTCCCTGCCCCCCTCCCCTTTTCTAGAGAAGTCAGGATTTTTGACTGACAGGGCCCCTTTTTCCTGCATTAACACACTAGACCCATGTCTTTATAGAGTCCAGATTTCCAATGTCCATCCAACCTTGCTCTGCTATGCCTTACTTAACACTTTATGGAACCCAGACATTCTGGTTTCCACTCCCACTTTTCTAACCATTACATCCCACTTCTCCCTAGGACAGGAGCAGAACACAGTAGTCCTACCACCTAGTGCTTTCCCATCCCCACCCCCCCACCTCCGCTGTTTAATGGAGAGCTTGTTTCCCTTATTCCCCTAAAGCCCTGGTTTTCAAACACTTTAGGCTGTGTGCCTTTTTCCAAATCATGTAGTGTCTCCCAGACCCCCACCAGCGCAGCACAGAACTTCATAGCTGGGTGGCTGGAGAGTGGCAGCTTCTGCCTGGATGGTGGCTACTTTTTGTGAGAAGATTTATTTTTTTCAATCCTGCTCCCGTCCTGCCCCATGATATCCACTCCCATTTCTTCTGAGAATTGTTTGTGTTTCGATAGTTTGGGGTCAAATCATTTTCCTGTTTAGGCTGAAAATTGTTCACTTTTAGCCAATAATTTTACAGTGGGTAGCAGTCTGTAGCCAGAACTGATGCTGTTTTAAGCCCTTATTAACCAACATTATTTTTTATTTTCATCTGAACTTTTTTTTTCTCCTGAAATCAGCACCCCTGCAGTCTCCTGCCACCCATCTTATGATTCTCAGACAGTTGAGGTTTTCAGGGGTTTGGTTTGGTTTGATGAAATCTGATGTTTCCTCTGGGTTGTGGGCAGGAATCCAGTTCTACTCTTGTATAACATTTATAACACAGTGTGAGGGAGTTAAGGCTGAACTATAGAAGGAAAAGACACACAAGTTACATCCAATTAATAACCAACTTGAAGCCAGAGCTACTGTCAAGGTTATTAGAAAGTTGGCATGATTTTGATAGCATGATCAGTTCTCTTTCGTTGTTCATTCATTGTGTCATGTCTCAACAGCTTGGTAGGGCCCTGGTTCTTCTTCAGGCCCAGGCCCCTCCGTTTGACTTTGTATTTAAATGGGGCTTAATGTGCTTGTCAATGCAGAGGAAGTGGGAGAGCACCAAAAACACCATTTGAGCTTCAGCCCTCACCATAGTCAATCCTTCAATGTACCAAGAGCTTTGCCAAGATAGAAATTTCTAATCCCTTTGAGTGGGGAAGGGGACACTAAGAGGCTGCTCACTCTCTTGTAGGGTATAGCAGGACTTCATGGGTGAGTTTGCAGGAGTCGGGGGGGGGTGCAGATTCCATCCCATTGCATGGGGTAGCAGGGTGTGCAGATGGGGAGCCATCTACTGAGAACAGCATGTTCAGTGATTGCCCCTGCAACGGGATGGGGATGCTGCGGAATCTGCTGTCATAATAACGGCAGCAGGAAAAGACAATGAGGTGCTGGGTGGCAGTAGAAATCACAGGACAGGATGAGGGTGGAATTAAAATTCTAGTCCTCCTGCACTACTAACACAAATGTGCCTACTGCTAGCCACTGCTCTCCAGCCACCCAGCTCTGAAAATCCAGGCTGCTGCTGATGGTGGCGCTGTCTTCAGAGCAGGGCAGCTGGAAAGCAGCAGATGCCAGTGGAGCTTGGCCCTCCCAATATAGAAATCAGACTACACCCTTGGCTGACTGCCATCACTGGAGTTTTCTCATGTACCCACAGATGAGTGCTCACATAGCCTGGGGCAGGGGTGGTGTGCTGCTGTTTGAAAAGCACTTCTGTAATTTGATTGCCGGGTAGGAAAGGAGGAGAATCTGTCTGTGTGTGCACAGATGCCCAATGGGTAGGCAGGGCTGGTGAGGGGAAAGAGAATTAGAATCAGGATGAGCCTTTTTGGTTTCTCTCTTGCATCACAGCAGGTAACTCAGCCCTTCTATAAAAAGAGACAGGAAGGTACAGCTTTTCCACTTGGCTGAAGTAGATACCAGCTTCATCCCAGGCACACTTAACTCTAAGGAGTTTTGGGTAAGTGATTCCCTGCTGGGCTGTTGTTGCTCTCACTGCTAAACTGCATTCTCTGCCAGAGACAGGTGTAGAACCCAGGAGTCCTGGCTTCCAACCCCTCCCCCAACACCATATGAGCATTAATGTAGATGAGACCCAACATGCAAACTAGGCAGCCAATGGTGGCAGGGTCAAACTGAAGAGAAAACAGCAGTGAGCTCAGTTGTCTTCCCAGGGTGTCCCAACAGCTGCCTGAGGCTGAGAGGGGAGAGAGAGCTGCCCATTGCCACACCAGAGACGACTCTCTGATTCCCATGTAAACTCTTAGAATCCTGCAGCTGGGACTGGGAAATCAGTTGTGTGTCCCATCTCCCCACCCTAACCGGGGAGCATGGGAAAGAACAGAGCAGGTGTGTGGCTGAGCTCTTAACCACATGTGGGGAAATTGAGGCAGCTACAGAGCTCTGGTAATTCTGTGGGTGAGGAAGAGGCATGGGTTTCTGCAGTCAGGAGAGAGGCAGAATTTCTTCTTCTAGTCTATGGCTGCCTGATGGTCTGTGGCAAAGTGAATGACCCTGACTAGGTGGGGAAGGTATCTCTGTGGTTTAGTGTGGTGTGCAAAACCCCACCTTGAGGGGCCAGTACAATTTGTCCTCCCCCTAGAAGAATCTGGGTGATGGTCAGGAGGCCCCGGGCCTGATCTGCAGAGTGGGGGGCACCAAAGGAATTTCCCTTTCGAGGAGGGATAAGGGTTTGGCCTGGCCTAGGTCCTGGGATCCCTCTGCTGTTAAAAAGTGTGTGCTTGAGAGCTGCCTCCTGGGGAGCTGGAAGTTGCATATCGAGGTCTGCAGTGGCAAGTTGCTACTTTAAGAGTGGGTGGGTTGGGAGAGTGGAGTTCCTGAGCCTGCTGGCAGTCCTGGAGGTTTTCAGGGAAGCATGGAGCCTGGGGAAAATTGAAAAGAACCAGCCTAGAACAAGGTGGGCTGAGCTGTCTTTCACTGCTGTAGGGAACAGCCTGCTTTGTCCCTCTTTTGTCTTGGTTCTTGTGTGTGATTCTTCTTGATCCACAGAATTAAAGTCAACTTATGCTGTAGCCTTCCAGCAGAAGCATTTCAGGTTTGTCTCTGACAGGTCTCAGGCGTGCCATAAGCATCCTAATTACCAAAGGGTCACAGGTACAACTCCCCAGCACTCCACTGGCTCTGAAGTTCTCCCACCCTGTCAACTGGCCCCATGTGTTTACAGTCCCTCTTCTGATCTCATTTCAGCCCATCTGTGAGAAATCCCCTGGCTGGAGATTTAGCTGTATCAGAGACCCCAGGTGCTGACCAACTGCATCCCCATTACCATGGTGGCTTCTTTTGCTGTCTGCATACTCACTGCTTTCCTGACATTGGGTGAGTAGACTGTCAGTTGGTATATGCGTGTGTTCTTTCCACGTGGCATCCTGGCTCTGTGCTGCAGATGACAGAAGGGTTGGGAGGTGAAGGCCCTCAGCCATGCTTATGTTTGATCCTGGCAACCTGGCTGCATGCTTACAGTACACTAATAATGAAAGCCCATGGCAACAGACAGATCAGTCAGCAGCAAGTCTTTCTGCAGCTCATTTAGCCCAACAAAGGTGCCCTTACTGTTTTATACCTTGCTAAAAACCAGCTACATATCACACACTAGACATGGTCAGTCCCCACCCTGCACCTTCTCCTGTCAGTTTGAACAGCCACCAGTTTGTTCTCCTACCTTTGTCCTTCCTTGTTGGGGCTGGTGTGGTCTTGTACTAGATTGTGTTTATATCCTAGCTCTGTGTTGGGCTGGACTTGTACTCATCTTCCAGAATGTATGAACATGAATATCTGGTGCTGGGTATCTCATAGGAGTGGTTGTGTTTTATTAGCTCGAGGAATGCAGCTGCCAAGTGCCTGTACCGGTTCATGACCTTCTCAGCATCTGCTTTGATACAGGGCCTGACTTTGGTTCAGGGGTTTCACACATCTGTTGCAGACTCTCTCTTCACTCTAACTGGGGCTCTGTCTCTACAAGGGCTGGTTTCCTGACTTCTCCAATGTACCAAAAGCTCAGAGCAGCCTGGTAAATAAAACTGTCCCTTTACATAACCGAAAAGTTGCAACAGACTAATGGGGGCTGGCTGGGAGCATCTGAGTGACTATAGTAGAGGAGAAGAGGGCTGGGAGTCACAAAGTACCTGTGACAACAAGAGAAAGAATTGTGGAACTGGGAGGATATCTTCACCTTTAAATCACCAGAGCTGTGACCTGCTGGGGGCATGTTTCAAAGCTGGTCAGAACCCAAGAACATTTCCAAAAGGGGCTTGTCTGGTTTCTGTAAGGCAGCAGATCTGGTCAGTAACAGGAGCTCCCGGCAATAAAAAGGACATTTCTGTCTGCTCCCCACTGTGTCAATTGGTCATAGCCCCACTGGTGTCAGTGGGGCCAGGCCCCAGCCAGCAGCTGTGGGGTGCAGAGATGCTTTGCAATCACTGGCAGATGTCTATTGGCCCTTGGAATCCCGTGGAGAAAGCAATACCAGCTCATTCAGTGCAGGTTACCTCTGGTATGTGTGAGGTGGGAAAAACTTCAGGGGCACAAAACACAACAACAGAACTAGGTCCAAGGACAGAACTGGAACAGCACAGTCGATGTAAAACCCTGGGGCTATACCAGGTGCTTCCCACAGAGCCCAGGAGGAGGTAAGAAAGCAACAAATCTGGGTGGGCTTATACTCTCTTTCCATCTCCAGGGGCTTGTCTGCAGTGTGAGGTTTGCCAAGGACCAGAAAACAACTGCACGGGTGCGCTGGAGACCTGCAAGGCTGGGGAAGATGCCTGTGGCTTCGCTCTGACAGAAATCACGTGGGGTAGGCAAGATGAACTCAACCCAACATGGCTCAGAGAACAACCTAGGGAACTGGGATGCCTGGATCCTCTCCTAGTCCCAGCTCTGGGAAGGACTTTGGGGTGGCTGGGTCTGAGCAGTGTTGAAAGATCCAGGATGCCCAGGTTCTAGGCTAGTACCCATGACTAGCTCCCTAGTGGGGTCTTTGACTCAAAAATGTGATGCCAGACTCCCCAGTGACTGCCCTGTCAGGGCCCACTGAGGATGGATCCACAAAAGCCAATGCACCAAGCAGGCAGCCACGTAAGGCAGCTAGTAGGAAATGTGGAGAAGGGGTACAGCCTTTCATCCAGAGTTTGACCCCTAAGTCCCAGCTACAAGGATGCACCCAGCTGTGCTTCAGATCCACAGCTGGGAGCCCCTCAACGGGAATTGGTTGTCTGAACCAGGTCAACCTTTCCTTGGAAAAGATGTAGATAGAGGAGAGGTTTCTGTAAGACTGCAGCAAATGGGGCACTCAGCAGGGCTATGGGGGAGCTAAGTTCAAATCCCCACTCATTGAATCAGGATGGGGACTTCAGCCCCAATCTCCCCTCTCCTATTATTGTCCCTGGCTGCTGGTTACCAAGTGTCTCTCCATTTCTTCTGTTGAAGCTGTTCCACATTGTATTGAATAGTTCAACATTCTCTGGAACCTGATTTGCCCACGTCTGCAGAGAGCATCTGGCCCACTGGGCACTTGGGAATGTTGGGGGGTGGGGTGGGGGGACCGCACAACCTTACTGGTTGTGCTTTGTGCAGGGCTCAGTCTGGCAGGCATGCTCTGAAGTCATCCCCTGGATCAGGCCCTGCAGGTGATACTGACAGGGGACCTCTAGTCAGTGAGTGTTGCAGTAGATAAGGAGTGAACTGGACACATGGTATGTTGATGTCAGAGTCCCTGCATGTACCCACTGGTGGAAACTTTGGTAATGGAAGAATTTAATGGGCAGGAGATTCAAGGTCTCCAGGGTTAGGTGGCAGCTGAGGGAGGAGCTGGAGAATGTGAATGCTGGATTTAGGTGCTGAAATCACTTTGTGTAGGCCCATGGGAACCCCAGGTAAGTCATTTTCCCACCCTGTGTCTCAGTTTGCCCATGGATAAAGGAAGGATAATGCACATGACATGGTTGTGATGAGAGCATTGAAGGGATGGGGGTGGAAAGGTAACAAATCTCTGTCTTCTCCTCTTATGCAGAAGGAGTAAAAACCCAGACCATTATCAGGGGCTGCACATCATCCAGCAGCTGCAAAGCCAGCCCTGTCTCTGTGAGTGTTGGGAATGGAATAGCAATAAGGATGAGCTTTGCCTGCTGCATGAGTGATACCTGCAGAACAACCACGGTTACAGGTTCATTGCCCTGTCTCTACTTCTCCTCCCACTTCCCCTGCACCTCTGGCTGTCTGGTACCCCATGTTAATATGCTGAGACTGGCCCTCCCACCCTGCAGGTGGCACCCCATGGAACCACACTCAGCCCTGGGTGGGGGGAATTTAGTGGGTGGGATTCTAGGTGCTCCAAGTATGAACCCAGCTGCCTCCACTTGGGGTGGGATATAGGTTCTCTGCTGCTGGGGTTACTATATTTCAAGTTGCAAAATGAAGGACACTGTTGGGGGGAAGAGATTTGAGAGATATGCCTGGGTTCTGGAGGGGATACCTTGGGAGTAGCAGAGGGGTGTGTGTGTATTGGGAAGGTTATTTGGGGGCATTGTCCTAGAGGGAGTATTCGGGAGGTACCTGCAGCCTCACTCTTGAGGTGGAGGAACAGTGGGGCTCCCTCTAATGGTGGCAGGTTGGATGGAGAAGGCCTGGGACAAGAGCCGGCCCATCTATCAGTGCCTCCTTGTGGGCCCCTCTCCCTCTACAGGTCACCCCTTCTGGTCGAGTATGATAGGCATGGATCCAGGAGTAACTCCCTCAGGAGTGACAGGTTTGGATCCAGGACTCATGTCTTCTAGAGTGACAGACAAGGCTCCAACAGTCTCAGCATCCAACGTGACAGGCGTAGATCCAAGAACTACAGCCTCCAAAATAATGGTCGTGCCTCCAGAAGTCACAACCTATAGCATGAGAAACATGACTCCAGGAGTCATGGCCTCCAATGTGATGGATATGACTCCACAAGTTGTGGCCTCCAATCTGACAGATGTAAATCCAAGACTCATTGCCTCCAATGTGACGAATATGACTCCAGAAGTAGGAGCCTCCAATGTGACAGATGTGACTCCAGGAGTTATGGTCTCCAATGTGATGAATATGACTCCAGAAGCTGTAGCCTCCAATGTAACGGACGTGACTCCAGGACCCATGGCCTCTAATGTGACAGATGTGACTCCAGGACTCATTGCCTCCAATGTGACAAATGTGACTCCAGAAGTTGTAGCCTCCAATGTAACGGACATGACGCCAGGACTCATTGCCTCCAATGTGACAAATGTGACTCCAGATGTTGTAGCCTCCAGTGTGACAGATGTGACTCCAGGAGTTGTGGCCTCCAATGTGACAGGCACATCTACAGGAGTCACAGTCTCCAGTGTGATGGACGTGTCTCCAGGGGTTGTGGTTTCCAATGTGACAGACATGACTGCAAAAGTCACAGCCTCTAGTGTGATGGGTTTGCCTCCAGAAGTCACAGTCTCCAGTGTGATGATCATGCCTCCAGGAAACCCAAGTTCTGGCACAGCAGATGTGGCTCCAGAAACCACCAGACTTCTACTTCCAACTCTCACGTGCCTCTTCCTGCTAAAGCTTCTCGCCTGATTCCCCAACCATCCGCATCAGTGACCTCTCCCTCCAATACATCTCTGCAGCCTGCATCAGCTGCTCTTGCATACCACAGGGTCTTGGCTCCTGGAGAGAGTCACGTCCTCTTTACAGTGTAGCACTGAATAAATCAAATGGAAACCAAATTGTTTGTAAGTTTTTTACTTACTTGTTTCAAAAGGGAAAAAAGTAATTCTTGTGGGTGATGCCATCAAGAAGTCAGTAAAAAAGAGAAGAGTGGCCACACCAGCTCTAGCGAATGGTACGGTTAGTATGGCATCCTGTCTCTGACAATGGCACAACCAGAACTTCAGGGGCAGTGCACAGAACACAGATGGCTTTGAAAGAACCACCCCAGGCTCCCTTGCCAACTTCTGGCAGGTGGAGGTTTAGGAATACCTGGAGTTTGGAGTTGTGTCCCTGACCTTATTGGCTAATAGCCATCCATAGCCCTATCCTTCATGAACTTATCTAGTTGGTTTATGAACCCTTTTATACTTTTGCCCATCATCACATCCCCTGGCAATGAGTTCCACAGGTTAATTGTGCATTGTGGGAAAAAGTACAGCCTCTTGTTTACATTATACCTGCTGTCTGTAAATTCATTAGGGGGATCCTGGTTTTGGTACTGTGGGACAGTGGAAATAGCAAGTCTATAATCAGTTTTTCAATGACACTGCATGATATTCTAGCCCTGTGTTGCACCCCTCCTTCGTCAACTCTTTGCCAAGCTGAACAGCCATTATCTTTTAAGTATCCCCAATTATGGAAGCTGCTGCATGCTCTAAAATTAGGCTTAAAAGACCTAGTAGGGAAATCAGGTGACAAAGGCCAGGAGCTATACAGCCCAGGAAAACATCAATTCAGCCTCCAATGAAAGTGAAATTGCTTGAGATCTGCTGAAGGAATATTTGTATGAAACAGACAAGCTGGTGTCAGAGAGCTAGACTTGAAGTAGAATTGCTGTGGGGCTGTCCTAGCAGACTCCAGGGTATGCAATGAGAAGGGGTCATTCCCAGACAACCAGGACGCTCTGCAGCATCTTCTCCTTAGCCTCAGATCACAGAGTTCCTCTGCTTCTTTTCAGTCTTATAGCAGTTCATCAGGTCCTTTTGTATGCATCCATCTATCAATCTTGAGTTAGGTCTTCTAGCTCACCTCTTATCCTCCCCTTCTACATTTAACACTCTGTTTCCTTGGTATTTTTCTGATTTTTCTGATCTGGCCACGGGTTAAGCCTGGCTTTTTAGTAATTGGTACCACCTTCCCACCACCCACATTTGTTCCAGATACAGTCCTTTCTTGGCTTGTTACAGGCTTGTCTTAAAAAAAAGTTGGATGGTGTTTTTCTTATGTGGTAGCAGCTCATCTTCTGAGCTTCAGTAGTCACAGGTTTGACTCTCCCTGCCAATGTCCAGATTGGCATCATACGTTCACTGTAATGTTCTCATTTCCACTCTCTTCACAGTCTGCTCTTGTCCCTTCTTCATCCCTGAAGCCAGAAAAAAGACAGACCCAGTTACCAGTTCGTCTATTTTCCGTTTGCTGGGCATTCTCCTAACAAGGATTTTATGTGTGAATGGACTAGTTAGTGTCTTCAGCCCCTTTAGTGGCTGCATCATGGCAAAGGTTTATGAATCTAGTGCTGCATTATTTTCAAAAGGGTCTCTCTAGCTCTGGTTAGGGTCATCTACCCACTGATGATAGGTTCAATTTCCCGTGAAAATGAAGTGCTGTGGAAGGCTGATCCATTGAAAGAGACAGCAGCATCTGTTTGATAAAGTGCCCGTCACTCAGTCTCTGTTGGAGGGGAGAGTGTTCAAATGTCTTGTTCGTGTTGCCATGCCTTGGATCCTCCCATTCCCACCCCCCATCATGCTAGCAGTTTTACATTGTGATTGTCCAGAACCCTGCTAGAAGCTGTACTTTATTATTGTTATTTATTAGGTGTCTTCAGAAAGACAAGAAGACCTTTGACGCACTTGTCCAAAATGGTCCCATGTCCTGAGGGGCCCCTCTGTCCAGCGTTTCAACCTGTGATCTTTCCTGACCAGGAGAGAAAAAGCAACAGGACCCATCAACAAATGAACTTGGCTGTTGTGGGTCAACCCCAGTCAGGATGAGATTCCTACCAGCCCTGCTTCTTTCCTGGAGGGAGTGTCCCTAGTACATGTAATCCATCTGTCAGTTGGGAGTCAGCAGTTATAAGGGTGGGGTTCAATATCTAGGGTCTTGTCAACAATGCAGCACAAAAGTGGCTTGAGCTCCCACCCCTTCACCTGGGATAATCACACACCACTCTGTGGGCACCTCCAGGGGCAAATCTTCCACTCTTGCACTCATGGGACTGAGTGGAAAAAAAAAAGAAAAAAAGAGAGACTTTTAATAAAATGGGAACAGTGACCCAGCCTGGACTTGGGAAAATGCTGTAAGCAGGATCCACATGCATAAAACCATGAACAAAACACCCACACATGGGGCAGTTTCCTTTTGCTTCTAGTTCTAAGGTCTAGCAAAAAAAGGTTCCATTAAGGTGCCCCTACTCTCACAGCTCCCCACTCACAGTCTTGTCCAGAGGCAGCTTTAGGTTTGCTGGGGCTGTAGGCAAAGGCCCACTGTGGGACCCCCTAGAGGAACTAAACCCACATAATAAAAAGCATACAATTTTTGTTTGCTTTAAGATTTTGGACAGTGCACTGGACTGCTTTCGTATTGCCTATTCAACAGCCAACTTTCCCTCCCCCCTTTCAGCACTTGATATGTACTTTCTTTTATTACCCAACTCATCTGTCATTGAAACCCCCATCCACTCATCCTTATTCTTTATTATTAATAATCTCTTTCTGGTTGAACTTCACAATACAATCCTGAAAATGGAATGAGTGTGACAACGCCACATCATCAGAGCAACCACATTTCCCACATATAAAATTTCATGGAAAAACCACCACCACAACAAAATCAAATTTCATAAAATGTCAACCCATTTGAGTAAAAAATAATTCTTCCAAGTTAGCAGAAACCATCCAGGAATGCAAATTCCTCAATATCACAAATGTTGTGCAAGGGCTGGCAATGTCATGAACTAGGAAATAAAAGCTGCCTCCAGCCCTGAAGGAGGCTGGTAGGAAGAGCAAGGCTGAGAGCTGTGACCCCTCTCTTCTAGACCCCTAGAGCTCTGATTTGCTGTTGCAGTATGACCAGATCTGATGTCTTACACTCCCCTGTATTTATTTTCATCCAATTCTGTAAGTTCTCCCTCTTCAAAGCATCTGAAAAACTGGGATATTCTCCCACAAAAGCTCATGCGATGAATAAATCTGTTAGTCTTTAAGTGCCACAAGACTCCTTGCCTTTTTTTTTTGCTTTACTGGACTAACAGGGCTGCCCCTTTGGAACTTAACAAGGGCTCTGTAGCTTAGAATAGAACAGGGACCTCATGAGATCATCTAGTCCAACCAACTGGGGCAAGCCCCCTCACCTCTCCTCCCCACCCCACCCCACCCCACCCAACATGCTCTCCTCTCCCCTGGCCCTGCAGTTTAGTCACCCCAGATTAGGTGCACTCAGGACTTTCAAATTCCCTGACCTAACAGGCTGGGAGATATCATAAGAAAGGGAGAGTGGGAGCAGGGGGACTCCTAGAACTGAGGGTGAGAGGAGTGTGAGCTATGGGCTGCTGGAAAGAACATGCTCATGTGGTGGTTGCCACATGTCGTGCTTGAGGGCTGATACTGCTTCCAGCCCAGAAGAAGCTGGGGAGGAGAGAATAGCTGGGGGCTGAGACCACCCTCCCCTCCCTCAGTGTCTGAAATAGCCACTGCTGCCCAGGGAAGAGAAGGGAAATATCTGCTGAATCCTCAAACATGAATATCCACTAAAAAAATAAATCAAAACCAACTCTAATACTTTTTTACCAGTAGGAACCAGTTTGGAGGTGATAGCAGGACACCTCCTGCCCTGTGTGTGGGGGGAAACATAGAGTTGGCCCCCAGGCACCAGAGACTCTTGGTAGCCCACTGTGTTCTGAGTCCCTTTACTAGCTGGTCATCAGTGGAAGAGTTGTGCATGTTTCCATTACTTAAACTCACTTATGGCAACTGACTGCACTTCACTGGATACTTAATGTTTCCAGCATTCAGCACATCATCACACCTGCTTTTTTAGTATTAGCATTCTTTCTCAGTATGTCTGCCCTTCACCCACTTGGCCCTGTTGCCAGTCCAGGCTGCTTCCCTACAGCCTTGGCAAGACTGCCTCTGGCCCCCCACCCCTGAGAACTGTGAGATGGTGGATCTAGATCTGTCTATCAGCTATTTCTGTGGCTCCCCAACACTGTAGTATTTTGAGCACCTCACATTCCTTAATGCATTTGTAACCCCCCCCCCAGCATTTTAAGGAGCCTGTTTCCTTTAAATCTTTACCCTGTGAGACAGGGTTTGTGGAGCTGCGGAGGGGGGCTGCAGCTGGAGGTCCTGGGAAGGAAGCAGAGGGAGAGGCCTTGCCTGAAGCCAGGGAAGACAGAGCGGCTGACCTAGGATGCCAGGCCAGCACCCCCATAAGGATACTGTGCTGGGGAGAGTCGCACAAGGACAAAGCGGGATCCAATGACTGGCCACCTGGAGCTGTGGGGCTGTGAGTACAGGACTTAGAACTCAGGGGGGAGGTTGTAGTTAGTTAAGTGGGGAGGGCATCACTCTGGGTTCTCAGAGAGCGGCACAAGAGGAATCAGAGGGTTTTTGTTTGCTGGGGAAGTGCTGGCGCCGAAGACTAGGAGTTGCTGGACTGAACACTGGACTGGAACTGTGCTGGGACTCCTGAACTCATGGTGCAGATACAGAGCTCACGTCTGCCTCCAGCCTGCTGCATTGTTGGGCCTTACAGGGCCCTGTGTTAGCTGTTTACTCTGTGTTACTGCTGCCCCATCTCCCCTGTTGGTTTCCCCTTTGCACCTCTGTAAATAAACCTTCCCCATTCCCATAAACCCTGTGCTATCCTAATGTGTGTGTGATCACTCTGGGGATTTGGAACAGGTGCCCCTGGGGCAAAGGGGCTCTCCTTGCTGTGTCCCTGTGCACACTCTTCTCTGGTCAGAGCCACCTGCAAGGCAGACTCTATTTGGCCACGTGGGTGTTACACTTGGTGGCCCATACGGGGAACTCTTGCAGTACACAAACCTCTATGTCACACACCCTGGGTGCTCCTTCTGAGTGAAAAGAGACCACCTGCTACAAAAAAGGGGGGAGGGATGGAGAGAGAATTACTAGAAGACCTTTGCTGAGGGGCACTGATCTCAGTAGCCCAGGCTGTGCTGGTGGCCAGGTTCCCAGAAGAGATGGAACCCAATGAAATTGAGGAGAGCCTAGATGCAGTGGGAATACTGGGGCGAGTGAAGGTCCACACTCGTATTTACAGTCGTGAATTGAAGGGCATGATAGCACTATGTACTCATTCCAAAGAAGCAGATTCTTATAAAGTACCCAAAGAAGTGCAAGTGGGAGGTACCCTCTGGACAATTCTGGGGCCAAGACAGTCCTCTGTTAGCGCACCTTTGTTACTGGAGATGGGCTCATTAGCTCAGAAGCTACAGAGTCTGATGGCAAATGAGAAGCGGATATGAGAGGAATTAACATTGGCATTAGGAGGGACTCCAACACCTGCAGCACCCAACCCAGTGGAGTGGGTAAAAGAGTTGGGGAATGCCCTCAGAAATGTGTTGAAGCCAGTACCTGAAAATGCACCATACAAGCGGTTACCTTGTTTCTCTGGAGTCACACCTATACCCTCAGCAGAAGATGATTATGAGACCTGGTGGGAATCTTCAGTGCCCCTTGTCCAAGAGTGGCAATGCTCTGATGCTGAAAAGTGGAAACGGTGCTTGAAAGTCTGAGGGGACCTGCTATGTGGATTTTCCAAACCCTCAAAGACTCCCAACCAGCTGCCACAGTGCATGACTATTTAGCTGCTCTTGAGAGTGTCTGTGGCACAACAGATAGCAGCGAAGACCTGTATTATCAGTTTCATCACACCTATCAACGGTCTCATGAGAGGTTGTCAGATTTCATCAGGAGGCTGGAGGACCCAAGAAGTGGCCATGCTAAAAGCTTATGCTGCACCATGTGGTAAAAGGAAAAATAACCAGAGGGGCGATAGCCCAAAACAGGGGTTCTGTTATAACTGTGGGAGAGATGGACACTATGCATTGGAGTGCTAGAACAAGACAGACCATGCAAGGGTATCTCAGAGACTGCAGGAACCCGTAGGGAGCTTCAGGGAAATGCCAATGGAGCTTGGAGAAGGAGCGATCCAAGACCCAGAAATTCCAAGGCTCCCCCAAAAAGAACACAGATCAGAGTTATCCTAATGGGCTAATAGGGGCCCAAGCTGTCATACCAGTCCATATAGAGAGACGTTTGCATGAGGGCATTGCTGGATAGTGGATCACAGGTCACCATACTTTATGAATCTTACAATCGAGAACACCTGCAGCATTTGCCCCTGCATTCCCTGTCCAACTTAACAATCTGGGGAATTGGTGGTGACTCATGCCCCCATCGGGGGTATATCCTGTTAAACATCCAATTTCCAAAGGATGTTGCCAGGACAACCCAGGACATAGAAACATTGGCATTGATCTGCCCAGATCCAAAGGGAAGAGAATATGCATCTTTAATCTTAGGGACAAATGCAAACCTGTTTCAAAGATTAGCACAAAAGTGTCAAGAAATGGTGGGGAATAGCTATCTGCAGGAGCTACCAATGCATGCTTTACGTAAAGCTGTGTACCAATGAGTGGGATGCCCTACATACCAAGAGGAGACCAAGGCTAAGCCTTTTGGGAAGGATAGTTTCCAGTTTGGGGATTTCCCCATTCCTGCTGAGTGGAAGGACCAGCTGCGTGAGGAGTTAGTCAAGAGGAAGGCTGTTTTCTCTATGCATGAGTGGGATGTTGGGTGTGCTCATGGTGTGGAACACCATATCCAAATGCAGGATGGTTGGCCTTTTCAAGAGAGATCAAGACAATTAGCCCCTGCTTATATTGAAGATGTGAGGCAGCACCTTCAGGAACTTGCCCAAGCAGGTATTATTGAGGAATCCAGGAGCCCTTATGCATCACCAATTGTTGTAGTACGAAAGAAAAGCGGCAAGGTGCACGTGTGTTGATTATTGCGCTCTGAACAGGCAAATGATTCCTGACCAATACACAATGCCCCAGGTGGATGATGCTTTGGATGGCCTGAATGGCAGTCGCTGGTTCTCTGTACTTGATCTCTGCAGTGGATATTATCAAGTACCCATGGCACCAGATGACCGAGAGAAGACAGCGTTCATCCGCCCCTTGGGATTTTACCAGTTTAACCGTATGCCACAAGGAGTATCTGGGGCTCCAGCCACACTTCAGTGACTCATGGAATGGGTTGTGGGGGAATATGCACCTGTTAGAGTGCCTGGTGTATCTGGATGACATTGTGGGTTTTGGGCGCACTTTAGAAGAATATGAAACTCGGCTGTGCAAGCTCCTGGATCAGTTGGAAGAGGCTGGTCTCAAGGTATCCTTAAACAAGTGCATCATCTGTCAGACATCTGTGCGATATATAGGACACATTGTATCTGCAGATGGTATGGCAACAGACCCAGAGAAGGTAAAAGCAGTTACCACCTGGCCAAGGCCCACAACTCTCAAAAAATTACAATCATTTCTGGGATTCTGGGGCTGTTATCGCAGGTTCATAAGAAATTATTCCCATATTGTGCGTTCCCTCACAGAACTCACAAAGGGATACTCTCCTACAAATAAGAAAAATGGCAGACCACCGCGGCATCAATATTTCAATGGGAGCACACTGTTCAGAAAGCGCTGGACTTCTGAATGTGAAGAAGCTTTCTGTAACATCATTCAACAGCTTACTCAAGCACCTGTTTTGGTGTATGCTGATCCCACTCAGCCATATGAGTTCCATGTTGATGCAAGCTACTCTGGTTTAGGAGCTGTCATTTATCAAGAGTGTGAAGTCAAACTTCAACCAGTAGCTTTTGCAAGTTGAGGTCTCACATCATCAGAGAGAAAGTACCCTGCTCATCAAGTGGAGTTCCTGGCATTAAAATGGGCTGTGACAGAGAGGTTTCATGATTACCCGTATGGAGCAAAGTTTATTGTAAAGACTGATAATAACCCTTTGACATATATAAAGACAACAGCAAAATTATCTGTAGCAGGACATCGGTGGTTAGCAGCACTCTCTGCTTCTGATTTCACCCTTCAGTATCGTCCGGGTCAAACAAACATAGATTCAGATGCCTTGTCTCGTCAGCCTCACATTAAAGACTTGTCACCAAATAATTGGATGAATGTGGGTACCCCTGAATTGAGAGCTTTACGCCAACGAGTATCTGTTGTGGAGGAACACTCCACAGCCAATGGGGAACAAAATTGACTGCTTGGGGGTGCCCCCACAAGCCATACCCATAGCCTACTCAAGTTTTAGTAGAGTACAGGATCCTCAACTGCCCAGACTAAAGGACCAGGAGGTGGAACATGCCCAGAGAGCTGATTCACGAATGAAGGATGTCCTTTACGGTTTGGAAAGGGGAAAGGATCCCAAGCGTATGTGACTGAGTCATCCAGAGGAGGTCTTCTTGCTGAAGGTGGGTGACTTTATAGAGGGAAAAAACATTCCCTGAGACCTCACCTGAAGCAGTTGGTACTACCACAAAAGTATTGGCAAAGTGTATTGGAGGCCTGCCATGATCGAATGGGTCACCTGCGAGTAGAATGATTAGAGGCCTTAGTTAAGGCAAGATTCTATTGGCCCCGGATGGGGCGTGACATTGCCCACCATGTACACACTTGTACCCAATCCATCCGAAGAAAGACTTTGCCTAAGCAGACAGCCCCTCTTGTCAATATCACAAATTCAGCACCCATGGAGCTTGTCTGTCCAGAGTTTCTGTCATTAGAGCCTGATCGTTGGGGTATGACAAATGTCCTCGTGGTAACTGACCATTTTATTCATTATGCTCAGGCTTATACCACAAAAAAATCAAAAAGCTTCTACAGTTGCCAAGATCCTGTGGGAAAAGTTCTTCATTCATTATGGGTTGCCTGCGAGACTACACTTAGACCAGGGACGGGATTTCGAGAGTCAGTTAATAAAAGAACTTTGCACAATCATGGGGATCAAAAAATCACACACCACCCCTTAGCATCCACAAGGGGATCTGCTGCCCAAAGGATTCAACCGCACGCTGCTCAAACATGCTGGGAACCCTAGAGCCTCACCAGAAAAAATCCTGGAGCCAGCACGTGGAGCACTTGGTACATGCCTATAACTGCACTCAACATGAGGCAACTGGTTGCACACCAAACATGTTGATGTTTGGTCAAGAGGGATGGCTGCCAGTTGACCTCTGTTTTGGAGTGTATTCCGATGGGGCACTCCCTGAAACATATTTGGAGTATGGGGCTTGCCTAAAAGATCAATTGAAGGTGGCATATCGCATAGCAACACAAGCTTCTGGCCAACAGAATCAAAGGAATAAATTGTGATATGATCAGCGAGTGAGGCAACAGGAACTTCAGATTGGTGATCGGGTGCTTGTCCAAAATCTGGGATGACAGGGAAAGCACAAAATTGCTGATCGTTGTGAGTCACACCTGTATGTCATTGAGGAGAAACTGGGAGATCTACCAGTGTATGGGATACACCTAGAGGGCAGTCATGGACCCGCTAAAACTCTACACCAGATTCATCTGTTACCTGTCGGACAGGTATTGTTTCCCCATGAGGATGATCCCACAGTCTCTGAGAGCCCTGGTCCTGCCAGTCGGACACAATCCCAGAGACGGCAGAGATGGCCTTCACCTGTCCAGAAAGGGGAATAGCATATTTGGGTAAAGACTGGCTGACCTAGTGAGGAGGGCTTTAAACTAGGTTCAATGGGGGAAGAAGACCAAAGCCCACAGGTAAGTGACAATGTGGGTGATCTGGGGGAAGGGATGGAACTTGGGGGGTGCTGGGACTGTAGCACCAGGAATAAAAGAGAAGGTAATTGGAACATGGGGGGGAATCAAATAATTGTCTTAAGTATTCTACTGAAGCCCCAATATGTGAGGAGAGTGGGGGAGGAGAACTCCAAGAAAAAATGCAAGGTGGTATGTGTAATAGAACTGAAAATCAAAATGACAAAGTAGGGGAATCGGCCAGGTATCTTAGGCGCCTATACACTAATGCGAGGAGCCTGGGAAATAAGCAAGAAGAATTGGTAATACTAGCGCAGACAAGGAACTATGATATCATAGGAATAATGGAGATGTGGTGGGATAGACTGCATGACTGGAGCTCTGTCATGGAAGGGTATAAACTGTTCAGGAAGGACAGGCAGGGAAGTAGAGGAGAAGGAGTAGCACTATATGTAAAAGAGCTCTATGACTGCTCAGAGCTCCATTATGGAAGTGGAAGCGTGCCAATAGAAAGTCTGTGGGTTACATTAAGAGGGGAAAACAACAAGGGGGATGTTGTGGTGGGTGTCTGCTATAGACCACCAGACCAGAACAGGAGGTGGATGACGTGTTCTATGGACAACTAGCAAAAGCTTCTAGATCACAAGCCCTGGTGCTGATTGGGGCTTCAATTAACCTGACATCTGCTGGGAGGCCAATACAGCAGTGCATGGGCAATCCAGAAAATTTTTAGAGAGCGTTGGGGACAACTTTCTAGTACAAATGCTAGAGGAACCAACTAGGGGCCTTGTACCTCTCGACCTGCTGCTCACAAACAGGGAAGAATTGATCAGGGAGGTAGGGTAAATGGCAAGCTAGGCAGTAGTGACCATGACATGGTTGAGTTCAGGATGCTGATTAAAGGAAGGAAGGAAAGAAGCAAAACACAAACCCTGGACTTCAAAAAAGCAGATTTTGGCTCCCTCAGGGAACTGATGGGCAGGATCCCTTGGGAAGCTAATCTGAAGGGGAAAGGAGTCCAAGATAGTTGGTTATATTTTAAAGAAACCCTGGTAAGGGCACAGGAAGTTGCCATTCCAATTAGGAGAAAGAACAAACATGTGAGACAGCCAGAGTGGCTTAGCCGAGAACTCTGCTCTGAGCTTAAACATAAAAAGGAAGCTTACAGGAAGTGGAAGCTTGATCAGATGACTAAGCAGGCATATAAAGATATTGCTCGGGACTGCAGGGTAAAATCAGAAAGGCCAAAGGACAAATGGAGTTGTGGCTAGCGAGGGATGAAAAGGATAAAAAGAAGAGGTTCTACAAGTATGTTAATAACAAGAAGAGGATCAGGGATGGTGCAGGTCCCTTGCTGAATAGGGCAGGCATCCTCGTGATGGAGGATAAGGGAAAAGCTGAACTGCTCAATGCTTTTTTCCTTCAGTTTTCAGAGGCAGGGTCAGCTCCCAGTGCACTACCATGGGTATGGCAGACCAGAGAGAAGAAGAGAGGCCCTTGGTGATGGAAAGTCAGGTTAGGGACTCCTTAAAAAAGCTGGATGTGCACAAGTCCATGGGGCTGGATGAGCTGCATCCAAGGGTGCTAAGGGAATTGGCTGATGAGATAGGAGCACCACTGGCCATTATCTTTCAAAACTCATGGAGAATGGGGGAGGTGCCAGAGGTTTGGAAAAAAGCAAATATAGTACCTATTTTCAAGAAAGGCAAAAAGGAGGATCTGGGGAATCACAGACCAGTCAGCCTCACCTCAATCCCTGGAAAATTTATGGAGCAGGTTCTCAAAGAATTCATCCTCAAACACTTTGAGGAAAATAAAGTGATCAGGAACAGTCAGCATGTATTTACCAAGCGTAAATCATGCCTGACCAATCTCATTTCCTTCTATGATCAGATGACTGGCTTTCTGGATGCAGAAAGAACCGTTGATGTGATATACCTTGATTTTAGCAAGGCTTTTGATACAGTTTCCCACAGCATTCTCACTGGCAAATTAAGGAAGTATGGGTTGGATAGGTGGACTATAAGGTGGATAGAAAACTGGCTAGATCAACGGTTTCAGCGTGTCGGAATCAATGGTGCCATGTCTAGCTGGCAACCAGTAACGAGTGGTATGCCCCAGGGGTCGGTCCTGGGGCTGGTTCTGTTCAACATTTTCAGTGATCTCAGTGATGGAATAGACTGCACTCTCAGTAAGTTCACGGATGACACCAAGCTGGGGGAGAACAGTAGACACCTTGGAGGGCAAGGACAGGATTCAGGGAGACCTAGATAAATTGGAACAGTGGGTCAATAGAAATCTTATGTGGTTCAATAAGGACAAGTGTAAAATCGTGCACATGGGACGGAAAAACTCCATGCACTGCTACAAGCTGGGAAACATTCAGCTAAGTAGCAGCAGTGTAGAAAAGGACCTCGGGGTCATGGTGGATGGGAAGCTAGATATGAGTCAGCAGTGTGCTCTTGCTGCCAAAAAGGCCAATGGCATACTGGGCTGCATCAAAAGAATTATTACCAGCAGATCAAGGGATGTGATCATTCCCCTCTGTTCTGCACTGGTGAAGCCACATCTGGAATATTGTGTCCAGTTTTGGGCTCCCCACTGCAAAAAGGACAGGGACATGCTAGAGAGAGTTCAGCAGAGGGCAACAAAAATGATTAAAGGGCTGGAGCACAAGCCCTATGAGGAAAGACTGAGACCATTAGGCTTATTTAGTCTGCAGAAGGGAAGATTGAGGGGGGTTTTGATAGCAACCTTCAGCTACTTGAAGGGATGCTCTAAGGAAGATGGAGCTCGACTGTTTTCGGTAATAACAGAGGACAGAACGAGGAGCAATGGTCTCAAGTTGCGGTTAGGGAGGTCGAGGATGGATATTAGAAAAAACTTTTTTACTAGGAGAGTAGTGAAGCCTTGGAATGAGCTGCTGAGGGAGGTGGTGAAATCTCCATCTTTGGAGGTGTTTAAGGCCCGGCTGGACAAAACCATGACTGGGATGGTTTAGTGGGAGTGGTTCTGCCTCTGGCAGGGGGTTGGACTAGATGACCTATGAGGTCCCTTCCAACCCTATGATTCTATGATTGTATGACGGAGATATAATAGGACTTTGCAAACACCCAGCTCCTCAGAGAGTGGGGATGAGGATGTTTCCACAGTTTCTGAGCCCCCCGGTCCTGCAAGTTGGATACGATCCCAGCAACACAGCTATAATAGGACTTTGCAAATACCCGGCTCCTCAGAGAGTGAGGGAGAACTAGTGTTCAGAAAATGTCCTCTTGGAGAAGTTTCAACCACACCAGATCTTTCCAACATTGCACAAAGAGATGGGGAAGGGGAAGAACCCACGGTAAGTGTCCCAGAGGGTTCACTGGCCAAATCTGTGGAGACCCACCAAGGGCCTGATGAGGAAGAGAACCCTGTACCCCATACAGCCACTTTAAATCCAGATACCCCTGCTTTTATACCTCAAGGATCTGTCACCATGCCCCCATGTTCAGTAGTGCCACAGCAGTTGATGCCTGACAGCCAACTTAGATGTTCCTCCAGGGAAGGGAAGCCCAGGTGTGTGCTGACATATGATTGGTTGGGAGAACCCAGTGAAGTAAAAATCTCTGGAGTACCCCGGGGGGTGAGTTGCCTCACAGGAAACCTGTTCCACCCCTCAGTGACCCATGAGTTGGAGAATTGCGATCCTCCTCACCAATGGGGGCCCTGGGTCTCCTGCTGGGAATCCACGGACTGAAACTGCCCACCTTGTTGGGGACACCAAGGATGCTCTTCTTTTGGAGGAGGGAGAGTGTAACCCCCCTGGGGTTTTAAGGAGCGTGTTTCCTTTAAATCTTTGCCCTGTGGGAGAGGGTTTCTGGAGCTGAGGAGGGGGGCTGCAGCCAGAGGCCCTGGGAAGGAAGGAGAAGGAGAGGCCCTGTCTGAAGCCAGGGAAGATAGAGCGGCTGGCCTGGGATGCCAGGCCAGTACCCCCAGAAGGCCACTGTGCTGGGGAGAGTCGCCCAAAGACAAAGCGGGATCCAGTGACTGGCCATCTGGAGCTGTGAGGCCATGAGTACAGGAACTGGAATTCAGGGGGGAAGTTGTATTTAGTTAAGTGGGGAGGGTGTCGCTCTGGGTTCAAAGAGAGCGGTAGAAGAGGCATCAGAGGGTTTTCTTTTGCTGGGGAAGTGCTGGCACCGAAGACTAGGAGTTGCTGGACTGAACACTGGACTGGAGCTGTGCTGGGACTCCTGAACTCATGGTACAGATGCAGAGTATCATGTCTGCCTCCAGCCTGCTGCATTGTTGGGCCTTATAGGACCCTGTGTTAGCTGTTATTCTGTGTTACTGCTGCCCCATCTCCCCTGTTGGTTTCCCCTTTGCACCTCTGTAAATAAACCTTCCCCATTCCCATAATCCTTGCGCTACCCCAGTGTGTGTGTGGTCACTCTGGGGGCTTGGAACAGGTGCCCCTGGGGCAAAGCAGCTTTCCTTGTTGTGTCCCCACGCACACCCTTCTCTGGTCAGAGCCGCCTGCAAGGCAGACTCTATTTGGCCACGTGGGTGTTACACATTTATTCTCACTCAGCCCTTTGAGGCAGGCCAGTGTTTCTCCCAATGTCCATCCCCCTTCCCACCCTGCAGCAGCACAGGCTGCTCCCCAGCACCAATCCTTTTTCCCTTTCTTCCATGCAGACCCATCTCAGATCACCAACCGCCCTATAGGGATTTCCCTAACACGCCTCTACACCCCCCAGAACTTCCCAACACCCCCCAGTTAGATACATTGTTATACCATTTTAGTCAGCACCCTCAATAGCCCCCTACACCTTCCCCTAAACTGCCCCTAATTTGAAGTCCTGGGTAGAATACAGCCCCCTTGGTCCTCCACCCCACCCCACAGGTCCACGGGATGGGGCCCTCACACTTACCTGGGGCACTGGGGAAGTGGGGAAGAGGGTTTTGTTTGGTGCTAGGTGTCCACTTGCTGTGGGGCTGCCTTGCTGTCTGGTGCAGTCTGCTCCCAGCCTCTCCTTCTGACTGGAGCAGCAGAAGCCCCAAGCAGGCCAGGCCAGGCCAGGCCAGTGGAGGAACCCTGACCCACTCTCCCCCTTCCAGCAAGGGAAAGTTTGCTGCTGGGCAGGAGGAATGGGGTCAGGGTGGGGGCAGGGGGTGGAACAAGCCAGCCAAGAGGCTGGGCTCTGCTTTTCTGCCCCACCTCTGGACCAGCCCTCCCCATCTCTAGAGTGCAACAGCCAGCCCAGGGGAGAGGAAAGCCCTGCCCCTGGGCTGGCCCACTCCACCCCTGGGCTGGCTGTTCCGCCCTGGGGGCAGGGCCAGCCTACAAGCACGCAGGAGAGGCTGCTTTTTTGTAACCTAACACAGGGACCTGAGCAGCACAGCTCCACTGCACTCACCAAGGGGGCGGCAGGGCCCCCCACAGCTGGGACCCGAGGCCCTCGCCTGTCTCGCCTACCCCAAAAGCTGCCTCTGGTCTTTGTCCTCAGTCAGAGCCAATCCACAGTCCTTGGCTGTGAGAGGAGGAGGAAAGAAGACAACTTGCTTGCTTGGCCATCTTGGGGCTATATTCTGCCCAGCCCTCTGGTCACTCTTAGTCCAGTTCTGCTGGCTGCCTGTAACCAGCAGGGCTGTAACTATCTGCTGGCTGTCCATAACCAGCACGGTCGTAACAAGAGCACTGTATTTTAGAGGGTGATTTCAGTTGAGCGGCTCTGTTTCACCATTCAATTTGTGGGTGTGTTTTGTGCTGCTTGTTCCAGGCACCAGCATATTTAGTTCTGGCCCTCGTCCCCAGCCACTAGTTAGCTACACACAGGGTCGGCTCAAGGGGTTGTGGTGCCCCAAGCCAAATTTTGATTTGGTGCCCCTCTCATCTCATTCATGGAGTTTGAAAATGATTTTCCAAAGTGCATAAATAGCCAGCATCTGCCTGCAGAGCGATTTAAAGTGTATTCTGCCTACAAGACTTAAGCTGCAGGTTGACTAACAGTGCTTGAGCTGCTAGGAAAGAGTTGAAGAGATGGGAGCCAGCCTGATCTTCGGGGAGGCTAGGTGCCCCTAAGAACTGTCACCTGAAGCCATGTCTGTCTCTTGCTTCACAGTAGAGCCGGCCCTGGCTACACACTGTCACCTTCTGCTACAACCTGCTTCTTCACTCTGAGCGTCAACCTCTTGAGGTGCCAGCCAGCTCCAGAGTCTGAGCTCTCAGTTATTTCAGCCCTCCATGGGAGAACATCCCTGATGAAGCTGGTCTGCAGTCTGGTGCCATCCCACAGGGGATGGTTTAAGCTCTAGGAAGCACCTAACAGAACAAAAAACTCATAATAAATCCTTAGTGAGCTCTGTCTTGGAACAGTGGGAGAGGCAAGGGAGGTTCAGCTGCATCTCAATCTCTCATGCCACCCTTTGCTCATATAATTATGGGATATTTCCTTACCCTGCATTTCACCCTAAAGAGATTTGTAACCCAATCCCAGCCAAAGGGCTCATTCAGGAAAAGCAGTCCAGTCATGCTGAGCATCTAGGCAGGAAGGGTGTGCAGTCTGGTCCCAACACCTGTTCCCCTCCCCACAGCCAGCTCAGCAGGAATTGCAGGCCCTGCATCATCTGGTTAGACCATGTAACTATGCCAGACAGCATCAGCAGTACGCAAGCCAATGGAGGGATTCTTGAGAGGGTTTCTGCCATCTATTCCACAAGAACTTCCTCCTCTTCCACTGCACTGTGGCAACCTGAATGAGTTCATGGAACTTCTCACCAGGCTTTTCTTTAACTCTCCTTTTCACTTCATGACAGAAAGAACCACCCCACTCCCAGCTCTAATTGCTCCTTGAGGACCATGTTTGGGTCTGGGACCTTTCCAAAGTCTCACCATTCCATTTTGTCATTGTCTTCAGGTGGTCAAAGATGTTGGTCAGACAGTTCCACCAAGAGGCTGATTTTTCTGAGTTTCCTTTAATTGGGTTTGTATCATTACCGTGTCTCCATTCATGTCTAGGAAGAGTTCAAATGCCTTTTCCACACCTTCCTTGTCTGCCACTGCCATGAAATTTACTGACTTTGGCCCAGACCTTGAGATGTTTCACTGCAAAGTTCACACAGTCTTGTGCAGGTACATGTAGCACAAACATAGCTGCCTTTACAGACTTGATCCACTCCTCCACCATAATGTTTACTGGTCCAGTCAGGAGCCCACTGAATTCTGACCTTCTACTCCAATGGGACACAAATAGTTGAGTGTTTCTTACTTTTGCTGTTGGTTGGCCTCATACTGTCTTAGCCACTGATATATCTTCTCTATGCTCAGTCCTAGTATATTATAGTGCCTCAGCTGGGTCAAATAATTTGCACTGACATTCAGCAACCTAGGCCTGTGATTCTTCCATTCCAGCCATGACAAGTCCCCTGACCAGACCTGGACTGTGCTACCAGAATCCAACCAGTAAAGCAACGGGGTGAATCCTACAGATATGATCTTGAATGTGGTGCCACCTTTGAAAGCAACTCTCCCTGCTACTGTGGGGAACTTTCTTGGCTTCTGCACTCTCCCGATGGAACTGGACAGCAAAAGGATACCACTCTAACTCCCTTTACCCCAAGGCCTGCCTTGCCTAGGGGGCTCCTTTTCTGCTCTCATAGCCCTGAGAAGGCTGGGCCCAGCATTCCTAGGAGGCTTGACCCCAGTCTTCTCATTGTCATTTAGGTGAGGGGCTAAGATGTTCCTGACCCCCTGATCCCTGCCTTGACTTCAAACTCAACATAACATATCACACAGCAGCTGGAAGACAAATATGGAAAACGGGGGGGTGGGGTTTGAAAGAAGCAAGTAATGCCACCCTGTGGGCATGGGTGCACCACAGCCAGCATCACTGTAATGTAAGGAAAGTTCATCATCTACTGGGGCTCAGACAGTGCTCTGGCCATGCCTGCAAACCTTCAGACTCTAAAGGGCAGAACCTTTCTCCTTGTCATAACCCCTTTTCCAGTCTAGCTTGTCAGACTTCATGTCTGGCAGCATCTCCTTGCACTGGGCTCTCTGCTGAGGCTCCCCAGCACCACAGCTGGTCTCCACAGCTCCAGCTCGTGGCTCTGGGCTGCTTCAGTCCCTCAGCTCCAGCCCATCTGGCTCTGGTTATTGCTCTGCCCTCAGCCCAGCATGGACTGCTGCTCTCTCCTTAATTCTGCCCTGTCCAGAGTTGCTATCCTATGAATGATGGGCTGCCAAGCTTCTGATTCCCTCATTGACTTGCTGCTCTGTCATTTGAGCTGACCTGGAGTTGTTACCAATTTTGCCCACCAATGTGGGGTTTGCTCATTTATTAGGATTACTTTCTCTTTGGGGAAGTGGGGGAGATGGTAATTCTATTAGGCTATGTTCACACACAGAGGGCTTGTTTCGAAACAAGATGTTTCGAAACGTGCTGTTTTGAAATAAAGGGTTATTTTGAAACACCTGATTTCGAAAGACAAAAAACGTGTCTTCAAAATAAGGGAGCAAAATAGCAAGTCCACAGTGTGGACATGCTATTTCGCTTGGGGAGGGGACTGCAGGCACCTGCAGGGCAAAGCGCAGCTGCACCTCACCCCGCGGGTGTCTGCAGGGGACTGCAGGCACCCGCGGGGTGAAGTGCAGCCGGGCGGCTCACCCCACGGGTGTCTGCAGAGGGGGACTGCAGGCACCAGAGGAGAGCAGCACAGCCTGGTGCTGCACCCCCCCCCACCGGGGCTGCCCCAAAGCCCACAGCGGGGTCGGGAGTGCCCGGCTCAGCCTGCCGCTGCAGGGGCTGGGATGAGAGTGGCTCCAGGATTCCCCGGCGCCCCGCTTCTGCTGGGAGCGGGGCCAGTCCCAGCACCGCCCCCCAGCAGGAGTGGGGCGCCGGGGAATCCCAGGGCCGCGCTCACCCCGACCCCTGCAGCGGTGGGCTGAGCCGGGCGCCCCCGACCCTGCCGTGGGCTTTGGGGGCAGCCCACGCAGGGGGGGTGCAGCACCCGGCTGTGCTGCTCTCTGCCGGTGCCTGCAGCTCCCCTCTGCAGACATCCGTGGGGTGCAGCGCCCAGCTGCGCTGCTCTCCGCCGATGCCTGCAGTCCCCCTCTGCCAGCCAGGGGACACCCCTCAGCACCCTGGCCAGGGTGCTGAGGTTTCCCTGGACAGGGTGCTGAGGGTGCTTAGCACCCAGGGAGGAAGGGTCAAATGTTGTTTCGAAACAGCCATTGTTTCGAAACAGCATGTCCCACTGGTGTTGTTTCGAAACAACACTGTTTTGAAACAAAAGTAGGTTTAAGCCGTTTCGAACGAATGGCCGCCATTTTGAAACAAGTGGTTTGCTTGTTTCAAAATGGCCATGCGTCATGTGCCCATGGTGTTTCTTATTTCGAAACAACCTCGTTGTTTCGAAATAAGAATGCTGTGTGAACACACCCTTCATGTACTGCTTGAGTCATTTGTGTTTTTATATGGAACTCACTTCTCCCTTCTGCAAGCTCTCTTCCAACGGAGCAACCCTTGCAGGACCTCAGTTTCCCAGGACTGGATTCTTCCAACCTCCAAATCCAAATAACCACCCAATATACTCTTTTATCAATTAACAAGGTGCATCTGAGTGGACTGGGTCTATCAGCACTGTCAGCTGACCCCTTATATGTTCCCGAACTCAGCAGGCTGGATCACACAGCACTTCTTTGCTGCTATCCTTTTGTGCCCCTGTACCACATTGGACTAGGCTTGATTATGGCTATGTCCACACACAACTGCTTGTTTCAAAACAAGCTGTTTTGAAACAAGCAGTTTCAAAATAACATGTTCTTTTGAAATGAGTTATTCTGAAATAACAAAAAAATTATTTCAAAATAAGAAAAAAAGCAGGAATCAAAATAGCATGTCCACACTGTGGGCTTCCTATTTGGATTCAGGGGCAGGGCACCATGGGAGGTGTGGTAACATGGCCGCCTCCCTGGGCCATGTCAGCAGCCATGTTGGTAGCCAATCCCATAAAAGCTGGCCCCGACCTCACTTCCCTGTCCAGTCTGGCTAGCAGGACTCCGCAAGTGATGGACATTGCCCAGTTGCCCAGACAGCGCTGTGCGACACTCAGCCGCTCTGCCCACCTGCAGAGTGTCCTGCACATGTGGGACACTCTGCTTCCGGACCCAGATGGTGACCAGCCTCTGCCCGAGGCTTTCATCCGCCTCGTGTGCGGGGCAGAGCTACTGCCCCTGCCTCCCTCCGTGCCTCGCCAGGTCTGGGCTCGGGAGACCAGCCCAGACTGGTGGAAGCAGGTCGTACTGCGCACCTGGTGGGACAACGACTGGAGGCGGAACTTCCGCATGACCAGGGCCAGCTTCACCCGCCTGGTCATGGAACTCGCCCCACAGCTGCGCCGCAGGGCCACCCCCCATGAGGCCTGCCATCCCGGTGGACAAAAGAGGGGCCATCGCCCGCTGGAAGGTGGGCACTCCAGAGTCCCACAGGTCAGTGACGCATCTGTTCGGCGTCAGAAGGTCCACCGCCAGCACCATCCTCATTGACGTCACCAGGACCATCAATCGGGTCCTGCTCCGAAGCCTGGTGAGACCAGGGGAGCTGCAGGACACCATTCTCGGGATGGCCATCCTCAGCTTCCCCAACTGTGCGGGGATCCTTGACGCCACGCACATTCCTGTGAGAGCCCTGGAGCACAGGGCTGCTGAGTACAGGAACCGCAAGGGGTACCACACCATCATTGTGCAGGCCCTTGTGGACCACCGGGGCCTGTTCCAGCACTGTTATGTTGGATGGCCAGGGAGGGTCCATGATGCCAGGCTCCTCCAGAACTCTGCCCTGTACTGGGACATGGAGGTGGGCACCTTCTTCCCCCCTCACAACATCAATCTTTGGGGGACTAGAGGTGCCCATCCTCATCGTGGCAGATGAGGCCTACCCCCTGTGGCCGTGGATCATGTGGCCATATGCAGGGCCCCTTGATCTTTCGCGGCAGCTGTTCAACCGCCCCCTGACCCGCTGCCGCCAGGTGGTCGAGCGGGCATTCCGCCGCCTCAAGACCTGCTGGAGTTGCCTCCTCACCCACCTCCGCCTCACAGCGAGGACGCTGCCCCAAATGATCAGTGCATGTGTGGCCCTCCACAACTACTGTGAACAATGCGGTGAGCCCATTCCACCTGCTTGGGAAGCTGAGGCACAACTCCTCGCCAGGGACTACGGAGAACCCGGACCTGTGCCCACACGGGAGCAGCCGTCGCATTGAGCCCTGTCCGTATGCAACGCCCTCCGGATCGCCTTCGCCACGGAGGAACTGTGAGGACCAGGCCTGCCCTGCTCCATACCACCCTCACCCCCTTCCACCCACAGCCAGCCCCCACCCATCCATCCATCCGCATTGTCACCTACCCCCAGTAAAACGACTCACAACCAAGAATATGTTTCAAACTATTTATTTTAAAAAACAGGGGTTGGGGCAGGGAAGAGCTGGGGAGGTTTAGGGGATGGGGTGATGTGGGGCAGTCTGGGGGAGAGGCCAGCAACGTGGAAGGGGGTGAAAGATTCCGGGGATCAGGCATGGCCTGTGGGAGAGTCCGGGGGGGGGGGGGTGTACCCCGCCCGTGCCCACGGCTGCCCTCTGTCTGTCATCACATCTGGGGCGGGCCGGGCGGTGAACCCTTAGCGGGCCATGGCGGGGGCATCCTGGCCACCAGCTCCCTGGTGGTGGCTGGCAGCTCGGCCGCAAGACGCTCCACAGCTGAGGTCAGCCTGTCGTCCGCTGAAGCAACATGATCAATGGCGCGGAGGGTGGCCTCCTGCCGCTGCACCTGCTCCCTCCTCCAGGCCTGGGTGGAGGCCTCCATCCTCTCCCCGAATTCCTCGAAGCTCTCAAGGAGCTCGGCTTGTGACTGGGGGACTCTCCTCCACCGCCGGGGTTCCCTGGGGCTCTGGCGTCAGGCTGCTGGTGGTGGTGGCCAGCGAGCAGCTCCGTGACCTGCTGGAGGGAAGCAGAAAACACAGTTGGCCCCTGCCACCTGCTGGCCCTGTCTGTGTGCAGCCTGTCTGCAGCACATGCCTCTGCCCTAACTGTCAGCAGGACTCAAGATCCTGTGGGACATTGCCCTGGGGTAGGGCTCCCAGCCCCCATGGCCTCAGAAGGAGGCCAGGACAGTACCCGATGGAGGACACTGAAGGACCCTGGGCAAATACGTTGTCTGGCTGTGGTAGTTGTTGGGGTTTAGGGGGCCCTGGAACACTTTCCTGTACAAATCAGTATTCTATGGCATTCTGGGATCCTTCAACCCCTACAGTAAAAAGCCTGACACACTCCTGTCTTTTAAACTGCCTGCCAGACAGAGAATGTGAGGATAAAAAGAACAGGGCAGTAAAAAGGGGACCATGTTCTCCTTTTGCCAGACATCTGGGAACCATGCCCTGGAGGCACACATGCCAGTGGTGCCCATGAAGGTGAGCTGGACTCAGCCACGCCTTGATCTAGGGGGTCTCCCAAGGCAACTTGCCAGTGGTGTGCCCTGAATGCTCTCCATCCCACCCAAAATGCGACTGCATCTGTACCAGCCAGCCCCTGTTCACCACCCCCAGGCACACAGGGGCCTGTGGGCCTGGTGCCACCTGTCTCTGTGTGGGACCCATGGCTGAGAGGAGGCCTTTGCATCCACCAACCCTGTGCCCTACCTGCCCTGGGGCCCAGCCCTGGCCCCCTCGCTGCTCGTGACCTGCTGGACAGGCCCAGCCCTGTGTGCCTCAGTGGGAGGGGAATACTTACCCATGGGGGCTCCAGAAGTCCAGCACGATGTCCTGGGCTCCATCTCAGACCCAGGGGCCGAGATGGTGGTGGGCCCCTGGTCCTCCGAGCTGCTCAGCACCTCCAGGCCGGCGAACAGCTCCAGGGTGCTCGGGGTGGCCTCCGCCACTGGTGTTGCTCTGTTGTTTCGAAATAAGAAGTGTGTGTGGACATAGCCTATGGATCTTTAGTAGGCTGAGTAACACAGCACTTTTCACCTGTTACCCTTATATGCCCCTGGACTCAATCAGGCTGGGTTAGAACAGTACTTTTCAGCTGTCATGTTTATACGGCCCTAGACTCAATCAGGCTACTATCCCCATCAATGAGCAAACCTTACAGGGTTGTGGGCATGACAGAGATCTTTGGCTAGGTAATAGAAGCATTGCTGCAAAGTGATATAAAGAAACCAAAATCACAAAGAAGAGGGAATCATAGAATCATAGAATCATAGGGTTGGAAGGGACCCCACGAGGTCATCTAGTCCAACCCCCTGCCAAAAAAAGCAGGACCACTCCCATTAGATCATCCCACTCAGGGTTTTGTCCAGCTGGGCCTTGAACACCTCCAGAGATGGAGATTCCACCATCTCCCTAGGCAACTTATTCCAATGCTTCACCACTCGCCTAGTAAGGAAGTTTTTCCTAATATCCAGCCTGGACCGCCCCAGCTGTAACTTGAAGCCATTGCTTCTCGTTCTGCCCTCTGTTACTACCGAGAACAGTCGAGCTCCCTCCTCCTTGGAGCAACCCTTCAAGTAGTTGAAGGTTGCTATCAAATCCCCCCTCAATCTTCTCTTCTGCAGGCTAAATAAGCCTAGTTCCTTCAGTCTTTCTTCATAGGGCTTGTGCTCCAGCCCTTTGATCATTTTGGTTGCCCTCCTCTGGACTCTCTCTAATTTGTCCATGTCCTTTTTGTAGTGGGGAGCCCAAAACTGGACACAGTATTCCAGATGTGTCCTCACTAGTGCAGAATAGAGGGGAATGATCACATCCCTTGATCTGCTGGCAACACTTCTTCTGATGCAGCCCAGTATGCCATTGGCCTTTTTGGCAGCAAGAGCACACTGCTGACTCATATCCAGCTTCCCATCCACCATGACTCCCAGGTCCTTTTCTCCAGTGCTGCTATTTAGCTGATCACTCCCCAGCCTGTAGCAGTACATGGAATGATTTCTTTTCTTTTAAAAAGGGTCTGGAAACTGACTTGATTACAAAAGATTTTATTGCTGGGTATTTAAAATTACCATTAATATTAATAACTACAAAATAGTAATAATTACAAAAAGAAACAAAAATAGCTCCAATATTACCTAGTATTGTATCAAGCCTACAGAGAGAGAGTGAGAGAGTCATAATTAAATAATTAGAGAGAGAGAGAGAGAGAGAGGTGGGGGGGGGGTCTCGCCACTCTGTGTAGCAGAAAGGTTCTCAGGTTGTACAGATCAGGGTCAGAGGCTGGATGGAAACAAATGTCCCACAGCAATCAGCAAAGAATGGAGTTACCAGCAGCGGTGTCACTGGTGCCAGGCGCATAGGGCACATGCCCCGAATCCTGGTGCCAGTGCCCCAGGTGTGGTGGGGCCCCGCTCTCCCAGTCTCCGGCCTGATTGGGCTGGAGATCTGGGGCCCAGGCACCCGTGACCATGGCAGCCCCATCCTCAGTCAGAGATCCGGAGCTTAGCTGCCCGCGGCAGCAGCGGCCCCGTAGCCCTCTCCTGGCCCCATTCCTGGCCAGGTATCTGAGATCTTGGGGCTCAGCCGTCTACAGCAGTGGAGGCCGCTCCTGGCCTGTCCCTGGCTGGGGATCCAGTGCCCGGCTGCCAACAGCCGTGACAGCCCTGTCCCCGGCAGGGGATCTGGGGCTTAGCCACCCGCAGCTGCGGAGGCCACTCCCAGCCCCATTCCCAGCTAGGAGCATTGCCTGCGGCCGGGGGGACATGGCCTCCTGTCAGGGGCGTGGCCTGGGCCGCTGCCCCATGTGCTTCCCTGGGGCAATGACGCCTCTGGTTACCAAAAATCCAGCAAAAGGAGGACATGTCCTCCTTTTTGCCCTGCTGTCCTCCATCCTCCAGGCTTTTGAGAAAAAGTGCAAAAGCCAGTGGCCAGGGCAGCGCTCTAAAAATAGAAGCCTGCAGCTCCAGAACGCGTTCCCCTGCTGCTCAGTCCTGCTGAAGCTGTTGGTAGGGTTGGGAATTAGGAGATGATCCCTTGCTGGGCTGCTGCATGTGTATTGAGTTTAAAGAGGGCTGGCCTGCCAGGGGTAGGAATGGCTGGGGCTGTGGAGCTCGTTTTGCTTTACTTTGTTGCTTCCACTCCTCACCCCCGGCTTCTTTCCAGTCTCCAGCTCAGGGCTGCTTCCCTCTCTCCTTGCCCTCCCACCCTCCATTTTGGGGAAGGCTTGATCTTATTTTTTGGAGGGGCTGGGGCTTTTCTTCAGCTTGATGTGGTCTCTGCTGTGTCCCAGAGACAGACCTGGGGCTGCTTCTTCCCTTTCTGCTTTGCTGCCCAGCTTAAAGTTTCTGGGGAGGTTTCTTTCTCTAATGGCTCGGCTAAGCCAGATCTTTGTTCCTGGTCATGGGCATTGGCTTTTTGCAACAGATCTTTTGTTTACAGGTCAAGGAACGTTCGTTTTGGATTGTGAGGAGGTTTGAATGCATATGATTTCCCTTTTCTAACTGTGATTTTTCAATTTGCTTCTCCTTTCCAAGATGAGACTAGTCCACTGTAGATGTATCCTTAAATTTTATTAAGATACACAGATGTGTAAGTGTTATTCGTTCTAACGTAGCTGCTGGGCTGGGTCAGATCCTATAGTTTAAATGAGGTCAGTGGGAAATCTGATTGAGCAAGGACTGCAATATTTGTTCCTTTGTTAGCAGCATGGCCGGCCCGTCTATAAGACAGGAGACAGCATTGGCTCCAGGCGACAGTTCCTAGGGTTGGCTCTGAGAAGCAGAGGCTGCACGCCTGCACTGTCCCTCCCCTGAGCCAAGAACTGAAGACTGGTATGGGGGCTGGGCTCTACTCTGTTGCTCTGCCTCTGGGTTGGCATTCTCCACCCCTAGAGATGAAGAGCCAACCCAGGGAAGGGGAGCCCCCCACCTGCGCTGGCCCTCCCCTCTTCTCAGCCAGCTATTCCACAGCGGGGGAGGGGGGTTGTTTTAGGGTTAGTAGTCCCAGCCAGCCAGCCCCTAGGCTATGGCAGGGTACTATGCTGAGGCTGGAGGAATTTTTAGATCTCCACCTCTCTTGACCATGCCACTGAGGTGCATGCTCAGGGCAGTAGCTGTGTGGCCACACACACAGAAAGTAATTTGGCAGCTCCAGGGACTGACAGCCCTCGCCAGGTAAGGGTGTGAACTGACCTGTGGGGTTAGGAGGATCGGGGACAGGGAGTCAGCGCTTGGCAGGGAAACAGTGCAATGGGTAGGGGGAAGGCCCACGGGGGTGTTGGGGGGAGACAGCAGGTAGAGAAGAACTCAGTTTGGGGCCCAACACCAAGGAGAGATGGTGCCTGCTGGGCTAGCGAAGGGAGCAGTTGCGGGGCAGCAGCTTCCCCAGGACATGAAATTAGGGGAGGTATAGGGAGTGTTGAGGTGTTCTCCTAACTGATATAGCACTGTTACTTGCTGACAACTCAGGAGGTGTTAGTAAATTCAAGGGAGGTGTGGGGGGCGTTTGGGTGCTTACCAAATTGATATAACATTGTTGCTAGCTGACATCTAGCTGACATGGGCCAAGAGGAATCTCATGAGGTTCAACAAAGACAAGTGTAAAATCCTGCACTTAGGACAAAAAAACCCCATGTACTGCTACAGGCTGGGGAGTGATCAGCTAAATAGCAGCACTGGAGAGAAGGACCTGGGGGTCATGGTGGATGGGAAGCTGGATATGAGTCAGCAGTGTGCGCTTGCTGCCAGAAAGGCCAATGGCATACTGGGCTGCATCAGAAGAAGTGTTGCCAGCAGATCGAGGGATGTGATCATTCCCCTCTATTCTGCACTAGTGAGGACACATCTGGAATACTGTGTCCAGTTTTGGGCTCCCCACTACAAAAAGGACATGGACAAATTAGAGAGAGTCCAGAGGAGGGCAACAAAAATAATCAAAGGCCTGGAGCACAAGCCCTATGAAGAAAGACTGAAGGAACTAGGCTTATTTAGCTTGCAGAAGAGAAGATTGAGGGGGGATTTGATGGCAACCTTCAACTACTTGAAGGGTTGCTCCAAGGAGGATGGAGCTCGACTGTTCTCGGTAGTAACAGAGGGCAGAACGAGAAGCAATGGTTTCAAGTTACAGCTGGGGCGGTCCAGGCTGGATAGTAGGAGAAACTTCCTTACTAGGCGAGTGGTGAAGCATTGGAATAAGCTGCCTGGGGAGGTGGTGGAATCTCCATCTCTGGAGGTGTTCAAGGCCCAGCTGGACAAAACCCTGAGTGGGATGATCTAATGGGAGTGGTCCTGCTTTTTTTGGCAGGGGGTTGGACTAGATGACCTCGTGGGGTCCCTTCCAACCCTATGATTCTATGATTCTATGATCTGGGGAGGGTTTGGAAATTCAGGGGTGTGTGCGTGGTGTTGGGGTGCTCACTCACCAAATTGGTATAACACTGTTACTTGGCTGACAACTCAGGGGGTGTTGGGAAATTCAGGGGAGGTATGGGGGGTGTTGGCATGCTCATTAAACTGGTGTAACATGGTTACTAGCTGACAACTGGGTGGGGTGTAAGGGGATAAGTTCAGGGAAAGCCCTAGTTGGGAGAAGATGGTGCCTGACCAGTGGGCAGGTTTGAGGGAGGCTCTGTGACTTGTCCGGGAGCCAGTGGGTGGGTTAGCTTAGGAAGGGATCAGGGTCCCTGGGGAGCTGGCAGTCAGTCCATGGGCAGATAAAGTTTCTATTTGGTGTCTCACTGTGTCTGTGCCTCTTCATTTGTAGGCTGGAATAGAACCTAAGTCCCCAGGGTCCCAGGCAGTGATCTAGCTGCTAGACCATGCTACCTTACCAAATTGATGGGGACCTTAGAGGTGGAGGGGGGGAAAAACACATCCCATTCTGGCGATGTCCTCGAAGCCCAGGGCAGGACAGTCTATTCCGAGGGTTTTAGCAAACCAATTTTAATTTTTAATCACTTTTTAAACTCCTAAACCCATGTCTCATGGTGCATCTTTCAGTCATCTCTCCTAGATTTAATTCTCCCCAAGATAGAGCTAGTACAGAGGGCATCACATAGTACTTGTTACATGTCATACCCTAGTGTTCCAGAATTTGTTTCTCCTTTTTGTTGAATGCAGCCATCTCTGGGGAGGTGAAAGCTATTTCACAACAATGTTTAGTATGGCTTACTGGACATAGGAGGAAAATTTAGATTCTCCTTTGAGCACTGCTCACATCACTCAGTTACAGCTGTCTACATGCCACAGAGCACGGTAGCTTGGAAAGTCTTTAGCGTTAGCCTGTCAGGTCAGGGCGCACAGCCAATGCCCCCTCCACACCGCGACCACGGCTATATAGGTGACCTTGACGCTGACCCTTCCAGTTCCTTTTTTCCGCCATCAGCGTCGGTTCGGATCAGTGTTATCTTGCGAAACACAAGTGCCTGTCTTTTGGGCGAAACTCAAAATGCCAGGATTCAAGCCGTGCTGGGGATGCTGCAAGGCTTTTCTGATGGCTGACCTGCACGAGAAATGACTCACCTGCTTGGGTGAGTCCCACCACGCAGAGGAGTACTCCATTTGCTGATCCTTGAAGTGAAGGACTCGGCTGGAAAGAGAGCGCCAGCTCCTCTCAATTTCGGGGAACAGAGCCGTTCTACCCGAAGGTGGCTGAGCCACCAGCACTCCGCCGGACCCTCGATTGGCCCGAGCTCAGGATCCCCACCAATCGCCGGTACCCAACTCGAAATCTCGGCCTGCTACGGTACTGCCTCAGCACCAACCTCACTTGTCCTCCAGTAGCCCCCCAGCCACCCTGAGTAGGCCACCAGCTCAGGCACCGACCTACCAAGGGCATTCAAACCCAGCACCAGTGCAGAAGAGGAAGAAGCGGACCATAGCGGCACCAACCCCCTCGGTACCACTAGACACGGTACCACCCATTGTGGTACCGCCGCTAAGCCTGGTATTGCCTTCAAGCCCGGTACTGTTGGACCGGGCACCACCACCAATACCGCCACTTCTGGTGCCATCACTTCTGGTACTGTCGGACCCGGCACTGACAACACCTGCACCAATATCGGTACCGTCGCGGGCCTCTTCACCCTTCTCCAACCTGATACCGTCAAACCCAGCACCAGGCCCAAGTTCTGCGGCTCCACCTTATCGCTCCTCTGAGGAACTCTCAGTACCGGACCGCCAGATGTCGGGGGGGAGGTCATCCAGATCATCCTCTGAAGACCCCTTTCCTCCCCCCAGGAGGAGCATCCGAGAAAGTGGCTTTGAAAGAGCTCCATATCACTGAGCTCAAGGGGAATACGCCCATCGGGAGAGGTTTCTGCTCCCCCCATGGTGCCTATGCTGCCATCGAGGTCACTGCACAGTGACTGGACCCTCAACTGGCTGAACGTGACAGCAGACGATGCCTCCTTCCATTATGCTCGATTGCCAGTGCTGGAGTCCTCGGATTTCTCTGACGATGAGCCAGACCCTGATTCTACTCAACGTAGCAGATCAAGGGCTCAATCCTCCTCGTCACCTGACAGGCGCCTAATTTACATGTCCACTGACCATGAAGGAGATCCTTGTGTTGAACAGGACCTCCTCCACTGCATGGCAGCAAATCTGAAGCTGAAGCTGGGGGTAATCCAAGTGGAAGATGATTCCCTCTTCGATGCGTGCCGTAGAGCCCTGCTGGCTAAGGTTGCGGTTCCCCTACACTCCGGGGTGTTTTGTATCGTCCAAGAATGCTGGCAAACACCTTCCTTGATTCTGCCAGTGTCCGAAGTGGCGGACAAAAAATACTCTGTCTCCCCGGAAGGATTCTCCTTCCTATTCCACCATCCGGCCCCAGGATCCTTGGTGGTCGATGTGGTCAACCAAAGGGAGAGACAGGGCCAGCTGAGCTCTACGCCTAAGAACAGAGAGGCAAGGAAGCTTGACCTATTGGGCAAGAAAATTGACTCCTCTGCCATCCTACAGCTGCATATCTCAAATCCCTCAGGCCTGATGATGCGCTACATCTTCAACTTGTGGGAAGCTCTGCAAATTCTCCGCTCAGCTGTCTCTGAGGAGTGCCTGAGAGACTTTGAGGCAATGCTGAAAGAGGGAGAAAGAGCATCCAGGGATGCGCTCGTGGCAACCTGGGATGCAGTGGATACAGCGGCATGCATAATGGCATCAGCAGTCATTATGTGCCACTTGGCCTGGCTCCAAAACTCTGGCCTTTCCACGCAGATGCAGCAGATTATCCAGGATCTTCCTTTTGAGGGTCCCGACCTCTTTGCATCTTCCACAGACGCAAAGCTGCATGGTATGAAAGACTTGGCTACACTTCAGTCCCTCGGAATTTACACTCCTCAACCCGTTAGGCGCTCCTTGAGGTCACATCAGCAGCTACAGTAACAGTTACAGCAACTGAAACAGCAGCTGCAACTCTAGACGCAGTCCCAAAGATCTCTCCAGTTTCCCCAGTGCCATCTTGGTGACCTGGATAAAGATAAGGGACAATCAGGTAAAGCGGGTAAGCTGAGCGCCTCACAGTCTGGACGGAGCGGACAGAGATCAAACCGCTCTTCGGGCCACAAGCAGCGTTTTTGATGGTCCCTCAGAAGGCAGCGCTCCAGAACCCCTGTTCTCCCCCCACCGCCTCCACCACTTCGCCCCACCGTGTCATGACAGACCAGTGGGTCCTCGACACAGTGACGAGAGGATACCACATCCAGTTCCTTTCAATCCCTCGGGACAGGAAACCGCCCCCTTCCACAATATCAGAAAACCCAGATCTGCTGGGCAGGCTTGAGGTCAAATGCCAGAAGCTACTCTCCCTCGGAGCCATAGAAAAGGTTCTCAAAAGAGAGCATGGCAAAGGGTTCTATTCCTGCTAGTACCTGGGACCTATGACCCATTTTAGACCTCAGAGCACTCAACAAATACATAAAGAAAATAAAATTCCACATGGTTTCCCTGCCCCAGATTATCCCCTCCCTGTCCCCAGGAGTTTGGTTCACAGCCCTCAACCTAAAAGATGCTTACTTCCACATAGCCATTTGTGATGGAGACCCCAGACAAGCCTCTTGGATACTCTCTGTCCACAGCCAGTCAGGTCTCTGCTACGGTGGAGTCTCCTCCCGTCCAGCACCTCGGGTCTCCACGCTCTGTGCAGCCAGCTCCCAACTCCAGGCTCAGAAGGTCTGATCCTTGCTCTGTCTGGTCTCCTTTGGAGGGGGTTTCCTCCCTCCAGGAGGGTCCCAGCCATCCCAATCAGCAGTGACTCTCAGCCAGTGTGGCAATCAGAGGGTTTATTAACAAATCAGTACATACAGCAGCAAGGACAGTTGGTATCAGCATCCTCTGAACAACCACAAGTGAAATCCCCCAGGGGATTAGGGCTACACCCCAGGGCAAGGTACTGTCTCTTAGACGCCCATTTCCCTACTACCCGCTCCTTCCCCTGGTCCTTTGTTCCCCTGCTTGCTCTGACCACCTCTCCGCCCCCTGGCCCAACCAGCTGAATCCAGTGTGACCAGCGGGGGGTCCCAGGTACAGGCTCCCTAAACACTACCCCCCTACCACCTAGTGGCTCTACCTCATATCACCCACCTGTGTTCCATCACATGAATAGAAAAGAAAGAGGGTCAACACCCATGTCTTCCCTTACTAACCTAGCAGAGGGTTCCCACTGCTCCACACCATTTGACCCCATCACAGACATTTTCTCAGGTTCGTGATGGCATGACACCACTACCAGTTCACCGCCCCCCCCCTTTGGGTTATTGCTAGCTCCCAGGGCGTTCACAAAGTGTGTTGCACTGGTCGCTGCTCTCCTACACAGGAGGGGTATAAGAATCCACCCCTACCATGTTGACCTGGTAATGAACCTGTGTGAGTTCCTGGGCTTCCACATAAACTCAGAGAAGTCCAAACTTTGCCCCACTCAGGACATAGAATTCATCGGGGCATGTTTAAACGCCCAGCAGGGCACCACGTCTATGCTCCTGTCAAGATTTCGGTCCATCTGCACCATCATCACAGAGCTCCAGGCACCCGGGCTGACCACAGCACACTGGTGCATGCAGCTCTTGGGACACATGGTAGCGGCCACATCAGTAATCCGAACAGCCCGCCTGCGGATGAGCCTGTTCCGGCTCTGGTTCACCACAAGCTTCCGACCAGGAAGGGGCCGCTTAGACAAGGTACTCTCAGTCCCTCAATATGCCCTGGAGTCCCTCCAAATCTGGAAGGACCCCAGCTTTGCGAGGGGGGAATTCCGTTCAGGGAGTCCAAGCCCTCAGTGACCCTGATAACGGATGTGTCCGACTCGGACTGGGGAGCCCACCTGTCCAAGGTCCTCTCCAGGCAAGGTGTTTGGAATCCCAAGGACAGACTCCTCCACATAAACGTGAAGGAGCTCCAGACTATCAGGCTGGCCTGCATGACCTTCCTAGACCAGATCTGAGGCAGGGTGGTCCAGATCCTCTCAGACAATACAGCAGCTGTGTTCTACACGAACTGTCAAGGTGGAGTCCGCTCCTCAGCTCTATGCGAGGAAGAGACCAAGCTTTGGCAACTAGCAATAGACCATCACTTCACGCCAACTGCCTCCCACTTACCCAAGGTAGACAATGATGTAGTGGACTGACTCAGCAGGAAACCCCTGGCGAATCACGAGTGGTCCCTCCATAACAAGGTTTTCTCCCTGCTGACAAACAGATGGGGAACCCCTCAGCTTGACCTCTTCGCCACGGGCAGAACTGCAAATGTCACTGGTTGTGCTCCCTTCGGGGTCGGGAGGAGGGTTCTCTCAGTGATGCTTTCCTCTTCTATTGGCCGGGGGCCCTGATATATGCCTTACCTCCAATATCTTTGATCGACCAGCTGCTACTTAAGGTCCTCATGGATGAGGCACACATCATTCTGATAGCCCCGGACTGTCCCAGACAACACTGGTTTCCCCTCCTACAGGACAAGTCCATGAGGATCCCACTCCGCTTCCCACGGTGAGCAGACCTCCTGACACAGGACTCGGGCTGCCTTTGGCACCCAAACCCAGGCCTCCTGCACCTGACAGCCTGGATGCTCTCTGGCTCAGTGAGCAAGAGAGGTGCTGCTCAAATAGGTTTAAGAAGGTCCTGGTTGGTAGCAGGAAACCCTCCACCAGGTCCACCTACATGGCAAAATGGAACCACTTTTCCACTTGGTGCCGTGACAAAGACATAGACCCTACCTCCACACCAATTCAGGCAACTTTGGACTACCTTCTTGATTTAAGAGAGAAAGGTCTATCCCTGTCCTCATTAAAAGTCCACTTGGCAGCAATTTCGGCATTTCGCCAAAGAGTACATGGGGCCAATGTTCCCTCTAAGCTGCGCTGGCGCGCTGCAGCACAGCCCGCCGCAGCCGCCAGCGCAGGGAAGGCTGCTGGCAGCACACTGCCAGCAGCCAGACTCCTTCAAGGGAGCTCCTGTGGAGCAGGGAGTTTTTAAACTCCCGCCCAGAAAAGCTCTAACGGAGCATGCCCAGAAATTCTGGGCATGCTCCATAGAGCTTCTCTGGCCCAGGAGTTAGGGCTGGCCCTGCCGCTGGAGTCCAGCCCCAAGGTAAGTTTGGGGGGGGCCGAGCGGGAGCGGGAGGGGGCTAGCAGGAGCGGGGGGGCTGGGAGCGGGGGGGTGATGCCGGGAGCGGGGGGGTAGCGGGAGCGGGGGGGCCTGCGCGGGGGGGGGGCACTGCGCAGCAGGCCCCGGTGGGGGTGAAGCGCAGAGAGCAACCGGAGTTGCTCAGCTGCCCTCTCCCCTTAGAGGGAACATTGCATGGGGCTCCACTCTTTTCACACCCCATCTGTCATAGATTCCTGAAAAGGGTGGAAAAAGTTTTCCCCCATACCCGTAAACCCACTCCACAGTGGGATTTGAATGTTGTGCTGCAGGCTCTGACAGAGCCCCCATATAGCCCTTGGACTCAGCCATCCTGCTCATACTGTCCTGGAAGGTGGCTTTCCTGGTAGCAATTACCTTGGCCAGAAGGGTCTCAGAGTTACGACCCCTGTCCTCTGAACCTCCGTATACAGTTTTCTTCCCAGACAAGGTGGTCCTGTGTCACTACCCCTCGTTCTTGCCCAAGGTTGCCACCCCCTTTCCACATGAATCAAGAAATCTGCCTGCCGGTCTTCTATCCAGACCCTCAGGTGACAGAAAACCAGAGATGGTGGCACACCCTGGATGTGAGGAGAGTGGTCCTAATCTATATCCTCTCAATGCATCTCCAAATGGATTGTGAACTGAATTAAAGACTGCTACAGAAGGTCTACCAGGGCTCAGGCATCTTCCACGGCCTTCCTCGTTATGGTCCCAATCCAAGAGATCTGCAGGGCCACTACGTGGTCATTGATACATACCTTCACTACGCACTACGCCATTGCCCAACAGGCTAGAGATGCTGCTGCTGTGGGCAGAGCTGTACTCAGTGTGGGTAGACTGTAACTCCTCCCACCATTCTTGGGTACGGCTAGCAGTCACCTGTAACTGAATGATGTGAGCAGCACTCGAAGGAGAATGGTTGGTTACTTACCAGTAACTGTCCTTCTTCAAGATGGGCCACTCACATACATTCAGTTCCCTCCCATCATCCCTGCTAACAGAGTTGGCAAAGGTATATTGAACTGGGAGGGTCATGGTCGTGGTCACCTATATAGCCATTGTTGCGGCGTGGAGGGGGCGTTGGCCGTGCGCCCTGACCTGACGGGCAAATGCTAAAGACTTTCTGAGCTACCGTGTGCTGCGGCATGTAGACACCTGTAACTGAATGTATGTGAGCAGCTCATCTCGAAGAAGGATGGTTACTGGTAAGAAACCAACCATTCATCTCTCAGTCGCAACAACAAGGGAATGCCTGGAGGGTAGCAGCAAAAAGGTGTTAACTGAGGTCTATCACAAGAGACAATGGGATTGCCTCTGCCCAGAAAGCGGGGAGGGGAAAGGGTTTTACCTTTTATTTCCTTGTAGTTACTTGTGACTCGTTTATATTGTGTTTCTCTCATGAATGCTACTGTGACAGGCCGCTCCCCGGATCTGGTCTGGTGTGCCACTGTGACCTCCCACCCCCAATTCCCATTCCTGAATCCTGATTCTCCCCGCTTTGCCAAGTGACCGCTCACTCCAGAGTCAGTCCACTCCAGGTTCTTGTGTGTAATTGGTCCCAAGCAGGAGGAGTATGCCCTCTGGCTACTCAGAGGATGATCCCGCAGCAAGCAACCGCAGCTCCAGTTACATACCAGGAGCCACTCTCTACACAGATTGGGTACCACCAGTGGTGTTGCTGGCATTGGGCATGCCGGGGCACATGCCCCGGGTCCCAACGCCAGTGCCCCGGATCTCCAGCCCAATCGGGCTGCGGATCCAGGGCCCGATCCCCAGCCGGCCACGGTGGCCCCCTCCCCAGCTGGGTATCTGGGGCCTGGCTGGCCACCCGGCAGGCCCCACCCCTGGTTAGGGATAGGGCCATGCCCATGCCCGTGGCTGCAGGTGGCCAGGCCGCCGACGGGGCCGCCAACAGCCAGGCCCCGGATCCCCATAAATGCAGGGAACTGTAAATCTTGCGTAAATGTATGGCATTGTGACCTGTTCCCATGACTTACATTTCCCTGCATTTATTTCCTCCCATTCTGTAAGTTCCCCCATTTTCAAAGTGTCTGGTGAAGTGGGATTTTCTCCCACAAAAGCAGTGGTTCCCAACCTTTTTTAAGGCTGGTGACCCCTTTTTATTCAAAAAAACTTTGAGGTGCCCTGGCTACATGGAAGTGGCACAGTGGCAGCGCCACGATATAATCTGGCCCACATTGCCAGGGAGCCAAGTTACCAGAGCCATGGCCCCTCTCCCCGCCTCTGCCAGGGAGAAGAGTAGCCCCATGCCACTGTGAGCAGAGCTGTAAATACAAATTTTGGCCCCTAGGGCTAGCAGCCCAAAATGCGCCCTTCCCCAACCCCTTCCCAAAGCCTCCCCTGCCCTGCTTCTGGCTCCCCCAGCCTCCACTGCCCATCACCATTCCCTCAGAGACATCTACCACAGCCTCTTCTGCCCACTCCAAGCCCCTGAGTCACCCCCTGCAGTCCCCACCAATTCCATTCCCACAGACACCGAGACTAGCCTCTGCCATCCACTCCCATCTGCCCAAAGATATCCATCCCAGCCTCCCCCACCAAGCCCATTACCTGCATGTACAGCCACAGCAACCTCCCATGCTCAGCCCCATCCACCTGAGCCTTCCCAATTCCACCGACTCCAATACCCTTAAAAATTGCAACTCTAGCCTTTCCCACCCCAACCTCCCCCTCTTACCCTATTACTGCAGAAACATGAACTCCAGCATCTCCACACACCCCAATTGCCCAGACACCCATCACAGCTTCCCCCAACCACCCGTATGCCCCGAAAACACCCATGGTAGCCTTCCCATTCACCCCATTCTTCCACTCCAAGGGCTTAAGTCAAGATGAAACACTACAACAATTTGCAGTTGTTAAAGCCTGAAAAGTTACCCTTTGAAGCTGAAATTTTACTAGGTATGTACATGATAAATGTTACTTGTTAATTAAATTTAAATTCATCAGTATTACTTTTTATTTTTGCATTTAGATTAAAGGAGTGAATTGATCTTGCTAATTGAATTTTAAGTTGCAAATACAATTTGGAAAATCTTTTTAAGGTTACATGAATGAGATGCGGTTGGAGGGATGCCAAAGCAATATTTGGCTTAGGGTGCCATAAACCCTTGAGTCAGCCCTGGTTAGTAGTTTATCAAATCACAGAAAACAAGCAGCTTGGTTTTGCCTTTTGCTTATATACTCTATGCTTGTTTTTATTTTAATTTTAGGGAGAGTGTTTCTTTTGTTATATTTGGGGAAAAAACTGATTGTGGCATCTAAGAATAGGTGCTGTTGTCTTGGGTGAAGCATTTGATAGTCAAAAACATCTAATTGTACTCCCCCCCCCATATGGCGTGTATTTCACATAAAAGCAAACAGAAAATATCAACTGTCATGAAATAGATATATCTCCATCTGTGGTTTATGGTGGACATAGTAGGATATGATACCTAGAAATTTGCATTTTATGTAAAAGCTTATGTTTCCGGCAGTGCTGCACATAAAAACCAGCAGCTCTCACTTCTGATTTCTCCTTGCCTGTGTGTGCAAAACTTAAACAGCTTGTTTATGATTTTATTTTAAATACTGCACAGTGAGGCTCAAAACTGGAGCTAGACAGGGATTTCCTTACACCCCTCCTATACCCCCCCCAGTTGTCAGTTAGTGACAGTGTTATACCAAATCAGTGAGCAGCTCCACGCCCCCCCAAATTTCCCCCTGCACCCCTCCAATTTCAAGGGTTGGAGAATACTGTCAACAGAGATTACTTTTCCGTTAGAAGCCAACACCTCAAATTCTGCTAGACTTCATGGAGTCAAGGGCCCGCCCCTCCATCTGTCAAACAATGAGAGTGAATTCAGTGAAGAAATTACTGTGTTAAAACTGATTTTAATCTTGTCCATAATTACTACATTAAATTTATTGGAGGTTTGCTTTCATTTGCAACTCACAGGGTAAGAGCTCTGCAGCATGATTCTCCTTACACCTTGATATAAATATTAAATACTTAATTTTGTGACTCCTTAAAGTGGCCGGCTTTCTGCTTACTTTAATGTGAAGATGAAAAATATTTAAGCCATTCATTTGATATTCCTAAGCTGCTGTTCTTGCAATTCATCTCACACTGTACTTGGGGCTAGATAGATTTCTCTGGAGTTGGGTGATCAATGGGGCAAGCATTGGGGGGGGGGCAGTGACTAGGTGGATGAAGGGGGCCTGGATGGGGCCCCAGATGTTTATGTGTCCTCCAATGTCCTCCTTTTTGTACTTCCCTGTCCTCCTTTCCATGCTTTGGTATCTGGTAACCCTAGCAAAGAAAAGGAAAAGCCAACTCCCAGTGGAAATGTTACAGCTTTAGATCCAAGCATCAGGACTCAATCTGGACTCAGACAGGATTCAGACAAGATTTAATGGTGGCTTACTCACCAGTAACCTTCCTTCTTTGAGATGGGCTGCTCGGATCCATTCAGTAATAGGTGTCTCCATTCTGGAGAGCTGGATTGGTCAGAAAACTTTGTCCTAGCCTGTCAGGAGAGGGCAGGTGGCCACCCCCCTCCCCCCCGCCACGCAGTGGCTATATATACGGCCGCCTCCCGACCCCTTCCCAGTTCCTAGGAGTCACCAGTTCCAGATGTAGGGATGGAGGGGAGGGACCTGAATGGATCCGAGCAGCCCATCTCAAAGAAGGATGGTTACTGGTGAGTAACCCACCATTCTTCAAGCGCTGCTCGGATGCATTCAGTAACAGGTGAATACTAGCCATGCTGACGGACAGTGGGTGGAGTTGGCTCTTCCGCCTACAGCATAGCAAACCAGCCCAGAAGGCAAGAAGCCCAGCAAAGGAGGTTCTAACAGGAGCCAAGAGGCCAACTAGGCTCTTGGCCTGGCGAAGGAGAATCAACAACTGTGGGACCAACCCAAAGCACAGGGTAGGTCCAATTCAGCCGAGGCAAGCATGCGTGGGCTGAACGGACTAATGTCACCTTAAAGGAAAGTTGAATCAACGCAACACGACTAACATGGAGGAAATGCATTAATTGCTGTACCTAGGGGTATAGCATAAGGTATGAAGGCCAGAGGGTAAAAGACTGGCCATAGGGGATCTCCAGCGTGGACTTACAAGAGAAGTGCCAGAAACCAAGGGGTTACAGGCCTAGTCATGATGGCTGTGGCCTACGCAGATAGCCATAGAAGGGATGAACGTTATCCCTTGAACTGGCCACAGACGGGACCTTAAGATACACGGCCAAAGGGTGTAACAATTAAAGTACATAGGAGCACAAGGGAATAAGGACTACCAAGTTCAATCAAGAAGGGTCTAGAAGAAGATACTTCATGCTAGTACGATGAAGACAGAAAGCCAAAATTGGCATGCTGGGTTGAAGGTCCTTAGGTTAAGCACGTGAAGCACAACCTTCCAGCCATGTATAGTGTAAGAACCCAGAGGATTACTGCTGGAAGGGCACTTCAGATCACTAGCACCTATAAGGTGCCATAGTGGCCTTAGGCAGTGCTGTTGGCTTGGTACCTATAAATACCTTGGTAAGCGTGAGGGCTCACGGAGAGAGCTGGCCTATTGGGTCTTACATTGTCTTTAGGATTCCAGCACCTAGAAGACTGCTCGGAGGACAAGGGATGTGTGAAGGATAGGAGAAGGGAAGGTGGGAAACAAATGCAATGCCACTGCTTGGCCACTTAGTTAAGGTGCCCAGAGGGCTTGTGGAGTTTGAATATCAGGAATAAGATTTCGTGTGATTAGGGCACCTCCAGACATGATATTGTCTCAACTCACTGCACCTATGTGTGCTCTGGAGATAGGGACACGTTAAGGCAGAACTACCCCAAAAGATATGGGCTACAGAAGGAGAAGCGGTCTCCTCCCGACCACCTGGGAAATGAAGCTACTCTTGGAGTGTCAACCGCGGTACTGCAGGAGTGCCCTGGGTTTTAGAGAAACCAATGAAGGTGGGTTACCTCCCTCCTGGGAAAAGTTCTGGGTGGCATTCCCATGGAGGATACAGGCCTCTGAATTTCCGAACACATCGGAAAATGGGTTTTCTCTTACATCCCTTCCTTCTTTCTAAAAATTTTTTTCCCGGTCCCTCAAGAGAGTGACGAAAGCAAAATGGCCTTGGTAACTGCCATACCAAGTATCATGTGGAGATAACCCAACGGTCTTGGGCCTTAGGTCCCCAAACAAGGTGTAGTGAATTGTCAGACACCCAGGGAGCAGTGCCTCAGACCAAGGTACAAACGATTGATGAAGCGAGGTGGCTAGAATGAGACATATATGAACACCCTGGTAGGGGAACCTCCATGTGTGGAACGCAGTATTGCTCATGGGACTTGTTAGCGGACTGAAGCCACGGTAGCTGGACGTTGGCGCGAGAGGCCCAGAATGGGTTCTTCCCACTGCTGCTCGCCTGCTTTGTGGGAGAGACATTGCTTCCTCCCCCCTGAGCTCCTTGATCTGGTAGATTCCATGTCAGGTGAACTTAAATAGTTGCTTCCAGGGTGAAGGGGTGGGAGTTACCACCGCTTCCTTGGTAGAGTGGGCATAAGATAAGGACTCCCATAACAGGACATCCTGATAATTACTGAGAGTGCCTGAAGGAGAGAAGGCTGTTACATAGCATCAGCTTTCTTTTGTTTAGGGAAAGGGATAGGGTGGGCAGGAGTTGGACAGCTCTGCCTTGGCCTTCCCTGGAGCATAGGACCCCTTATGATAAAAGCAAATCGCATTCCTACCTGATGGGTAGAGTGGTGGAGGGTCACTTCTACCATAAAGGTGTCTGAGGACCCAGGAGGGCTGACTTAACCAGCATGCCAACCGGTATGTTAGAAAAGGGAGGTGTCCAACGTGTCCTTCCCCATCCCGGGAACGAGAATGGGTCCTACCTGGTGTAGGACAGTTGGGTAGGTGGGAGGGGTTCTGCTTGTCTGGATGAGCACCTGTGTCTGTGCATACTGGAGCATCTGCCATTGTGGTTGGAGCTATAACATGCACTTCTCAGCCTTAGCAAGGCCTGTCTTATTGCATACAGGTGCAGGAGTCACTGGTCAAGGGGACCCTGAAGCGGGGGAGCTTTGTTCCCTTCTCCAATAAGAGCCCAAAAGTAGCAACTGCTAAGAGATGTCTGGGTGTTGGACCTCAGGTGGATGTCTCGATGGCTGAGAGGGACTTGAGTTATGCAGTCTATGTCTCCTCCAAGACCAGAGGGCAGGGCCAAGGATTGGCTCGCCCCTGTTCACAAAGTCAAGACAGGGCTGGTCCCAATAAGTTCTCCATTCCCCGCTGACGGAAGAGGGAAAGGGGTATCAGCTGCCCACTCCGATGGTGCACTGAAGTCATGTTGTGTCCCGGATGTTATGGGAATGGGGTGGCAGCCATTTGGGGCAGGCACCTTCCTTGCAGGTGAGAAAGGGAGAAGGAGGCTCTGAAACACCTTAGAGATGGGCTGAAGGTGGTTGGGGGGATTAAGTTTCTGCCCCCGGGGTCATGTAAGAAAGTGGGGGAAAGAAGGATGGCTCATCACCCTATAAAGTTTATGAGGGGGAAAAAGGCCCTGATGGGAGGAGGCCAAGGTATTTGGCCTCTCCCCTAGGGTCCCACGTGGTGCCCACCATGGTTAGGGTCTTGGGAGGAAACAAGACATTCCCCTAAAAGGCAGGTCAAGCACCGCCTGCTGTGCAGTAGAGGGCACCCTGGCTTCCCTAAGCCAGGCCACTCGGCGTATAGTCACAGCCAAGGTCATAGCACAGGCAGCTGTATCCACCGCATCTCAGGCCAAGAGGAGGAGGTCCTGAGAGATTATTCTACACTCCTCTAGGAATGCGTCATACTCCTCTTTGTCCTCTAGTGGGAGCAAGTGTTGGAATTTTGTGATTGACTCCCACACGTCCAGCAAATACCTACTGGTTAGGGCCTGATTATTCGCCACCTGAAGTTGGAAGGCTGAGGAGGAGTAGACTTTACATTTGTCTCTGCAAACATGTAGACCATACTCTTCCAGTCTTTGCAGAGTAGCTTCCAAGTTTGTAAGGTGTTCCTCCTCATTTTTGCCCTTGACCAGGATGTCATCCAGATAGCACTGTACTCCTGATAAACCACTCAAAATCTGATCCATTGCCCTTTGGAACAAAGCTGGGGCTGAAGTAATGCTGAAAGGTAAATGACAGTATCTTTACAACCCCTTATGTGTTACAATTGTCAACAATTCTTGAGATTCTTCTTCAACATGCATCTGTAAGTACACCTGACTCAAATCAATCTTCCTAAATGTTTATCCTCCAGCCAAACCTGCAAAGACGTCCTCAATGAAAGGAAGAGGATATTGTTCTGCACATAACACTGGGTTGACGGTGACCTTAAAATCTCCACAAATCCGAATGGAGCCGTCCTTCTTCACTATTGGGACAACGGGTGTCGCCCACTGGCTGTGACTAACTGGCACCAAGACTCCCTCTTTGACTAGCCGCTCCAAGTTTTCTTCCACCTTGGGTCTGATGGCAAATGGCACCATCCTGGCCTTCAAACATTTTGGTCGGCAATCAGGCTTTATATTTAATTTCACAGTGATTCCCTTCATACTGCCTAAGTCTTCACCGAAAACAGCAGCATGTTTCGTTAGTACCGCTGCTAGATTCATTTCTTCTTTAGTCAATTGATGCACTTGTGACCAATCGAGTTGGATTTTCCTGATCCAAGATCTTCCCATTAGGGCTGGGTAACTCCCCTTTACCACAAACAGTGGTAGCTTTGTGGTCTGTTCATTGAGTTCTACTTTCACATCAATAGTACTCAACAGGGGAACAGTCTCTCCAGTATATGTCTTCAAAACGACTACTGTTGGCTTAAGTGGCAGATGTCTAAAGTCCTTCTCATACACAAGGTTAGAAACTAATGAAACTGCTGCGTCAGTGTCCAGTTCCATGCATATAGGTTTGCCTTCCAACACAGGTGTTACCCAGAATTTACGTGGGCCAGCTGTTATAGACAAAACATGGAAGGAATCTTCATCTTCCAATTGGGTGTCACAATGATCACCTGTATTCTGCTCTACTGCATGCAGAATTTCCCTCTTAGTCCGCCAAACCAATTCCCCATTTTTCTCAGGTCTGCCTCTTCTGTTTGGCTCACCCTTCCTTTGTTTGCAGGCACGTTCAATGTGCCCTCTCTTACCACATTGTTGACACAGTAGTTCTTTAAACCGGCACTCTGATGCGAGGTGGTCCTGCTTCCCATACCAGTAACATTCTTGTCTCCCTGGTGCCCTGGGGGCAGGTTGTAGCGATACTTTATGGACACTGACCCTGATCTGTTGCATGTCTTGGGTGACGCGTTCCATGGAGACTGCAATTTCCACAGCCTGCAAGGTGAGTTGACCTTCAGTCAATAGGCATTTTCGTGTTGATTCACTATGCAGGCCACACACCAGCCTGTCATGCAGCATTTCCTCTAACAGGTTCTTGAAGTCACAGTGTGCTGCCAGCTTCCGCAGAGCTGCTACAGATTGTACAACTGATTCACCTTCCTCTTGGTTCTTCTGGTAGAACCTATACCTCTCTGCAATTACTAGTGGCTTTGGGGAAAAATGTGCTCCCAGAACTTCCACTAGGTCCCCGTAAGGCTTCTGCTCTGGCTTCTCCAGATAAAGCAAATCACATAGCAAATTATAAGTCTTAACTCCAATGACCGTTAGAAAAACTGGTACCTTCTTCTCATCAGTTATGTCATTTGCTATTACAAAATTTTGAAATCGGGCTGTATATGTCTGCCAGGAATCTGCCAAATGATCATATGCTTCAAAGGTTGTAGTAAGTAAAGCCATGATACCCTCTTGTGGTTATTGTTTGTCTCTTCTCTTAACAGCAAGCAGGTCAGCTCTCAGAATAGCCAGCCAGCCTTATCTCTTCCTTGTGCTTAACAACAGGCAAATCAGCTTTCAGAATAGCCAGCTAGCGCTTAGGCAAACAGATCAGCTTTCACAGCTACAACCCAAACCCCATTCAAGCAGTAAAATAAAGTTTTGCTTCTTACATTGTATTCTGGTTTTCCAAAGTTGCTAGGATTGTTGAGGATAGCCACTCCATCACAAATCCCACCCTCGTCACCAGATATAGAGTTTTAAGGGAAATTATAATCCAGTCAGGAGGACAGCATATTCAGAGCTGTATAAGAAGTCTTTATTGAAAGAGAACTGAGAGAGAGAGAGAGAGGAAACAGACAGGTTTTCCTAGCACCTAAACGACTCTCCCATTTATCACTATGACAACCCCAATGACCCTAGGTAGTCCAAAACACCACAGGGGAGACTACCGTGAGGGTCCTCACCCCAAGCATTCATGGGGTCACGGTGGGCTGGGCGAACGTTGAAGCACCTGAGCAATAAGTATACCCAGAGCTCTGAAGGCTGACATAGGGTCACAGTTGCTGCAGATCAAGGAATGAATGGCCAGGACACAGAGAGACCATCCCTCAAAAGGGAAGGTCTAATGTGGACTGCTGTAAGTCCTGGTAGAGGGCACTCAGTGCACAACCACGGTTGCAGTAATGCCACAGCTGGCCATGTCCGAGGCATTCCCCACCACTGTAAAGGCTTTGGGTGAGGGCAAGGCACCTTCCTCAACAAAGACATCCTAATCCTCCAAGCATTCTTATGGGTTTTAGCAGCTTCCTCCCTTCATAGAATTACACAGGTCTACGGGATATCTGTTAAACAAGTCCTAATGGTTAACAATTCTAGGCTGAAAGGCTGAAGTTGAACAGAAAAAAACAAAACAAAACAAGGAGTCATGTGGCACGGAGGCCAAATTCCTTGGACCCTTGGGAACCCAGGGGTAAAACAGGGCAGCTCAGGCCAGTGTGTGCCAGTGATGTCAAGGACATGAGCATGAAGAGGGATTGTAATAGTGACTGGAGGGGATGAAAACTCCAAGTCAAATAAGGGGACTTGGTTCCCCTCAGAGGGTGTGACCTTGACCCCCCCAGATAGGCGGTGACCCAGTGAAAGGGCTGAAGTGTGGTAGGGTCTTCTCTGTGTATGCTGGTCCTGGGTTCATGACTCTAGCAGGGGAAAAGGACAACTCCTGTACCAGGGTGTCCCCTCCTGGTGCCATAGTACTGAGTTGGAACTCCCCTTCCAAGGCCTCAGTGGGAGGTAATCAGCTTCAAGTGCAGTACCAAGAAGAACCCGGTGCTGGGGACCCTTCAGCAGGAGGCTGGGCCCGAGGCATGCACTCTTGGAACTTCTTGCAGTGGCAAGGCAAGGTGTCGGGGCCCCAGGGGTTGGAGCCCCCAGTTCTGCAGTGACACAGAGTACTGGGTAAAGTGAAAGAAAGATGGATTTACCATTTGCTTTGATAGCCTGGTGGCGATTTCAGGAGCCGAAGAGCCTCCACTGACTTAAGTCCTCCAATGTGGATGGCACCATGATAGGCTCTGGCCCTCACCTCCCCGAAGAGAGAGCCAAGGCAGCACCAGCATTTAAGTGCCAAAGTTGATGTTGGGCACGCTTACCTGTGCTATGCTGGGGGGCAGCACCAAATGGCCTTGGTGCTGACTGGCCTGAGGTGCTGCCGCCAACACATGGTGTTCAGATGATCCGGTCATTTTCTTTGGAGAGAAGGTACCGGGGATAAGGTCATGTAACCCCCTTGGGGTTTTAAGGAGCGTGGTTCCTTTAAATTTTTGCCCTGTGGGAAAGGTGGTGGAGCTGAGGAGGGGGCTGGAGCTGCAGCCAGAGGCCTGGGAAGGAGGAAGAGAGGGAGAGGCCCTGCCTGAAGCCAGGGGAGACAGAGGACTGACCTGGGATGCCAGGCCAGCCCCCACAGAAGGACACCGTGCTGGGGAGAGTCGCCCAAGGACAGAGCAGCATCCAGTGACTGGCCATCTGGAGCTGTGGGGCCATGAGTACAGCACCTGGAACTCAGGGGGGAGGTTGTAGTTAGTTAAGTGGGGAGGGGGCCGCTCTGGGCTCTTAGAGAGCAGCAGAAGAGGCAGAAGAGGATTTTCTTTTGCTGGGAAAGTGCTGGCACCGAAGACTAGGAGTTGCTGGACTGAACACTGGACTGGAGCTGTGCTGGGACTCCTGAACTCATGGCACAGAAGCAGAGCTCATGTCTGCCTCCAGCCTGCTGCATTGTTGGGCCTTGCAGGGCCCGGTGTTAGCTGTTACTCTGTGTTACTGCTGCCCCAAATCCCCTGTTGGTTTCCCCTTTGCACCTCTGTAAATAAACCTTCCCCATTCCCATAATCCCTGCACTATCCCAGTGTGTGTGTGGTCACTCTGGGGGTTTGGAACAGGTGCCCCTGGGGCAAAGGGGCTCTCCCTGCTGTGTTTCCGTGCACACCCTTTCTCTGGTCAGCGCTGCCTGCAAGGCAGACTCAGTCTGGCCACATGGGTATTACACTCACATGGCACCAAGATGGTGCCGAGCCAACTGCCGATTGTGGCTGTTTATTAACAGCTGGAGAGTGGCATCGAGAGAGCTTTGGTGCCCAATCAGCACGCGGTGCCAAGTTACAGGCCGATCACAGGATTTTATGAATAGCCAGAGAGCAGCATTGAGGGGGTTCCAGTGCCAAGCTAGCATATGGTGCTGAGTTAAAGGCCAATCGTGACTTTCATTCATAGCTGGGGAGTGGCGCCAAGAGGGCACCAATGCCAACCGAGCATGCGGTGCCAAGTTAGAGGCCGGTCACGGCTTCTACTTGTAGCCGGAATGTGGTGTCCAACCAGCATGCAATATTGCATCAGAGGCCAATCACGGCTTTTATTCATAGCTGGAGAGCAGCACTGAGAGGGCGCCGGTGCCGACCGAGCATGAGGTGTCAAGCTAGAGGCCAATTGCAGCTTTCATTCATAGCCAGAGAGCGGTGCCCATCCAGCATTTTGTGCTGCATCAGAGGCCGACCACGGCTTTCATTCATAGCCGGAGAGCAGCGACGAGAGGGTGCTGGTGCCAACCAGGCATGCAGTGCCGAGTTAGAGGCGAATTGCAGCTTTCATTTGTAGCCAGACAGTGGCGCCGAGACGGGTCCAGTGCCAGCACAGCTCAGTACCGGTGCACCCTTAGGTGTGACGGATGTACCCAGCATCAGCTGCAGGGCCTGTTCCTGGGCAATATTATGCAATTTCAAAAGGGATAGCCGTGTTAGACTAGTCCAGTAAAAAAAACAACAAGGAGTTGTGTGGCACTTTAAGACTAACAGATTTATTTTTTGCATGAGCTTTCGTGGGAGAAGATCCCACTTCCTCAGATGCTTCGAAGATGGGTAAACTTACAGAAAGGAAAGAAACTAAATGCAAGGGGGTGTAAAACATATGATCAGGTCATAAAGTAACAGCAAATCAGAGCAGTTTACAGGTTCAAACCATGGGAAGCCTGAAGTCAAATTACCCTTTGTAATGGGAAAAGAACCCATAGTCTCGATTAAGTCGCTCCCTGTCTTCTTCAGTCCTTCGTTTAAGGATCGGCACATGGAGCATAACATGGGTGGAGCTCACCCAGGCCTTTAAGATACCTCCTGTGGGCGCTGTCCCTCGGGTTCAGGTTTCTGTTGGAAGTACTCCGTAGGAGGGCCGGTGATGTCTGCAAACAGATCTTACAGTGAAAACGCTTGTAAAACAGAGCAGAGAGACAGGCCCTTGCAAAAGCAAGGAACAAGCTGTTCCATAACTGTTACTGAGGGTGGAAAAGTAAAAACTGGGGAGGGGCAGGGCCGCAGCCATAAATACAGAAATAGGGTGGCCAGGAAGCATTGGCTACCAGCCCTGTTCTGACACGCTGAAGCTAAAGAAAGTTTCTGGTCAGTTGTGTGCTGTGGCACGTTGACGCCTGATATTGAATGTATCCGAGCAGAGCTTGAAGAAGGAGGAAGAGATCAGAAGCTAAGCTCATATTACAATTTGAAACTAGACCTGTTGTTAATTTTATTAGAAAGGTGATGGGAACCCCTGGCATGACTTTGCTAGCTTGGCAGAGTCTCAACTGCATTTCAGCACCCTCCTTCTTCTTTGTGTAAGCGGGGGATGTACCCAATATTGTGGGGAACTTTTTTGGTTTAAGCACACCCCATTGAAGGTGGGAAGCAACAGGTTCTGAGATCTTGCTCCCACTTCCTTTACCCAGAGCCTGACCTCAAAGGCTCCCCTCCCACTCTCCTGCATGGTGGGGTCCCTGTAACTTTAACAAGACTGTCCCCCGAATTCCTGGGGACTTGACCCCAACCTTGTTGCAGTCATTCAGCGCAAAAGGCAGGGTGTCCCCACTTCAGGATGCTGAGTGCACTGGGTGCTTCCCTGGCTCACCAATCACTGTATGCAATTCAAAGCACTACAATTTATTAAACAAACAGAAATCAAGAATCAAATAAAAAATAAAGAAAAAAGGAGAAAGGTTAAAAGTAAAACATCCAACAAGTCCCCTGGCACAGGGACATTACACACAGTGTCTCTGGGGTGTAGATGATGTTCTTGGTCTGTTTTACATGTTGCAGGCCCTCTATCCAGGCCTGGCAGCACTGCTGTAATCCAGGGAGTCAGAGACACAGGCTCTGGCAGTGGCCACATGTCCCCAGACTCTAGGAGGCCAGCATCGGACCCCCTTTCACTGTTCCCCAGTTGCTCACCACATCCAACTCCAGACAGCTCAAACCCTGGCTCCCAGCCCCGATCTGTTATAGTGTGGCTCTCTGGGACACTCTTTGGGCCCCTCTCATTCTGCTGCTGTGCATCTGTGCAGATCAGATCAGCTCCTTGGGGTCCTTCTCTGAGCTTCTGCACCCAGCTCCAGACAACTCCAGCTCCAGCTCTGTTCTGTTCAGTTTGGCTTGGTTCTCAGCTGGTCCAGCTGCTGCGGCTCTGCTCTGCAGGTATCAGTTCAGCCCAGTTCCCTTGCCTAGGTTCTCTGGTTCCCAGCTGCTGGCTGCTTAGCACTTCCTCCTTAGCTCTGCCCCATACACTCTCCAGCATGCCGAGGCGTGCCCAGCCTGCAGTTTGAGCTCAGGGGATGGGGAGCACTCTGCTGGCTCCCTCATTGTCCTCTCCAGCCAGTCAGTCAGACTGTCTTGGAACACTGGCCTCTCCCACTGGCCTTGGGGCTCTGTTTCAGGGTCCTGCTTCCAGGCCGCAGTGGCCAATCAAAAAGGCCCATTCAGTTTCAGTAAGGAGTTATCAGTCCCCTTACATTTGTGTCCTGTTCCACTGTTCCACTCTGTGTTGAAATGGGGCTGCTGAACATGTGAGACAATGGAATGGTGGAGGGAAAGGACCAAAAACGCCCTCAGAACTTTAGCCCTCCCGGCCGGCAATTCAGTGCAGGGGCATCACTGGCGCCTGGCACATGGGGCCCATGCCCTGAATCCCGGCACCAGTGTCCTGGGTCCTGCAGGGCCCTGCTTCTCCCGGTCTCCAGCTGGATTGAGCTGGAGATCCAGAGCTCAGCCGCCTGCGGCAGCAGCGGCCGCTCCTGGCCCTGTCCCCAGCTGGAGATCCAGGGCTCAGCCACCCACAGCCACAGCTGCCACTCTTGGCCCTGTTCCCCGCCAGGGATCCAGGGCTTAGCTGCCCACAGTAGCGGTGGCTGCTTCCCTAAGGCTGGATGGCCCTGCGGTCATTGCTGCCACTCCCAGCCCTGTCCCTGCCCAGGGGCATGGCCTGTGGCCAGGGGGCAGGACCTGGGCCAGTGCTCTGGGTCAGTGACGCTCCTGCTTCAGTGTACCAAGAGGTTGCAAAGGTTCTTAAGAGATCTCGTGGAGTTGAGAAATATTGTACTATGATATAGGCAACAAAAAGGAGGGACATCATGGGGCTTTCCTAAGGGCACAGAAAGATTAGTGGAGTTGGAAAGGAAACCCAAGGGTCCTGGCTCCAGGTGTTCCACTAACCCACAAGATCTTGCTTTCCCCAAGTGCTGAGGATAGAACCCAGGGTCCTCGCAGCCAGCCCTTATACTCTAATCACTAGACTCCCTTCCCATCCCAGACCTAGAGAGAGAACTCAGGAATCCTGATAATTAGCTTTAAACACTAGATGCCTCTCACTTCTCTCGGGGCTCCAGGCTTCCTGACCTTTAGGACCTCTTCCTCCTGCCTAAACCTATTAGACCCCACATCCTTAGGGAAAGCAGATTTCTAAGGCTCACCCAACCCTACTCCCATATGGCCTGTGCTTTCCACTCTATAGACCCCAAGTATCCTAGCTCCCACCACTTCTTTTCTAACCATTGGATCCCCTTTCTCCTAAGGACAGGAGCAGAGCTCTAGAGCCCTGCCTTTAGTCTACATGGCACCAGGAACAGAACCCAGGAATACCGCCACCCTGTCCTGTGTGTGACTGACAAACTCACCTTGTCACACCTAGCCTTCCAAGCGGTGGGGTCACTCAGTCCTCAAATTCAATTTTCTGTCAGGAAGGGAGGAGAATTTGTCCAAGAGTGGGCAGGGCCACCAAGGGAAACAGAAACTTAGGGAATCCACTTAATAAAGCAAGAAAATCTTGTTTCTTTTTCACATTGCATCACTGCAGGTACCTGAGCACTTCTACAAAAAAAAAGGAGAGAGAGAGAGGCAGCCCTGCTGTAACAAGAGAACAGGAAACAGCCACAGGTACAGTCTTTCTATTTTGCACAGTTACATGCTTGCTTCACATCAGGCAAACTTCACTTTAAGGGGCATTTAGTAAGCAACACTCCTCTGGTCTGCTGGTACTCTAACCACTAGACCCCACTTCTGGGCTGCACCAAGGGACAGAACCTGGGGCTCATGGCCCCCAGCCCACCCTCATCCCAGCAAACCCCACTCTAGTGCTATAGCTGTCTGTTAAAAGGTTCACTCACCGCTACTGTTGCCTACTTGGTGTTTGGGTCATTGGTTCTCCAGGTGTTGTGTCCTACTCTGGCGGTGACTCTCCTGACATTCTTTTGCCCTGTGAATTACTCTATCCCCAGAAATGCAGCTTCCTCATAACTCAGCACTCTGGCTTGTTACTCCGTATGTTCTCCCCATCTAGAGTATTGAAATCCCTTTGACCAGTAGACTCAGAATCAGAGCCTGATGGGGGACCCGGGCACACCTTCTATACCAGCTACTGGCTCAGGGATTCTCTAGTCAGCAACCATAGTTATCAGCAATGTTCCCTCTAATTAAGCCCATGATGCAGCTGACCAGGTTCTGGATGTCACTGAGCAGGTTCCCTGCTGATCCCCCAACTCCCATTGGGCCCCTTCCCTGCTGTCTTCCAGCACCCCCTGTGCATCCAACAATTTGCTCAGCTGCATCATCAGCTTTGAGGAAACTGACTGTAAATAAGCAAAAAGCAAGAAAATAGAATTATATTAGAAATATCTTTCTTTTCTACTCTCCAAATTCACTGGAAGCATGAGAGGCAGATTTAATGCTTGGGTTCTTGTCACAGTAGTTAGGGGTGTCAAACACTCAGCCCCTAAAGCTATTTCCTGTGGCCTGCAAACACCATTGTTACCAGTATTTGCAATATTGCTGTATGAATAGGTTTCAGTGGTGCAGCCCTCAGGATAATGTACTAGTCCTCATGCAGCCATCGTGTTGATTTTAATTTGAGACCCCTGCACTATGTCAAACATTAGCCAAATAAAAACTGGCATACACTTTAGTCAGAACTAGACAGTAATCCTCAGTTAAACATACTTCTTTACTGAGAATTCATCCTGATCCTAAGATTTAACCCTTTCTGAAATTGTAAAGCCTTTTATCAACAGAGAACTTCTTGATATCCCTGTCTTTACAGTACATAGTTATTAATTTTCCTGCCCATATGACCAGTTTATCAGAGGTTGGAAATTCAAGCTGCCATTTACTGGAGCAAGTAGTTTCCTTTCTTTTTCAGACAAAGCCCATAATAGAATATGCAAAAAGGAGGGGTACAATTATAGAGTGTTGTGAATAACAAGGGAAAAATAGACTGGAAGAACAAAATTTCTGGATGTTTTTCTGCTCTGTTGCTGCTAATGTATTGCAATGGATTCTGCTTACAACCCTATATAGAGAACATTGTTACACTTTGTGAAGTTATATTGAGCCAGAATGTTTACACACAACACTAAAGAAGTAAAGATGCATTCACAAGAACTTAAGCATGATATATATTCTGTGTATTCACACTATGGCTGTGTTCACACGGCACTTTTGTTTCGAAACAACCTCGTTGTT
>ML682042.1:3133204-3152394 GCA_007922195.1 Podocnemis expansa
AAAAAAAAAAAAACCATGTTCACATGACGCACAGTTGTTTCGAAACAAGGGGAAGCCTTTTTAAGCCAGCGGGGAGCAGCGCTGGGCTGCGCTGAAGCCCGCCGCCGGTGCCCGCAGCCCGGCTCTGCAGGCACCGGCGGGGCTCAGCCCTGGGCTTCTCCCCCGACCCCGCCAGTGGGTCCGGGGCGCCGGGCTCAGCCGGCAGCCCGGGCTGCTCCCCCGACCCCGCCAGCAGGTCCGGGGCGCCGGGCTCAGCCCCGCGCCCCCGACCTGCCGGCGGGGTCTGGGGACAGCTCTGACGGGGGGGCTGAGCCACCCCGCAGCGGCTCACCCGCTGCTGGTGCCTGCAGCCCCCTTTCTGGGGCTGCAGGGTGAGCCAGCAGCGGCTCACCCTTAGGGGTAACGAAATAGCATGTTCACACAGTGAACTTGCTATTTCGTTTCCCGCTTTTTTTCTTATTTCAAATTAACATTTTGTTAATTCGAAATAAGATATTTCGAAATAAGCTGTTGTTTCGAAACAACTTGTTTCGAAATAACCCTGTGCGTGTGAACACAGCCATTGTGTTTAGCAAACACCTTCTTCCCAGGGAGGAACTGTGAACTTTCCTTGCCTCTCTTTCTGCTGCCAGCTTCCTGGCTTAAATCAGTCCCTGCGTCCTGCTCCAGGTGAAGCCTGTGAAGTAAATTGACTCACCTTGCCATCATAACCCCTTAGTGGACACTTGGTCACTGCCCCTGTATCAGGCAACACGAGGTTTAAGGGAAGCTGAGCACCCAAACACATGGGGAAAACTGAAGCAACTGCAGAGGACTGGTAAAGCTGTGACATGACACCCCCCCAAGGATAAGAAGTGCCCCAAAGCAGGGAGTGGCAGTTGGTGTGGGGGACTGACAGCAGAGGTGCTACTGTCTTTCAATTCTTCCCCCAATTTATAGCTCCTTCATGGTTTGTGATAACATGAATGACCCTAAGCCAGTAGGAAAGGTATCACTCCTCTATAGTATGGGGATTAAAATACAATTTTAAAGAAGGGGAGGGGCCAATACAGTTTCTCCTCTCCCCCCCACACCCCACTGAAGAGAAACTGAGGGATATTGTGAGGGGTGCAGGCCATTATCTCTGAGGGGTGGGACATTCAATAAAATATGGCTCTGAAGGAGTGATAAGGGATCCTTCCACTCTTAAAAATAATGCATGACTGAGAGTCATTTTGCAGGGAACTGGACACAGTATCAAGGGCTGTTTACAATGGCAATCTATTATTTTAAGAATGGGTGAGTCAAGAAACTCAGGTTTCCTTGTCCTCTTGTCGGTCCTGGAGGCTCTGCAGGGAACTGTGGGACCAGAGGCAGTCTGCAGAGACTCAAAGTGGGCTGACCTGTCTCTCACTGCCATAGGGAGCAGCCTGCTTTGTCTCCCTCTTGCTTATGGTTCTTATGTGTGATCATTCTGGACCCCCAGAAGCAAAGTCATCTTATGCTGCAGCCTTCTAGCAGGAGCATGAACATCCCAGCTCTGCAGGAGTCACAGGTGTGGCTTCCCAGTACTTTGGCAAACAGCTCAGAGGTTTCCCCCCACACTTCTGACTGGCTTACATGCACCCTCGTTTACTCTCATTTCAGCCCATCTGTGAGAAAACCCACAGCTGGAGCTTTGGCTGCATCAGAAACTGCCCCTCCAGCACCGACCTACTATATCCCTATCACCATGAGGGCTTCTCTTGCTGTCTGTAGCCTCACTGCTCTCCTGGCATTAGGTGAGTGGGGCTGTGTTCCTACTGGGGCAACTTTCCTGACTTCTCCAATGTAATTAACTTAACTGATCATAAGCAACAGAATAACAAGGGCCAACTGGGAGTGCCTGAGTGACAATGTTTGAAGGGGAGAGGGCTGGAAGTCAGAAAGCTCTCTGGATGATGAGTGACGCAATTCAGGAAATAAGAGGAAGTATTTATTCTTTAAATATGGTTAATGTGTCTTGACTGGCTGTCTTTCAAAGCTGAAACCTGAAATCAAGGACATTTCTGAAAACTGGTTTCCCCATAAGTCTGTTTGGAATAAAAGACATCTGAATTCAGTGACATGAACTCACAAAATCAAATGAGTCTTGTGATAATTAAAGACTGACAAATTTATTTATTGCATGAGTTTTCTTGGGAGAAAATTCCACTTCGTCAGATGCTTTGAAAGGCATTTCTGCATGATGCCCAGCTGGGTTTTGGGGCACTTGCTGCACTGGAGTTAATGCATTCTGATTCCCAGGTGGGGTCAACTAAATTCAGGGGAAGGGTAGGTGACAAAGAAGGGAAAAATCTAGACACCTGTGTTCACTTTCCTTCCCCAGGATCTTGTCTGCAGTGTGAGGTTTGCAATGCCGTGGGAAACAGCTGTACAGGCGTCATGGGGACCTGTGCCCCTGGGCAAGACTCTTGTGCCATTGTTCTGACAGAAACCACAACAGGTAGGTGAGACAGACCCTAACCAACATGGGTCAGTGAATAGGATGAGGAGTAGGACTCCTGGATTCTGATCACATCTCTGGGGCAGGGACTTCAACCTAGACATTTCCCCTATGGTCATGGTCATGCATGTGCCTGACCCCCAGCTGCCACGCATATCTCCCTCAGTTTCTCCTGTTGAAGTTCTCTACAATGTATAACAAATAAAGAGTCTGGAAGCACTTAAAAGATTAACAAATTTGTTTATCATAGGACCCCTGGATGATATTGGCAGCAGTAGTTTGCGAATCCCACTGCAGCTAAGTTGTAAGGTGTGTGCATGGCATCAGGATTTTGGTAGCTCTGCTTGTGCCCAGTGGTGGAAATATGAGCATTCAGGGGCTTTATTAGCAGGAAATTAGGCATCTTCGGGGGTAGGCGGCAAGTTAGTGAGGATCTGGAGGATATAAATGCTGGATTTAGACACTGAAATAGCTTTGTGTAGCCCTCTGGGTGCTCAGGGGAATCACTGTTCACACTCTGTGCCTCAGTTTCCCCACGGTTAGAGGAAGGACATTGGCAACAGGTATCATTGTGAAGGTCAGTAGGCTGGATGTGGAAGGGAAATAAATCTCTAAATTCTCCTGTGCAGTGCAAGGGAAGATCCAGACAATTGGCAAGGGCTGTGTGTCATCCAGCGACTGCAAAACCAGCCCACTCTCTGTGAATTTCGGGAAGGGACTGACATCACGGACAAGCATCGCCTGCTGCATGGGAGATGCCTGCAAAACAACCTCAGGTTCATCTCCCCATCTTTGCCTCTCCTTCCTCCTCCCCCACACCTACAATTTCCCCCACTTTAACATCCTGAGACTCATCCTCCCACCCTGGAGGAAAAGCTCTATGGAAGAACACTTATTCTTGGGTGGTGGGGGAGGTTAGTGGGCTGGGCTATAGCTTGCCTCCAGGTGTGAACCCAGCTGCCCCCACCTACCATCAGATCCAGGATCCCTCCTGCAACCAGCAGTGCTGTAACTACAGTTCCCCGGGGAAGGGGCATCACGGCTGAGCTGGGCAGTTCCCAGCTGCTCGTCTGGCCCCAACTCCTCCCAGGGCTCTTTCCCCAAGTTGATGTCTTTTGTTCTGTTTCCTCTCAGTATCCCCAGCTGACAGCAAACCCAATGGCCACCACTGCCCAGGCTGTTACATGTTGAAGTCTGATGAGTGCAGTAAAGAGACCATCGAGTGTGGAGGAGCTGAGACCCAATGTATCACCTTTGCTTCGAACCTGACTATTGGTAACTTCCATTCATTTATTATGGGGTTGTTTTGCCTTTATTGTCCCCTCCTACCCAGGGCAGAAATAAGACTCAGTGTGCAGTCCACTAGGTAAAGGTATGGGCAGCAGATGAGAACACCTGGGGACTACTTCCAGCTCTTGTCTCTGCTTTGATTTTGGATCAATATCTTTCTCTCCCCATTAATCTGTTTCTTCTCCCATCTACTGCCTGTGTACAGTTTAGTCCTTAAGATATTCATAGGGACTGGCTTAAGGCAGAGCGCCTCAGTTGTGTCAGGTGCTTCGCAGAATCCCAGCCCATATCAGGGTCCCCTCTGCCAGATGCTAAAGAACTCCTAGTGAGATATTGTCCTGGCCTGAAAGAGCTTACAACCTAAAGGGTAGAAGAAGGATTCTTCTTGCCAATTTAAAAGATGAGAAATTCAGCACGGAACAATGCTGTGGCTTGCAAGAAATCAGAGGAAAGCTGTGGCAGGACTGGGAATTGAGCCTTATTTTGTAGAATCCAATTATGGTGCATTAATTCACTATGAAGCCAGCCACGCTTCTTAGTGATCCCACCACTGCCACCAGCACTGAGCTGCTATTTTGCTGAGCGGGGGTGGAGTTAATACTGCTTGATTCAGTCCAGGTATCATAAGTGGACTCTAGGAAGGGGCTGCAAGTAACTTTTTCAAGGACACAGAATGCATCTGTGTCACAGTGGAGTAGAAGGAGCTGGGTGGGGGGAGGCTACAGAGAGCAGAGCAGATGGAGAGATGTAGGTTGTGCAGTACCCTGGTGGAGTCCTAAGGAGGTTGTGGGTGCTGTATTTTCATTCAGCGTGAGGGGCAGAATTGCTTTTCTGACAATCACCTGCATCTCCCAAAACACACAGGTGGAAATTCAGCACAGATGACCATGAAGGGCTGTGCCTCCGAGTCCATCTGTGCCAGCTTAAAGATGGGTTTGTCGCTTTCTGCTCAGTTCAATGTAAACATAGGCTCGGTCAAATGCACAGCAGCCTCCAGCGCAATGGGTGTGGCTCCTCAAGCCACTGGACTGCTCCTCTCAGTCCTCACTGGCCTCCTCCTACTGAAATGCCTCTCCTGATTCCCCACCAAATGCGGTGGAAACACTGCCCCCGAATTCACCTCCCCCATCCATAGTCTGCATCAGCCATTCTCCCCAGTCGGGGTTCTCGGCTCCCCAGATGGATTGACCTCCTCTTTACAGCCCTGCACTGAATAAATCAAACTGGAGACCAAGCTCTTTGGAATTGTATTTATTTATTTATTTATTATCATGAGAAAGAATTAATCCTCATGGGTGGTGCTATCAAGAAGCCAGATAAGAGCAGATGCATGGTCCTACCGGTCCAGGGAATGGTGCACCTAGCCCAGTGTCCAGTCTCTGATGTGCTTTGGGGCCAGAGCACAGAACATGGCAGTTTTCGTTTTGAAGCTTCCTCTCCTGGCTTCTGGCAGTCTGAGGTTTAGGGATACCTAAGGTGCTAGCGTATGGGGCTGTGTCCCTGACCATCTTGGCTAATTGTATTTGATGGCCCTGTCTTCCCTGAACTTTAGTTCTTTTCTGCCCACCATATTATTTTCCCCATCACAACATCCCCTGACAATTCTCAAATCATTTTCTCCAGACCATCAAGTGATTTTACAGCCCCCTGTCTCCTGTTCCCCACCCCCCAGCATCCTCTCTTTGACAAGCTGAAGAGCCCAATCTTTTTAGTCTTGCCTCACATGGAAACTGTTCTGTGACCTAAGATTAGTTTTATAAGACCTTGTGAGGGAGGTGCGCAAACAGAGGTCAGGAACTACACAGTCCAGGAGAACTGAAAACATCAGTTCAGTTTCCAGTGGTGTTGGGACCTGCTGCAGAGGTGGCTTGAGGTTTTCTGGGGCCCAAGGAGAAGGCCCACTGAACATAAGTCGTACAATAAAGTCATATAATAAAAAGCATAGGATAGACCCCAAAAAAATCAAATTTCATAAAATGTCAACACATTTTAGTAAAAAGAATTCTTCCAAGTTAACAGAAAGCATCCCAGAATACAAATTCTTTAGTATCACAAATGTGCAAGGGCTAGCAACATCATGAACTAGGAAATCAACAAAAGCTGCCTCCAGCCATGAAGGACGGGGAGAGGAAGGGCAAGGCTGAGAGCTGGGAGCCCCTCTCCTGGTCCCCTAGAGCTGAACATAGGGGACCCACCCCCAGTCCAACTGCACTGAGCACTTCAAAGTTCCTTAATCTACCTGGCTGGACGATTCACAAAGGGATTCCCATTCTCTCAGAACTGCATTGTTATAGGGAAGGAGGTGGAGGGAAAGGAGCCAGTCAGTGGGCTTCCTGGGGCTTGTAGGGGTGCAGGCTAAGGGCTAGAATAGATGTAACCTGCTGGGATGAGGGTTCCTGTGCCCCCAACTTACTTTCTGGGTGCAGCTGCAGCTGCAGAGGCTGGGCAGTGAGGCTGAAAATCTTGCCTCCAGCACCAGCAGCTGTTAAGAAGTCAGGGATAAGGAGCAGGCCTCCCTACAGCTCTAGCCCAGCTTTCCTGTTACTGCTTTTGGTATGGCATGCAGTGGGAACTGCTACCTGGAGGTGAAGAGAGATAACAAGAGCTCTGTAGCTTAAGGTCCCCTGCTTACATCCTCTGGAGCTCCCCCCACATCGCATGTGCTCTTCTCTCCTCTGGCCGTGCAGCTCAGTCACCCCAGCTTAGGTGCAGTCAGAACTTCTGAATTCCCAGACCTACCAGGCGGGGGGGATATCATAAGAAAGGGAGAGTGGGAGCCAGGGGGACTCCTAGAACTGAGGGTGAGGAGAGTGGGAGCTATGGGCTGCTGGAGAGAACATGCTCATGCCATGGTTGCCACATTTCCTGCTTCAGGGCTGAAACTGCTTCCAGCCCTCAAGAAGCTGGGGAGGAGGGACGAGCTGGGGGCTGAGACCACCCTCCTTTCCCTCAGTGTCAGAAGTGGCTACAGCTGCCTGGGGAAGAGAGGGGAAAGCATCTGCTGAATCCTCAAACATGACTTTGCATTAAAAAAAAAAAATCAAAAGCAGGACTAGTACTTTTTTACCAGTATGAACCATCTATATTAACACTGTCTCCCCTGCAAAAATACATAACAAAACTGGCCCTGCCCTGAAAATTTCACCTGCCTCAGGCTGCTTGAGCAGTGAGCACCATGCACAGGATAAGAGCAGGGGATGGGTAATGGGGAGAGTGAGTAAAGCCTGCATATCCACCCGTCCTCCCCTGGTCCATAGATACAGACCCCCTCCTTAGGGTAACTTGGAGGTAGTACCAGAACACTTCCTGCCCTGTGCAGCGGGAGAAGGGAGGGGATGTAGAGTTAACCCCCAGGCACCAGAGACCCTTGGTAGCTTACTGCCAGAGTGGAAGAAAAGACCAATTTCAAATGATCACTTTATGTTGTGAGTCCCTTTAATAGCTAGTCATCAGTGGAAGAGTTGTGCATGTTTCCATTACTTAGCCTCAGTTATGGCAACTGACTGCATTTCACTGAATACTTAACACCTAATGTTTCTAGCATTCAGCACATCACCACACCTGCTTTTTTAGTATTAGCATTCTTTCTCAATACATCTGCCCTCCACACACTTGGCCGTGCTGCCAGCCCCGGTCTCCTTCCTTACAGCCGTGGCAAAACTGCCTCCGCCCCCCCCCCCCCCCCGAGAACTGTGACATGGTGGGTCTAGGTCTGTCTATCAGCTATTTCTGTCCCCCTGCACCCCCCATTATTGTAGTATTTTGAGCACCTCACATTCCTTAATTCACTGATTCTCTCCTAGCCCTCTGAGGCAGGGCAGTGCTTCTATTCCCACTATACAGTAACAGATGGCTGGGGAATTGAGGCACAGAGTGAATAAATGAGCTGCCCAAAGGCACAGGAGAGGTAGCAGAGCTGAATGCAATGGGATTGTTCACTTATATAAAGCCCCCTATTTATCCACCCCCAAGCCCCCAAACATCTCCTGACCCTGTTATTTCTCCTTCTCAGCTTGACAGCCTCTCCACAGTGTACATACACTTCAGTTGACTTCCAATACAAACCTCTGCTCCTGGGCTATTCCCCCTTCTTGCTCACTTGGCTCCCTATGGCTGCAACTCACCCCCACCCCACCTGAGTCTAAGTTGGATCCTCTACATTTTTTAATCTGGGGGGGGGGGGTTGTTTGTTTTTTAATCTTTAGAATTATTTGCTAATTTAAAGCACAGGTGCAACTGCACTTACCCAGCCACTGAATGTTACAGGGTAGCACTAGCAGACACTGAATTTGAAGGCCATGGGCCTCCTCAAGCTAGGTGTGACTCAAGGCAGAATTTGGCCTGTGCTGTATGAGAAAGAGAGAGAGAAGAACAGAACTCAGCTACTTTCAGATCTGAGGAGGAGTGGCAGTGGGGTTACAAAGGGGGGGAAAAATTATTTGTTATCTGAGCAAATTTGACACTGGAGAGGATGCTCAAGATGCACCAGTTTAAACCCAGGATGCCCTTTCTGGGGTTAATTTCAGTTCTGTTGTAACTCAATGGCAAAGTATTTGGCTTCCAGTTGGGAAGTGGTCACAAGAGCCACTCTTCGTATTTGAAACTTTTACTGAAATGCTACATAAATAAGAAGCAGTATTCCACTGTGGCTTTTTCAACACAGGACCAAAACTTAAGCATATAAATTATACAGACATGTCAACTCTTGCAAATTTATCATGTAGGTAAAGCCTCACTCATGATCTCCCAACGGAACTCTGAAATTTCAGGAATTTTTTCCCCACCCCCAGACTGCTAATGTTAGCTTGGTCTTCTGTAGCCACAATGTAGGGACACAGATAAAATGAATAGAATTTACTTTTAAAGCATGTTAGGCGACACTGTAGCTGTTCTTTAATCTCGTAACTAAAATATTTAATCCCCCCCCCCCAGTTTAATAGCCATTATAACCAATATTTAACAAAGCTCTATATCATAAATTTAGAACTTATTTCATATTCTTGATGACATTTCTTTTAGATGTAACACTCTGTAATTTCATTTACATATGTGTGAAAGAGACGTGAATGAAAGGTCTGTGTGATGGGATCAGTTGACACTAGCCTGTCCTGATACAATGCAAGTACCATCTTAATGGATGAACAATTCAAACTAATCCCCGAAAAGCAAGAAGAATTCACCCCAGAAAGAGAAAAACAAAATACAAGATCAAAGTCATATCTGCAAATAACTGGTGGTGAATGATCATCACAGAGGGCAGCAAGGCACAGCAAGCCCCACACACTCACATGAGACTCAGCAAGTATAAAAAAAATGACAAATTTGTGTCTCATTTTCCAGCTGTTACCTTAGAGCACCAAATTCATGACCTAGAGAGACCTGGCTCCCTCCTTGTGCTCCTCCTAGTTGGCCACTGGGCTAGCTCAAGCAACACATAAAGGACTGGTAATTATATCATGCCAGCTTCCAAAATTTCATAGGTATCAATGTATAGGACTGATTTTTGCTATTTTTACATTTACAAATAAATGTAGCATATTGACTTGCCCTCAAAAAGATCCTGCTAGTCTTTTCTTTTTAATTATAACAACTCCATTTCCTCCAGGTACTCTCTGCTTAATGTAAAACAATCCAGCACGCAAGAGAACAATTTCAAGCACAGAAATAATACTGGGCACAGCAGATGGTGTGTTCAGCAGAGTTCAACTTTAAAAATGATATAGCTGCTGATAAAGTTATACCCCCAGTCTACCTGTTGCCTGAGCCTCCCAACTGATGCAACTAAGCAAGGGCAGGAGACCCCATGCTTGTGCCTGGCTGGGCCCACCACCATGGGAGGCCCCATGGTCAGACCAGGCAGCTTCACCACCTGGGTGTGTGCTGAGGGCAGGAGACACCAGGCCAGGCCAGCCCTGACACGTGGGCATGGGGTGAGGACAGGAAACCCTGAGGGGGACAGGGTAGCACCGCAGTCTGGGCATGGGGTGAGGGTGGGAGACCCTAAGCCGGCTCCCCAGACTCATGGCCTAGTCTGCGGGGGCTTCCCGGCCAGGGCTGCCTCACAGCAGCCTGGCCACCAACCTGGTCCCCAGAGCGCCAGGGCTGAGAAAAGACCCCTGGCTCATCAGACCAACCCTGGCCAGGACAGAGGCTGAAGAACGTCCCTTGGCCCATCCCAGAGCTCAGGTAAGGGGCTCCATTCCCAGGCCACCCACCCCAGGGTCCCAGAGGCCATGGAGCACATCCCCCAGTTCCACCATGGGCCCAGAGGCTTTGGGGGACCCCCCTCTGCTCTCACTGGGGGCCCAGAGGCCTTTGGGCAGGGGCCCAGAGGTCCCCCCCATCCTCCCAGGGGCACAGGGAACAATTCCTGGGCCCACTCGGGACCTGGAGACCATGTGGGGAAGCCCCTCACTCCACCCCATCCTACCTCTGCCCCCTGCCTCTCCAGGACCCCTCCAATCCCCCATTAGTTGCCCCCCATGGCACCTATCTGCTCTGCATGTGCCAGAGAGGAAGCTGCTGCTGCAGCTGCAGAGAGGACTGGTTTGAATCTCCCTCCCTGTGCCTCAGCCTCTCCCAGGCACTGGCTGGAGCAGCTTGGAGGAGGAGGAGGGACAGCAGCAGTTGAGTGAGCTCCGCCTGCACCGCGCAGGCTCCTCTCCCTGCGCCTGCACTGGCCAGGGGAAAAAGACTCAGGGGACAGCCTCAGAGATGCAGGGCACAGGCCCTGTGAGCCTAGTACCAGCGATGCCCGTACCACTCCCCCCCCCTCCACCCAGCAAGGGAAAGTTTGCTGCTTGACTGGGGGTGAGTGGGGGGAGGGGGGTGGAGCAAGCCAGCCAAGAGCCTGGGCTTGGGTCTTCTGCCTCGCCTCTGGGCCAGCCCTGCCCGTCTCTCGATTGGGACAGCCCAGGGGAGGGAAGCCCTGCCCCTGGGATGGCTGCTCCTCCCTGGGGGCCCGGCAAGCCCACACACGTGACTGTTTTTCTTAAATTAAAGCAGGGAGCTGAGTGGCACGGCTTCCCTGCATTCACCAAGGGGGCAGGGTGGCCTCCCCACAGCTAGGGGCTCTAGGCCACTGCTTGCCTCGTCTAGCCCAAAAGCCATCTCTGCCTCCACTACATCACAGCAGGTACCTCAGCAGCTCTATAAAAGGAGGAGAGACAGTCCTGGTGTGACAGGAAAGAGTGATAGATAGGTCTAGTTCTTCTGCTTTACCACATTAGCCACCTGTTCAAGTTTACAGTAAGGAGCATTTGGAAAGTGAGACCCTTTTGTTGTATAGGTGCCCTAACAACTAGAGCAGTGGTTCCCAACATTGTCTCTGCAATGGCACACCTTGCTACCTTTAATTAATTTGAGGAACACCACCATATAGTTTCCAGATGAACTCATGAATATTCATGGACCAGTGAGCCAATCCAGAGCTCTTTGAGTAGTTTTTCAAAAAAAAAAAAATGGTGGCACACCCACTCAGACCTGACAGCACACCTGTGTGCCATGGCACACTGGTTGGGAAACACTGCACTAGACCCCCCTCTCCTGCTGGAGCTAGAACTGTAAACTAGAGTCCCGGCTCCCTGTCCTCCTACACTAACCCACTTGACCCTATGCTCCTGCCAGAGCTGGCACTCCCAGTCCCCTCTGCTCTACTTTTAAACCCATTTCTATCTCAGAGCAAGGAACAGAACCCAGGGGTCCTGGCTCCAAGACCCATTCGATCACCATATGAACGCTAATGAAAGCAAGAATCAGCATGCAAACAATGTAGCCAATGGGTGCAGTGAGGTCATATCCAACAATGTTCCCTCTAAGCTGCGCCAGTGAGCACTAGTCCAGCACCCCCCGCTCACTGGCGCAGCAAGCCCTGACCCCAGCGCAGGTCCAGCTGCCACAAACCATGCTTGGCCCCTGAAACTTTTCTCCTGGGCACCAGGAAGGCTGGGGTGGGGCTGGCAGGGAGCAAAAGTGGAAGCAGAGGAGCCGGGGGATCGGGGTTGGCGGGGACCGAAGAGCTGGAGGATCGAGGCTGGCGGGGAGGGCAAGAGCCGGAGGATCGGGGCTGTGGGGGAGCGGAAGAGCCGGAGGAACGGGGCAGCGGGGGATCGGAGGATTGGGGCTGGTGGGGAGCGGAAAAGCCGGAGGATCAGGGCTGGTGGGAGAGCAGAGGATCGGGGCTGGCGGGGAGCGGAAGAGCTGGAGGATCGGGGCTGCGGTGGAGCGGAAGAGCCGGAGAATCGGGGCTGAGGGAGAGCAGAGGATCGGGACTGCGGGAGAGCAGAGGATCAGGCCTGGCAGGGAGCGGAAGAGCCGGAGGATCGGGGCTGCGGGAGAGCGGAGGATCAGGGCTGGCGGGGAGCAGAAGAGCCGGAGGGTCGGGGCTGCGGGAGAGCGGAGGATCAGGGCGGGCAGGGAGCGGAGGATTGGGGCCGGCAGGGAGAGGAAGAGCCGGAGGAACCGGGCGGGCGGGGAGCGGAGGATCAGGGCTGGCGGGGATCTGAAGAGCCTGAGGATCGGGGCTGTGGGAGAGCGGAGGATCAGGGCTGGCTGGGAACGGAGAAGCCGGAGGAACGGGGCTGCGGGAGAGCGGAGGATCGGGGCTGATGGGGAGCAGAAGAGCCGGAGGATCGGGGCTGGCGGAGAGCAGAAGAGCCGGTGGATCGGGGCTGGTGGGCAACGGAAGAGCCGGAGGATCGGGGCTGCGGTGGAGCGGAAGAGCTGGAGGATCGGGGCGCGTGGGGAGCCGAAGAACCAGAGGAACCAGGCGGGCGGGGAGCGGAGGATCGGGGCTGGCTGGAAACGGAGAAGCCGGAGGAACGGGGCTGCGGGAGAGCGGAGGATGGGGCTGGCTGGGAATGGAGAAGCCGGAGGATCGGGGTTGCGCTGGAGCGGAAGAGTCGGAAGATCGGTGTTGAGGGAGAGCGGAGGATCAGGGCGGGCGGGGAGCGGAGCAACCGGGCGGACGGGGAGCGGAAGAGTCGGAGGATCGGGGCTGCGGGCAAGCGGAGGATCAGGGCTGGCTGGGATTGGAGGAAGCGGAGGATCGGGGCTGGCTGGGAACGGAAGAGCCGGAGGAACGGGGCTGATGGGGACCAGAAGAGCCGGAGGATCGGTGTTGAGGGAGAGTGGAAGATCGGGGCTGGCGGGGAGCAGAAGAGCCAGAGGATCGGGGCTGGCGGGGAGCAGAAGAGCCAGAGGATCGGGGCTGGCGGGCAACGGAAGAGCCGGAGGATTGGGGCTGCGGTGGAGCTGAAGAGCCGGAGGATCGGTATTGCGGGAGAGCAGAGGATCGGGGCGGGCAGGGAGCGGAAGAGCCAGAGGATCGGGGCTGGCGGGAAAGCGGAGAATCAGGGCTGGCTGGGATCGGAGGAGCCGGAGGATCGGTGCTGCGGAGGATCGGGGCAGCGGTGGAGCGGAAGAGCCGGAGGATCGGGGCGCGTGGGGAGCCGAAGATCCAGAGGAACCGGGCAGGCGGGAAGCGGAGGATCGGGTCAGGCAGGGAGTGAAAGAGCCGCAGGAACCGGGTGGGCGGGGAGCAGAGGATGGGGGCTGCGGTGGAGCGGAAGAGCCGGAGGATTGGGGCTGTGGGAGAGCGGAGGATCGGGGCTGCCTGGGAACGGAGAAGCCGGAGGATTGGGGCTGGTGAGGAGCGGAAGAGCTGGAGGATCGGGGCTGGTGGGGAGCCGAAGAACCGGGCAGGCGGGGAGCGGAGGATCGGGACTGCGAGAGAGTGGAGGATCGGGGCTGGCTGGGAACGGAGGAGCCGGAGGATCGGGGTTGGCGGGAGAGCGGAGGATCAGGGCTGCGCTGGAGCGGAAGAGTCAGAGGATCGGTGTTGAGGAAGAGCGGAGGATCGGGGCTGGCTGGGAACGGAGGAGCCGGAGGATCTGGGCTGGAAGCGAGCGAAAGAGCCGGAGGATCGGGGGTGCGGGAGAGTAGAGGATGGGGGCTGGCAGGGAGCGGAGGAGCCGGAGAATCGGGCCTGGTGGGGCGCAGAGGAGCCGGAGGATCTGGGCTGGCGGGGAACGGAGGCAGGGGAGTGGAGGAGCCGAGGTGGGGGCTCCAGGCTGAGGGCAGATTAGAAGCGGGGGGTAAGCTGATGCCAGGCGGGGGAGGGGAGTGTTGATGTGTAAGGAAAGGTATTGGTTCCTTTTCATGTCACTGCTGACACATAGGTCAGTGATTCCCAATGTTTTCTCTACCATTGCAGTGGCACTGCTTGCTACCTTTAATTCATTTGAGGTACACTGCTGTATAGTTTCCAAATGAAGCCATATATTTTCATTAGCCAATCCAGAGGTCTTTGAGTAGTTTTTCAAAAAATTCAGTGGCACACCTGTGTGCTGTGGCACACTGGTTGGGAAACAGTGGGATAGGTAGACACAACACACAAATTCCACCCGAGATTCAGAATAACCACAGAAAACTGTACAGAACCTTATGTTATTTTATTAACACACAGCATTTTTACAGCACTTTCCATCCTAGGATCAATCAATGGCTTACTATTCTAGGTATTCACACATGCTTGGCTCTGTGGTATCCAAGAGACACACCCCACTTTGTGCTCACATTTAATTGAATGGCCCTGACAATACATTATAGGCAAACTGCATATCCTCCCATTTTGATATCTTTACCAAGGGCTATAAACAATGGCTTTAGGAGGAGATGTCCCCTCGATGTACTTTTAGTTTTAAAAGGGATAGCCATGTTAGTCTAGTCCAGTGAAAAAACAACAAGGAGTTGTGTGGCACTTTAAGACTAACAGATTTATTTTTTGCATGAGCTTTCGTGGGAGAAGATCCCACTTCCTCAGATGCTTCGAAGATGGGTGAACTTACAGAAAGGAATGAAACTAAATGCAAGGGGGTGTAAAACATAGGATCAGGTCATACAGTAACAGCAAATCAGAGCAGTTTACAGGTTCAAACCATGGGAAGCCTGAAGTCAAATTACCCTTTGTAATGGGAAAAGAACCCATAGTCTCGATTTAGACCAGCTCTCACAGAATTTAGCTCGCATATTAATTCGAGTTCAGCTGTCTCTCTTTGAAGTCTTGATGTCCCAGGTACAGCTCTAAAGACAGTCGTTAACAAATCCATCATCGAGTGATTAGGAAGATGGAAGTGCTCAGCAACTGGTTTCTCTGTTCTTTGATTTCTGATATCAGCTCTGTGCTCATTCAGTCTCTTACAGAGCGATCGTCCTGTTTGTCCAATGTATAAGGTGTTGGGGCATTTCTTGCACATGATGGCATAGACCACATTAGTAGATGAGCACGTAAATGAGACTTTGATGGAGTAGCAGGCTTGATTAGGACCTATGATGGTGTCTGTTGTGTAGATATGTGGGCAGACTTGACAGTGTGGTTTTTTGCAGGGGTGTGTGCCTGCTGCTTCAATGTTCCTGTTGTTAGATCTGTAGTTGCTGGTGAGTATCTGTTTAAGATTAGGGGGCTGCCTATAAGCAAGGAGTGGTCTGTCTCCTAATGCTTGAGAGAGAGAGGGATCATCTTTTAGAATAGGCTGCAGGTCCTTAATGATCTTTTGCAGAGGTCTGACTTGAGGATTGTATGTGGTGACTAGTGGTGTTCTGTTGTTTTCTTTCTTGGGCCTCTCCTGTAGTAGATGACTTCAGGGAACCCGTCTAGCTCTGTCAATTTGTTTTCTTACTTCCCCAGGCGGGTACTGTAGTTTCAAGAATGCTTGATAGAGATCCTCAAGATGTCTGTCCCTGTCTGAGGGATCAGAGCAGATGCGGTTATATCTTAGGGCTTGGCTGTAGACAATGGAAGCTGGTAAAGGAACGTTCAAAGCTTGCAGACAAGAACAACCCAAAACTGGTAGATGGGGATTGTAGCAGAAAGAGAAGGCAGCCTGATCTAACTTTTTCAGTAAAGTGGAAAGAGTGACATTGACCTTAATTAACATCAACTCAAGTAATATATAAGCCTAAATCAGGGTGACTTCATTTAGCTCAGTGAGTGAGATCTAGTCAGAATTGGCACATTCATTAGGAATCTGTAAAAAAAAAAAAATGGATTCTTGGCTATCGGTGATCATCAGCTCTTATCTGTGTAATTCCTCACACATTTGCTTATCTCTTTTCCCATCTTCTAAAGGTGAGCTGAGATTACAGACAACCAAAAAATCAGAAGCCATCCCACAAAGCAGCTTCACAAAGTCATAACACAAAATGACAAAGCATACAGCCAACAGTTTGGTGCAAGACAATTGCAGTGATATCAAGAACTATAAAGGTATTGGAAGTTTTAAGGTGGCACGGCTAAATGAATTAATTGCAACTGAGACTGTGGAATCTGGAGAGGTGCAGCATGTCAAATTGGGTCAACTATTTTCTTACTCTGAGGACAAGGGCATATTATGCTTGTCATGTGCAGAAGGCAAGACAAGCTGTGATTTTGCTAAAGGAAAGACATGGAGTTCATGGAAGATTGACTATTTGAAGAGGCATCTCAATCAGAAAATCTATCCAATGTTCCCTCTGTAAGCTGGTGACGCAACTGAACAAGTTATGGATGGACTTGGGGAGCCGATGGGCAGTGGCTGATGGGCCCGGCCCGGGCCCGGGCCCGGGAACTTGCTCAGCTGCATCCATAAGTTGCTCAGCTGCATCACCGGCTTAGAGGGAACATTGCTGGTGAGCACCAGTTTTCTTCCCAGTATGTTCAAACAGCTGGCTGGGACTGAGGGGACAAGGGGGAGAGAGCTGCCCACTGCCACGCTGGGCAGGTGACTCACTTATTCTTGTGTAAACTCTTGGACTCCTTCAGCCAGGATGAGGAAATTATCTGCCCCCCCCATGCATGAGGCAGAGCAGAGCAGCTGGGAGGCTGACTCACTGCCATGTATGAGAAACTGAGGTAGCTCCATAGAACTGGCAATGCTGTGACACCTCCCAAGTGTCAGAGGTACCCAAGCACAGTGGTGAGCTGCTACCAGGAGCAAGGGGAAATGTCTCCCCCCTGTCTATGGCTGCCTGATGCTCTGTGGCAAGGCGAATGATCTCAAGCAAGTGTGGGAGGTGCCATTGCTGTGTGGTGTGAGGGTAACCCCCCCACACACATATGCCCATTGATTCCTAAGCGCAATTACTTCCTTTCCCCAGGGAATCTGGGGTGATGGTACAGAGGCTCGAGGCCTGATCTGCAGGGAGGGATGCACCAAAGGAAGTTGGGTCTGAAGGAGGGATAAGGGTTTAGCTTAGCCAGGGCCCAGGGATCCTGCACTTCTAAAAGTAATGTGTGGTTGAGAGCTGCTTCACAGGGATCTGGATACTGTGTATTGAGGATGGTTTGAAATGGCAAGCTGTTACTATAAGAGCAGGTGAATTGGCGGAGCAAGGTTTCCTGGTCCTGCTGACAGTCTTGGTGGCTTGACTGGAAACCATGGGGCCCATGGTCCTCTGGAAAAAACAAGTTTAGAACAAGGTCAGCTGAGTTGTCCTTTGCTACATTAGGGAGCAGCCTGCTTTATCTTCCTCTTCTTTGTGCTTCGTGCAGGTGATCATTCTTGATTCCCAGGAGCAGTTATCTTATGCTGCAACCTTCAAGTAGGAGTTCTTCAGGTTTGCCTCTGACAGCTCTGGGTGGGTGCCACAAACGTCTCAGCCATGAAAGTGTCAGAGTTGTGGTACCTTGGAACTGCAGCTAACACCTCTGAGGTTCTCCCTAAGCTATCGACAATGCATGTGCAATCTCTCTTCTGATCTTATTTCAGCCTGTCTGTGATAAAACCCGTGATCCAAGTTTTGGCTACATCAGAGACTTCCAGTGCTGACCTGTTGTGTTCCCATTGTCATGAAGGCTTCTCTTGCCATCTGCACCCTTGCTGCTGTCATGATAGTGGGTAAGTGAGGCTCTGTCCCCACAAAAGCTGATTTCCTGACTTCTCAGAGCACGAGCAGCCTGGCAGGTAAAACTGTCCTTTAATGTAGTGGTTTTCAAACTTAGGATCGGGACCCAGTACTGGGTTGCAGACCATTAGGCACTGAGTCATGGCACCCCCTGCTGGTGTGCCAAAAGACTGGAATGCATTGCTGAAACACATAGATTTTGGATCACAGGCATAAATGATTTTTTTTTATCAACTGGTTCTTGAGGAAAAGAAAGTTTGAAAACCTCTGCTTTAAATGTACTTGAAAAAGAAGAAACAGAATAACAGGAGCCAGCTGGGAGCATCTGAGTGACAACTGCAGAGAAAAAGAAGGAGGGTGTAATCACAAAGTCCCAGTGACAATAAGTTAAACAATTATGGAAATAGGAGGAAATATTCACACTTCAAATGACTATAAATCTCTCCAAATGGGGCACATAGCAGAGCTAGCCAGAAGCCAAGGAAGGGGGATCGTCTGGTTTCTGCAAGGCAGCAGATCTGAATTGCAGTCGTAGGAGCTCCCAGCAATAAAAAGGGCATGTCTGTTTGCTTCCCACTGGGGGTAAATCATCTGTAACACATTGGAGTCAGTGAGGCCAGGTCCCTAGCAGGTGGCCATGGAGCCAAGGGTAGGCTTAGCAATTCTGGGCCCCAGGGCAAGAGTCAATGAGGGGCCCCTACACCATGTGGGGGACTCATCCTTAACCCCTCTGACCCCTCAAGGTCCCTGCCCCCCCTGCAAGCCTCAAGTGGCCACTGGCCTCCTATCAGGCCTGCTGCCTCCCCACAGGCCGCCACCAGGCTCCCTGACCCTTGTTGAACCCCTGCTGGGCTTTTCACCCCCACTGGCCTTGCAGTGTCCCTTGCTGCTGATCCTCCACTCCTGGTGGCCTCTCTGGTCCCACCATTGGCCCCTGCTGGCTCCCCAGCCCGGTTGCCAGCCCCATTGCTGGCTGCCCCTTGGCTCACTAGCCCTGACAAGAAGACCCCACTGGCCCCCAGCCAGTGGGTGTTCAGAGACATATCTCACTGCAGGGCCCTTGAGAGTTGCCCGCGCTGTCTATCCACTAAGACCACCTACGTATGGGGCACTTTGTCTTTCTCCTCCTGCAGTCTGGACTGGTGTAGAGTTGTGTCACCCCAATTCTCCACTGATGGACCCCAGCTTCCCTGCTTTGCTGGGTGAACCCTCATTCCTGAATCAGCTCACACCCAGCCTCCTGCAGGTAATCAGTCCCACCCAGTGGGAATACCTCCTCCCAGCCACTCCTGGGATGGACCCCAGCAAACATCCCCACTCCCAGCTGCAACCCTGGTAACCACCATCTTTCGGTTCAGTTGCTGCCTACTGCACCTTGCAATCCATTCACACTTGTCTGGTAATTTACAAAGAAACTGATATGCACCAGCTCTGTCACGCCACAGGAGGTATCTGCACATCCTCAATCCACATGCACTGCTTTAGATAAATAAATATATTGACTACAGTAAGATTCTTAGGCTGTGTTCACACGGCACTTTTGTTTCGAAACAAC
>ML682042.1:3152794-3170123 GCA_007922195.1 Podocnemis expansa
TATTTCAAATTAACATTTTGTTAATTCGAAATGAGGTATTTCGAAATAAGGTGTTGTTTCGAAACAAGTTGTTTCGATACAACTTGTTTCGAAATAACCCTGTGCGTGTGAACACAGCCTTAGTGATTATAAACCAGAATAACATAAATCCAAAGACTATTAAGTTAATGAGTTAGCTACAATCAAGTAAAAGAAAAAACCTTTTCCTAAACTAAGATTACTGTTTCAGTCTGTACTCATCTTACCACACAAGCCAGCTGCAATATGTTTTCTAACCAGATTCTCCCTCTCTGTAGTAACTTGCAGTCCTTGATGTGGCCTGGGAACCAGATTCCAGGGGTAAGGCCCTGGATGGGGGAAGATGGGGGAACTGTTTCTTTTAACAGCTTTCTACAACAACTTCTGGGGTCATGCGATTCTCCACTTCTGGCACTGGGCATGATTCCTTCCACTTGAGCCAAAGTGATCACAGATGCTTAGGTCAGTCCATTGTGCCTGTGTGCATGCCACCACTGGGTGTTAAAACCACTGTTCCCTCTATGCTGCGTGGCCGCATGACTTTTGCCCCAGGCCCTGGAATCACTAAGACTTCCCCTGAGGGCATACATGGGGTATAGCCAGGGGCATAGCTGGTGCCAGGCACATGGGGCACATGCCCCGAATCCCGGCACCAGTGCCCTGGGTCTGGTGGGGCCCCACCTCTCCCAGTCAGGCTGGAGATCTGGGGCCCAGCTGCCCACGGCTGCGGCAGCCCCATCCCTGGTGGGGTACCTGGGGCTCAGCCGCCCGCGACCACTCCCGGCCCCATCCCTAGCCGGGGGTGTGGCCTGCTGGCCAGGGGCATGGCCTGGGCCGGTGCCCCGGGTCTTTCCCTGGGGCAGCGACACCCTTGGGTATAGCATGTCATAGGCACAGAGCTCCACCACAACTGCTGGGTGGCATCCACTGGCCCTTAATGCCCCATGCTGGACAGAATGATACCATCTCACACAGTGTGGGCTGCCTTTGTTATTTGTGAGGTGCAAAAATCTATGTAGGCCCAAAACATAGCAGCATAGCTGGGGGGATGCCGCCATGAAGCAGCATGAAATGTCTAGCCAGCTGGGGCCACAGCAGACCTGGGACAGCATGGTGGATGTGGGACCCTGGAGCACTGTACCTGGTGCTCACAGAGCCCAGGAGAAGCCAAAGGAAGGACAAATCCAGGTGGCTTATGTTCTGTCTCCATCTCTGGGGACCTGTCTACAGCTTTGCCCCAGGAAACAACTGCACAGGTCCCCTGCAGACCTGCACAGCTGAGGAAGACACCTGTGGTATCATTCTGACAGAAACCACATTAGGTAGGTGAAATCAGTGCTTACTCTGTAACAAAAGAGCGGCTGAGGCTCAACCGATTTGATTGTGGGACTCAAGAAACCTGTTTGCTTTCATAACTGATGTGGCAAGCCCAGAAGTGCTGGGGCTGTGAACTGCAATGCTCTGGGTACAAATTAAGTACTGAGTGAGATGGAGCCCTAACCAACAAAGCTCAGCAAACAGGCTGGAGAACTAGGATGCCTGTATCTTTCACTTGTCCCAGGTCATGCAAGGGAGTGGAGTGGATGGGTCTGAGCAGCAGTGTAGGAACCTGCACACCTGGGTTCTATGCCAGACCCTGTGGCTGGCTCTGCAGTGGGCCTTCTGGTGACTAGCCAGCCAATGTGCCAGGGCCTTGGTGAGGAGGGAAGGTTCAGAGGAGGGCAGCAAAAATTATTAGGGGGCTGGAGCACATGACTTATGGTCTGGGGCAGTATTAGGGATTTTGAGGTCCAGGGCAAAAGTCAAAGACAGCCCCATGCCACAGGCCAGATCCCATCTTTGGCTTGCCAACCCACCAGCTGCCTCGCTGGCCTCTCAGCCCCCACAGCAGGACCTCCCTGCTCCCCCACTGAAGCCCCTGCAAGCCCTGCAGCACGGTTGCTGGGCTTTGCCAGGGCTGCCACCGGATCCCCGGCCTCTCTGCCAGGCCTCACTGGAGTCTCTACTGGCCTCCCAACCTCCACCCCCCCACTGGGTCTCTAACTGCCCCCTCCTGCTGGGGCTGCAGCTGGGTCCCTGGCCCCTCCACCAGGCTTCACTGCCCGGCTACCACGTCCCCAGCCCCCACAAAGGTGGCACAGAGGCAGCATTGGGGCCTCCCCACTGTGGGGCCCTGGGAAGCTGCCTGCACTGCCCACTTGCTATATAGGTGGTTCTGCCTTGAGCAGGAAGTCAGACTAGATACCTCCTGAGGTTCCTTCATGCCTCCGTAGTCTGATTCTAAGTCAGCAATGGGAAACTCTGAAAAGAGGTGTGTGGGCTAAGCTCCACCCCTCCACCAGATTTCAGCCCCCTAAGTCCCAGATGAATGGAGGCACACAGCTCTCCTTGGGATCCATAGCTGGGAACCCCTGGACAGGAGGTGAGCATCTAAATGGGTTAGCCCTTCCTTAGAAGAGGGCAGTGGAGGAGGGTGTGCCCAGAGACTCCATGTGTTCTCCCACCCATTGCTTCTGATTAAGGTGTTGGAATCTCTTTATCTAGACTTGTGAGACATCAGGTGAGTCACTTTCCCCATTTTGTGCCTCAGTTTCCTCATGGGGAGAGGAAGCATAAAGATACAGGACATTATTGTGAAAATAGCGTCAACAGAGTAGGTATGGAAGTAGAACAAATCTCTGTCTTCTCCTACAAAGCAGGAGCTCAGAGCCTTCTGAAGGGCTGAGTGACATCCAGCAAATGTAAAGCTGGTCCCAACTCAATGAGTTGGGGGAACAGACAGACAATACAGACCAGCATCGCCTGCTGCATGGGAGACACCTGCAGAACAACCATGGTGACAGGTACATCTAAGCATCTCCACTTCTGTTGTCTCATCTCCTCCATCTCCAGCTGCCTGGTTCCTCCCCCCAGATTAATGTCCTGAGACCGATCCTCCCATCCTGCAGGGGTGCTCTATAAAACCACACTCAGCCCTGGGGGGGAGAGGTTAGTAGGTGTCATTCTAGATGCCTTCAGTGTGAACCCAGCTGCTTCTACCTGGGGTGGGATCCAGGCTCCCTGATGCAAGCCTCCTTGCTGCTCCTGCTGCTTCTGGCAGCCCCAGAGTGACACAGGTGTTGGTCCTGGGGCACATTTTGTTCAACATCTTCATTACAGATCTGGATGGTGAGGTAGATTGCACTCTCAGTAAGTCTGCAGATGATATCAAGCTGGGAGGATGGTAGATAAACTGGAAAGAATAGAGGGATACCTAAACAGATTGGAGCTTTGGCCAAAAGAAAACTAATGAGGTTCAGCAAGGACAAGCGCAAAGTCCTGCACTTAGGATGGAAAATCCCATCTATTGCTACAGGCTGGGGACTGATTGGCTAAACAGTAGCACTGTAGAAAAGAACATGGGAGTTATGGTGGATAGGAAGCTGGATATGAGTCAACAGTGTGCCCTTGTTGCCAAAAAGGCCAATGGCATTTTGGGCTGCATCAGTAGGAGCGTTGCCAACAGATCGAGGGATGTGATCATTCCCCTCTATTCAGCACTAGTGAAGCCACATCTGGAATATTGTGTCCACTTTTGGGCTCCCCACTACAGAAAGAATGTGGACAAATTAGAAAGAGTCCAGTGGTGGGCAGTGAAAATGATTAGGGGGCTGAGGCACGTGACTTATAAGAAGAGACTGAAGGAACTAGGCTTATGTAGTCTGCAAAAGAGAAGATGGGGGGGGTGATAGTAACCTTCAACTACTTGATGGGGTGCTCCAAAGAGGAGGGAGCTAGGCTATTCTTAGTGGTGACAGAGGACAGAACAAAGAGCAATGGTTTCAAGATGCAGCTGAGAAGATCTAGGTTGCATATTAGGAAAAACTTTCTCACTAGGAGAGTAGTGAAGCACTAGAATGGGTTATATAGGAAGGTAGTGGAATCTCCATCTTTGGAAACTTTTAAGACAATTAGACAAAACCCTAGCTGGGACGATTTTGTGGGAGTAGTCCTGCTTTCAGCAGGGGGTTGGACTCAATGAACTCAGGAGGTCCCTTCCAGCTCTAATATTCTATGATTCTCTGAAAGATACTTAGACATGGATTTGATCTCTGTGTGTTCATCCTGATCTCTTCTTGGATTCAAACTGTTCAAAAGATTCAACTTAACAGTCTGCTTCCTCCCAGTGTCTCCAGCTGACACCAAACCCAATGGCTGGCACTGTCCTGCCTGTGTCGTTCTGTTCACTGATCAATGTAATGAAGAGATCATAGATTGTACTGGAGATGAGATCCAATGTATTGACATTACTGAGAGCATCACATTTGGTAAGTTCATTTCCCTTATCCTGGGGTACTTTCCTTTGTTGTTTCCTCACCTTCTCATTCCTCCTCCCCTCCATAGACCAGAAGCAAGATGTTGTGTGGAGTCTGCTAAGTAAAAGCATCAGCTGAAGATCGGAATACTTGGGTTCTGTGCCCAGTGCTGGTCTTCAGTGTGACCTATGACCAGTGTCTTTCCCTCCCTGTGCTTTGCTGTCTCCTCCCATCTATTGGCTGCGTGTCTCTAGAATCTTCATGGGAGCGAGTGGCCTGCCCCTTTCATGTCAGGTGCTTCACAGACCCTCACTGGCTGTGTTCTCACACAGACGGTTATTTCGATATGGTTGTTTCACAACAACCGTATATCGAAATAACGCTTATTTCAAAACAACTTATTTCGAATTAACAAAATGTTAATTCGAAATAAGGGAAAAAGGTGGGAAATGAAATAGCAGGTTCATACTTTGAACTTGCTATTTCACTTCCGCGGCGGGTTTGGGGGCAGACCGGGCTTTAAGCTGGCGGGGAGCAGCGCTGGGCAGCGCTGAAGCCCGCCGGTGCCTGCAGCCCCACTGTGCAGGCGCTGGCCAGGGGACACCCCTCAGCACCCTGGGGTGCTGAGGGGTGTCCCCTGGCCAGGGTGCTGAGGCGGCACACCTTGAACTGTTGTTTCAGAACATCTTGTTCCAAAACAACACGTTCGCACAGCGTTGTTTCGAAACAACCGTTGCGAAACAACGTTGTTTCGCCCAGGGACTAGGTTTTACTTGTTTCAAAACAACCGTGCGTCGTGCAAACAGCTGAAACCTTATTTCGAAACAACCTCTGTTGTTTCGAAATAAGGAGGCTGTGTGAACACAGCCAGAGAGGCTGGGGAGAGAAGAGATGGGGAGAGGGAGGCTATGGGGAATCTTTGTGGAGACTTATGGAGGTGGGAGCTACTGTGTCCCAGTCCAGCTCAAGAAGGGAGCTGTTGCCTTAACAACTGTTTGCTTCCCTGTCCACCTTACAGGTGGAAGTCCAACGAAGATCATCATGAAAGGTTGTGCTTCCAAGTCTGTCTGTGCCGAGTTGAAAGTGGGTTCTTTGACCTTTGCAAATCTAACCACAGCCAAATGCACAGCAGCCTCCAGCACAACAACCAGGTGTCCAGGAGCAGCCAGGGTTCTCCTGAAGCATCTCTCCTGATTCCCCACCCCACATCCAAACACACCTAACATCTTGCATTAGCTGCTCTCCCCTCACAGGGGGTCTTAGCTTCCCAGGCCAATTAACCTCTCCTTAATTTTGCTGCACTGAATAAAACAACCAGGAGACCAAATTCTCTGGATGTATTACTTATTTCTTTATTTCAACAGAAGTGTAGCTGTACAGATCTGGGGAATGGTGCAGCTAACCCAGTATCCTGTCTCCAACTGTGGCACAACCAGAACTTCATAGGCAGTGCACAGAACATGGAGAGTTTGAAGACACTCACCCTGGGCTTCACACCCTGGCTTCTGGCAGTGAGAGGTTTAGGGACACCCAGACCCTGCCCATCTTGTCTAACAGTCATTGATGGCCTTCTCCTCCATGAACTTACCTGGTTCTTTTTGGAACACCCTTCTACTTTTGCCCATCAACCTATCCCCTTTGCAGTGAGTTCCTCAAGTTACCTGTGCAGTGTGTGGAAGAAGTACAGCCTTGTGTTCATACTAAGCCTGTTGTCAAATTTATTGGGTGAGCTCTTCTTTTGTGCTATATGGGACAGTGTAATCATAATTCTCTGCTCAACTTTCTTCATCCTGTTCCATGATTTTCTAGCTCTCTGTCATACACTCTCAGGCCTGTCCTTGGTGGGAGGAGGGGAGTTGAGTGACCATCCCATGCCCTCATCACTGCCCCCCCCCCCACTGCTGTACTGCTCACTGCTCTGGTCCTGCTGCCCTCAGTGGCAAGCTGGGGAGGAGCGTGAGTGTGGTGCCAGGACTCTGGGTCAGCCTGCCCCATCTCCCCTTCCAAACTGGGGGGGGGGGGTGAGGCCCCCACAGCCAATTGGCCTTGGGCCCCACTCCGGCTTGGGATGGCCCTGCACACTTTCCTTGTTCAATCTGAAGCTGAAAGGCGCTAACTCATTTTAGTCTCTCATATAAAAGGAGTTCTAGCCCTTAGCCTTTGAAGGACCATAGCTGGAAAATTAGGCAACACAGACCTCCAGCAGGAGTGCAAAGTACTTGAGACTCACGGAAGGACTGACAATATGAGACAAATGCTGGAGCCAGGGAGCTAATCTTGAAGTAGCTGCTGTGCTGCAGCTACACTCGATGGAGGCCCAGGGCCTCACAATAAGAAGGGGTTGCTCCCAGATGGTCTGTATCATGGTTAGAAGCCTGTGATACTCTGGGGAGCTGACACATGTTCTTTCTCTCATCCTACACCCAGATCTCTGGGTCTCCCTGCTCCATTTCAGTCTGTCTTGTAGCAGTTTCACAGTTCCTGTGATCATTTTGTGTGCCAGCCATCGTCTTGATTTGGGACTTTTGACCAAACTCTCACCCTCCCCATCTACCTTTAACTCCCTGTTTCCTACATTTGTCTGAATTCCCCTGATCAAACTGACCAAATGTAGACTTAATCAGATTTTCTAAGTTTGGTGTCACCTTCCCACTTCCTGCATTCATTCTGGAGACGGTCTGTCCTTGGCACGTTAAGTGATGTTCTGGTTTCAACACACCAACAGGATGTTCTGATTTCAACTGTATTTGGGATATACTTTAGCCTCTGTCTCAGAAAGGCAGGCCTAGTTAAGGGCTTCTTTGTTTTTACCTCTAGTTTGCCAGGCATTTTCCTAACACAAACAGTATTCATGAATGAGCCACTAGGTATCCTTAGCCCCCTCTAGTCTGGGCCATCCCTAGGGAGGTGCGGGGCCCCGTGCAAATCATCCTATGCGGGAACCCCCTGGGCATTGCGGGGCAGGGCTGGCTGGCCAAGGGGACGGGCAGACCTCTGCACTGCCCCCCCATGCCAGGGACCAGGCAAGTGGCCAAAAGGGCAGTCCGGTGCAGAGCAGCCAGTGCACCCCCCTGTCCTCCCCACGTGTGCTGCTCCGGGCTCCATGCTGGAGCAGCGGAGAGGGGGCAGGAGCCAGCGCATGTGGCGGGGGTGGGGGGCCAGACCAGCAGTGCTGCACTGGACCACTCTTTTGGCCGCTTGCCTGGTCCCTGGCACAGGGGGCAGTGGTGCAGCCACACGGGGTCCCCCAAAGCGCGGGGCCCTGGGTGGCCACCCTGGTTGCCTTACACTAGGGATGGCCCTGCCTCTAGTGGTTGCATGAAGACAGGTTTATGAACCTGGTGCTGCACTATTGCTCTCATACAGGCCCCCTCTATCTTTGCTTCAGGCTTTTCAGTCCAGTGGTGGTAGGTTCAATTTTTATCAGTAATAAAGCACTCAGGAGGGCTGTTCCATATAAAGAGTCTGAAAGGAGCCTGCCTCTCAACTTCTGCTGGACGGGAGAGTTCAATTATCTTATTAACAGGCTTCAAACCACCTAGTGCTAGGTGCAGTACATAATGATTGCTTTTATTAGGTGCATTACAGTAGCACAGAGAAGCCCCAGTCTTGACCTAGGACCTCCATGGTGCTAGGTGATATACATTATTATTACTATTTATCAGTTGTCTTCATCATTTCATGGTGACCTCTGACACAGTTGCCCAAACTGGCCATCTCACACCACTGAGGACCCTCTCTGTTCAGAGCATCTAATAGCAACCTGGAATCTCTCCTAACCATGAGGAAAAAAAGAAGCATGACCCATCAACAAATGGATGTGGCTTTGTTGGCAACCCTGGCTCAGGGAGAGGTTCCTGCTAACCCTGCTTTTTTTTTTTTTTCCTGGAGGGGTGTCCTTAGCATGTTGTGCATTGGCTGGTTAAATGTCTCACACTGAGCATTTCCCTGCATGAAAAGGGGTTGTTTTCACCTTTTGGCTATGCCATACAGCTTGCACAATTCAGTTATAGCCTCTGACTCAGAATTCCTGCCCTGAGGCAAATGTAATGGTGCTGGACAGCCTGGTACACAAACCAGTGTTTTGTGAGGGCTTTGGCTGTCTCTTCGGCTGGACCGTCCTATTCTTCAAACACACAATGAAAGTGTGATGCTATCTGGGTCTGAAGGCCTGTTTATGATTATCTTCCATATTAATATTTCATATTTTCAATAATCCATATGTGATATGCTATGTTTGGTACTAATGGAAAGCTTGTAATCTGCTAGAAATGGTTATGTGGTATGTATATAGGTATCATGTCTGTAATAGATTTTAGGAATGTATTTGTTTCATTTGTACTTCAAGTTATTTGATTCCAAGCAATACCAGACTGTGTGTCTGCAAAACTGTAGTCACCTTAATGGCCCATTAAGAGGACTCACAGCTACGGCAGACCTAGGGAAAAACTTGTTTGACGAGGCACCCAGACAGACCCTGTGATTCAACTCCATTTGGATTTGGCGAGGACTCTGAGAGCATGGGGAAAGCCAAAGGGGATAAAAGGCAGAGGCCGCATCTCCATTTTGTCCTCCGTCTGTTTGTAACGAGCACCCTCCTCTGGAACTATTTCTTCAGGGACCAAACAAAGGACTGAGACTCATCCAGGTGTGAGGTGCATAGTAGAGGATTTGGACTAACCTGCAAACTACAGATATTTCAAGAACATACTTTCCATGGACTCAAAGGCTATGTCCACACATACATCGTTATTTTGAAATGAGTTATTTCAAAATAAAGTCCTTATTTCAAAATAAGTTAATTTGAATTAAGAAATTGTTAATTCGAATTAAGGGAAAGCCTGCTATCGAAATGGCTATTATTTCAAAATTGTTATTTTGAAATAAGGCTGTTTGGACATGTTGTTTCAAAACAATTGTTTCAAAACAATGGTGGTGTTTCAAAACATGTCCAAATGACATTATTTTGAAATAACCATTTCAAAATAACAGCCATTTCAAAATGAATGGGGTTTAAGCTGTTTCGAAATGACAGTTCTTATTTTGAAATGACAGAGCCTGCCATTTCGAAATAACAAAACCACATGTGGACCTAATCATTTTTATTTCAAAATAACCAGTGTTATTTCAAAATAAAAGAGATGTGTGGACATACCCAAAATCATTTGTATGTGGTTCACTTGGATCCTCTAACATCTCTCATGTTTTGTTTGTTTTCTGTTTATATTAAACCTTTAGTTGTAGTTGCTAAAGGATTGGCTGGAAGCATGGTATTTTGGGTAAGATCCATACCCATATTGTTCTGGGTGATGTGGCTGACCTTTTGGGGTCAGGAGAACCTGTTTCTTTAAGAGACCCAGTGGTTAGGTGGGTACCAGAGAAGCTGATGTGCAATAAAGGGGGGTGTTTCTACCTTGTTATGCTTGGTGATGACCAGAGTGGGGAATCAATAGCATGTTTTGTTAATGACTGAGAGACTGGTTTAAGTACAACCCGTCAGTGGTTTGAGGGTTTGGCCCCTGGTTTTTGCAGTTTGCCCTAATTTTGGCACATTCAGAAGGTTTTTCCAAGAGGCTCAGGTCACAAGAAGCTTGTGTGAATGCATGGAATTTCTTACTAGGCATGTCTTTAAAACCTCCTTCTCTTTTCATGGCAAAGGGAACCACCCTGGAGCCCTATGCTCACTACTGGTTCAGGACCACCTCTAGGTCTGGAACTCACCAAGGGTTTCACCACTCCACCTAACTCATTGTGTCCTGGGTGTGGAATGCCTATGCCCAGAGAGTTTCACTGGGTGCCTGCTTTCTCTCAAAAGTTTCCTTTAGTCATGTTCCAATAGGTACCTTGTTTCCATACGTGTCTAGGAGGAGTTCAAATACCCTTTCCACACCTTCCTTGCCTGCATCAACTTTACTGTGGTCTCAGCACTGCCAAAGGTCCATATATTTATGAACATTCAGTAAAAAAGTTAGCAGTTTTCCTGCTGTCTAGGAGTCCATAATTAAAAGATCGGTAAAAATCTCTTGGTACCCGGGATTCACTTACTCACTGCATGGGGATGGAAGTGGGAGTCAGCACCTCACAGTGATCTGAGGAGTTGAATGCCATCTCCTCAGTCCTAAGGCTGGAGGATTCCATTACTATGTAATATGTTGGGCAGCCCAGCATACATGGAGGTGGAAGTCTTCCAGCACTAGGACTAGGAGGCAGCATCCATCTGCAGGGGCAGCACTCAAGCACACATGGATCTGATTCAGGGGACAGTATCCACCTGGGGCCATGGGGTTGGTGTGGGGGGCAAGGTCAGACACACTCTGGACCCACACTTAAGTCACCAATGCTCAGTGATTGCTTTAACTGCTCTTCGTGGCCGGGCCGGGGGGGGGGGAGATCAGGGAGCCCCTTTGTGCAGCTGGATTCTTGTCCCCCCATGCCCCATTGAGCCTGTCTCCACAAACTCATGGAGCCTCCAGCAGAGGCTGCTTCTGGACCCAGACAGCCTGGCTGAGCACCAGTAGGGTGCAGGAAAGAAAGATGCACAGGCGTTCCATCTACATTCAATATTGTATCTGTAGCCCCTGATCCTGCCTGTAGCAAGATCTCTGCCACTCCTCCCCAGAGCTTTCCCCACTACCTCCCACCTTTCCATGGTCCAGATTTCCTGCCTTTACCATCCTCCTGCCCCTCCCCCCATTTTCCCCTCTTCCCATCATATCTTTCCAGTCCTGCTGCCCTGCCTTTCCTCTGCTGATGATGTTATGCTAGGGTTATAATATTGTAAGATGAATGTGTTGTTAATGAAATTTTTAGTGATGTTAGTAAAAAGTTTAGGGAAAAAAAAAACAAGGAGTCCTGTGGCACTTAAAGACTAACATCTATTTTTCGCATGAGCTTTCATGGGAGAAAGTCCCACAAGCATTTGATGAAGTGGGATTTTTCTCCCATGAAAGCTTGTACAAAAAATAAATCTGTTAGTCTTTAACTGCCACAGGACTGCTTGTTCTTTTTGCTGTACTAGACTAACAGGGCTGCTCCTTTGAAACTTACTAAAAAGTTTCCCTTGTCAGTAAAAGAACAACTTCAGATTTTTCATGTCAGTAAAAAGTAGAGTGCAAAGTTGGCAACCCTGTGTGGCCTTGACTGGCCCTTGAGATGTTCCTCTACAAAGTCCACACCCTTGTCTCCAAGTACATGTGAAAGCCATGTCTAGAGGCTGGACGCTTCTTGTGCTTACCAGGTAAAAAGGGGACAACTGATCTGCATGAGTACAATAAAGTATTAGTATAATCTCACTATGGCATGATGGTAAATTATGTATGTGCTGATTTGATCACAAATCTTTCAATACCTGTATTTTAACTAAGGAGGGAAATGAAATATTGTCTTTTCATGATATGCTACCCTTTGATTGCATGAACTCTCATTAGCCTATTTGATGGAAAAATCACCACCAGCAACACAGAACTTGGAAGAATGAGCAACTCTGTTTTTCACTCCTGGAAGTTTGGAGAGAAGAGGGTGGGGAGGTAGTATTAGCTCTTCAAAAAGCAATGCTTGAGGCGATGCCTCACCCCCTGCCCATTGATAAAAGACTTTGATAATACCTTGTGAAGTCTCCTTTGTTATTTTGATCAGAGGTGTAGTCTCTGGTGTCCTGAAGTCTAGAGCTGAAATCAGTGAAGGCTGTCATTCTCTCTAAGAGCTGAAATCACTGAAGAGTGGCCACCTGGTGGCACCAGCAGCAGATAATGTGAGCGGCCAGTGGAGGTATGAGTAACCAGCAGGCAGTGCCAGCAGCAAGTGGGCAGAGCCAGTGGACAGGGGGTGGTGTGAATGGATCCAGAGGTGGCAGAGGACAACCAGAGGGGAGAGTTGAGCCCCCCCCCCCTTTTTGAGGTGGATGCTAAAACTATGATGGCCACTATGATGGTTGGTATGGGGGTAATGGAAAAGTCAAGGACATTCTCTACATACACTGGAGTGGAGTGAGTGCTTTATTGGGTATTGTGGGAATCGTGTCCTGCACTGATTCTCCAAACCAGTGTTGGTTTTGATATTGCCTCTATATATTCGTTTATGCTACCATTAAAAGTTCTATGTACTACACTCAGACTTCTGCTTGTCAGCGGGGATTTCCCAGAGACTAGGTGGGGCTTGAGTCACTAGGGATGTGTTCACACCCAAGCTTTTATTCTGAAATAAATTATTTTGAAATAACTTATTTTGAAATAAAATCCTTAAATTAACAGTTTAATTCGAATTAAGGGAAGCCCTTCAAATCGAAATAGCATGCCCTGTGTGTGGACATGCTATGTCGATTTTAGGCGAGGGGCAGAATGGGAGGTGTGGCAACAGGGCTGGCTCACTCGGCCATGTTGCTGGCCATGGTGCCAGCCAGGTTGCCAGCCAATCACGTAAAAGCATGAACAGACATCCCCTCCCTGTCCATTTTGGCTCCCAAGCACTTGCAAGAGAGATGGCTAGGGACGCTCCCTGGCTCCCGTACCATCTCGAGCACTCGGTAGACCCACTGCTAGCCTGCAAGGTGCTGCCTTGCTGTGGGACACACTCTTCCCTGAGCCCGATGAGCCCAGGGATGAGCCCCGGACCACCGTCTCAGTGGCCCTCCCAGCAGCAACAGCTCCCTGTCCCCCTTCTGTGCCAAAGTCCATCTGGGCACTGGGCGCTGGGCACCAACACAGGGTGGTGGGAATGGTTTGTCCTGTGAATTTGGAGCAACAAGCCTGGAGGAGGAACCTCAGGTTAGCAGGGAGACCATCACCCCTCATGGCTGAGCTCACTCCAGTCCTACGCCGAGGGCACACGGTGATGAAGGCAGGCATCCCTGTGGACAAGAGCGTGGCCATCGCTCTCTGGAAGATGGCCACTCCCAAGTCCCACAGGTCCATTGCCCATCTTGTCAGCATCGGGACGTCCACCATCAGGGAACTGCCACTTCAGGTTGCCCACACCATCAGCCAGTCCTGTGGCCACGCCTCATCACCCTGGGAGTGCTGTAGGACACCATCGCCGGCCTCACTGCTGTGGGATTTCCAATGTGTGGGGGGATAGTTGATGCCACCCACATTGCCAGGTGAGCCCCACCACACTGCCCGCTCCCCCTTTCTGCTCAGCCAGCTGCCACCCAACCCACCCACATCCTGAATCCAACCCAATAAAACACTCAACACAACTTATGACGTGGGTGAACTGGATTTATTTACATGAACAAGGGGGTTGGGGAAGACTGAGCTGGGGAGGCAGGAAGGGTCAAGCGGGAGCGCAACTGGGGACATAGAACTGGGACGAGGGATGTGGGGTGGGGGCACAGAACTGGGACGGGGGATGTTGGGTGGTGTTTTGGGGACAACTGGGGGGCATATTAGGGGGGCATCACCCCTGGGGCAGGGCCCACAGCCCCACAGCCTGCTCCGAGGCCACCCCAGATCCAGGGGCACTGGCGACGAGGGGCAGCTGTGTCCCTGGGAGGGACAGGGTCCATCCCCTGCTGCGAGGAAAGGCAATCCCCAATGCGCTGGACCGCAGTCTGGAGATTTTCCAGGGCCGTTCCCTGCCATTCGAGGGCAGTCGCCTGCCATTCAAGCGCCACTGCCTGCCGCTCCAGGGCTGCCACAACATGGTCTTCAGCGTCAGTGGCGTGCTGGAGCTGCCAGATAGCGGCAGCCTGGCTGCTGGCCTGCTCGATGTGCCAGGCTCAGGTCTCCTCGTTCACCTGCTGGCTGCTCTCCAGCAAGCCAGCCAGTATGTCGTCCCAGCTCAGGTGGGCTCTTCTGGGCTGTGCGGTGATCGGCAGGCCCAGAGCAGAAGGCCAGCGCGTGGGTGGACGAGCTGCAGGGCAGAAGGGAGAACAGTTAAGTGTCAGCCTATCGGCCTTGGTGTGTGCAGCCTGTGAGCTGCAAACCCCTGCCCTGACTGCCAACAGGATTCCCAATTATGTGCTGCGTACACTGCACTCAGGGGTCACGTGGCCTCGTGGCCCACAGTACTGAGCTGCCCTTGGCAGCATGTGGCCCGGGCAGTCTCCTGAGGCCATGTGACAGCAGTGCTGGCTGCAGGCTCTCTGCCCTGCATGCTGCCACCCCTGCCTATTGCCCCCCACCCAGTGCTGAGGAACCCCCATCCTTCTTGGGCATGTGACGCTGTCTCCACATGCCCTCTGTGAACTACATCCATGGGAGAGCCTGTACGCCTCACCCCCCGGGCCCGAGCCTCATGGTCCCAGGGCCATGCCTCCCTCGGGACCTGGTCCCTGCACTCCTGGGCCGCCCTGTCTGGGGGGGAGGGGAGAAACTCATCAACTGCAATGCCTGATGTCCGGCTTGATGTCCCCTCCTCAGTGGCTTCCTCCTCCTCCTCTGCTTCCTCCTCAGGGCTGCTGGGCTAGGGTTCCCCTTCTGGCAGGAGCTCTGGGCTCACAGGAGGAGCCGAGCTGGGCCAGCTGGTCTCACCCACCTCAAGGGGTTTCTCGTGCTCTGAGGCAGTCCTCTCCGGCTCCAGCGATATGGGGTTGGTGTGCAGCTTGCTGGAGTCGTGTACATGTTGGGGCAGGACCCCCATCTCCTGGCTCAGGAACACATCCAGCTCCTTGTAGAAGGGGCAGCTGGTGGCAGCTGCTGCCCCATGGAGGAGCCGCCCATCCCTTATCCAGGCATAGTCCTGGCGCAGGCCCTTGACTTTCGAGCGCACCTGGTCGGTGGTGCACTCAAAGCCCTCCTGCGCCAGGGCCTGGGCGATGTCGCTGTAGACATCTACGTTCTGGTGGCACAGCCAGAACCGTGCCCTGATGTCCTCCCCAGATCAGATCCTAAATGAGGGCAAGGGTCTCATCTGTGGACCATACGGACACCCGGTGTCGGCCCAATGCGTGAGCACCTCTGCTGGTGTCTGCCATTGCCGCTGTGCTCCGGCTGAGGTTGGCAGCACAAGAAAGCAGGCTGCAGGGCACTTCCTGCCCCTGAGCACCCTGGGAGGAGGAAGGTCACCAGGAAGCCGCTTTCAAAACAGCATTGTTTCAAAACAATGGGGTCCAAAACTCTGTTGTTTCGAAACAACAGGGTCAAAAAACCCGTTGTTTCGAAACAGCCGTTTCAAAACAATGGCTATTTTGGTGTCAAAGGAGGTTTAACAGTTTCGAAACAATGGTCGTTATTTCGAAACAATGGCTGTTGTTTCAAAATAAAACACATCTGAACACAGCCTTGGTGTTGCAACATTCTTTGGATACCCCTAGTTATAGAACCAGGATCTTACTGCTGGCAACTCGATCTGGCAGAAGGGTTACACCTGTAAAACATTCATAACTACCCTCACAGAGTTGATCCGCTCCACTACCATAATGTCTTTTGGTATACACAGGAGACCACTGAACTCTGTGACCTTCTGCTCCCACGGGACATAAATAACTGAGTGTTTCTTACTTCTGCTGTTTGTTGGCTGCATACTGTCTTAGCCACTGATAAATATTCTGTGTTGAGTTCTAGCTTGTTGTAGTGCCTCAGATTAGTCTGATTATTTGTGCTGAAATTCAGCAACCAGGGCTTGTGGTGCTTTGATTCCAGCCATATCAAGGTGACCCTATTTTGTAAACCAAATCTGGGGACACACAGGGACAGTACAGCAAAGTCCAGTGGATTACAGCCTGTGCCAAGGGGCCCACCACCATGTGCAGAGCCTCTACCATGCCAGCACAGGGGAGGAGGGCTGGCACTCTTGGCCTGTACCTGGGCCAGCCAGTCCATTCCCGCCCCACCTCTGGGGTGGCTGGTCCATCCAAGGAGTGGGGTAGGCCGGCTGCAGCCTGTCTAGTTGGCCACTGGGGGTAGGGGTTTGACTGGTGAGTGCGGTACGTGTTGTGGCCTCTGGGCCACAGCGGAAGCTGCACTGCACTCACCAGTTGGCCCTGCCACCCAACAGGGGCCAACTGTCCAGGCCGCAGACAGTCTCTGACCCCAACCTACTCCCAGGGCAAATTTGTTTTAGCAGCTTCTGTTTTATCAGTTGCATATATACACTACAAATACAAAATAAATATGCACCGCAAGCATGATGCAACATGAACGTGAAGCACATTCATATACCAGTTACAAACAAGATAAAACCACTGTTCAGGAACATCAGATTTTTTATAACTACTGTCCATACAGTGTGTTTAATAAATAGCTTCTTTGCACCACTGCCAATGCCATTTATTTTTAACAGATCTATCAATGACTGTGGTGTTATCTCTGTCATTTAAGAAATTTGGCATAATAGCTTTGTTGCTTCTGCTAGTGGAATCAGTCTATAGATATACCTCCATCAACCATCATACAGTTATGTAATCAATGATAATTTGGATATAAAAATGCAATCATTTAAATCAAGGGTTCCCAACCTTCTTAAGGCTGGGGACCCCTTTCTAGTAAAACAATTTTGCAGCCCCCTTGAGGCTGTGCAGTGGAATTGGGCCCGGGATAGGCAGAATTGGGCCTGCGCAGCTCTCCTCCCGGGGAGCCGCTGTGACCATGGCTCCCTGCCTGTGCCCAGGAACCACTGTGGCCATGGCTCCCTCCCCTGGCTGGGAAGCCACTGCACCCATGGATCTCTCCTCTGGTGGGGGAGCTGGAAGCAGACATGGCCCCCCTCTCTCCCCCTGTGTTTCCCACACACCTGATTCCCCATCCCCAACCCCCCATGCCTCTGCCCCCCCTTTTCCTGGCCACCAGTGGTGCTGCTGTACCTGGCTGCTCCCCAACTGCTCTCCCTCAGCATGTTCTGCATGCTCAGGCTGAGCAGGAGTTTTAAAAACTCCCTGCCCGAAGGAACTGGAGACTCCAGACGCATCCAGCCTCATCTCCAAGCCTGTCTTCGGACCCCCTAGAATCTCTCTGCTGCCCACCAGGGGTCCATGGACCACAGATTGGGGACCACCGATTTAAATGAAAAGGAACAGAAATGAAGTTCGCCACCATGGCTGTGTTCACACGGCACTTTTGTTTCGAAACAACCTCGTTGTT
>ML682042.1:3175123-3281268 GCA_007922195.1 Podocnemis expansa
CTGGCGGGGTCTGGGGGCAGCTCTGGCGGGGGCGCTGAGCCACCCCACAGCGGCTCACCCCCCGCTGGTGCCTGCAGCCCCCTTTCTGGGGCTGCAGGGTGAGCCAGCAGCGGCTCACCCCCAGGGGTAACGAAATAGCATGTTCACACAGTGAACTTGCTATTTCGTTTCCCGCTTTTTTTCTTATTTCGAATTAACATTTTGTTAAGTCGAAATAAGATATTTCGAAATAAGGTGTTGTTTCGAAACAAGTTGTTTCGACACAACTTGTTTCGAAATAACCCTGTGCGTGTGAACACAGCCTAAGTCATTTGTATGTATGTGATTCACTTTGACCCTTTAACATCTCTCTTATTTTATTTGTTTTCCTTTATATTAAACCTTTGGATGTAGGTAGTAAAGGATTGGCTGGTAGTGTGGTATTTTGGGTAAGATCCAGCCAAGCCCATACTGTTCTGGGTGATGTGGCTGACCCTTTGGGAGCAGGAGAACCTATTTCTTAAAGAGACCCAGTGGCTAGAGGGGACCATAGAGGGCTGTTTCTGTTTTGTTATGCTTGGTGATGACCAGAGTGGGGAATCAGAAGCATGTTTTGCTGCTGACTGGGAGACCGGTTTAAGTTTGGGGTTTGGGGGTTTAGCCCCTAATTTTTGCAGCCTGCCCTGATTTTTGCACATTCAGAAGGTTATCCCAGGAGGCCCAGGTCACAGATTGTAGAGATATGCTTATAGAAGGCTGTGATGTTTAGAGACACTCCCCAGCATGGGACAGTGCTGTGTGAGTTGAGAGATCTGCTCTACAAGTGATCTAAACTTCGCTGCTTCTAGCTGCACAGCTGGGAATCACTCCTGTCTGTGTTATTAAAGTTCTGTTCCTCACTCATTCAATAGTGTGGTCTTGAGGGTTTATTAAAGATCATTCCATGGTGTCGGAAAGTGGTAAATGAGTTTGGAAACTAAAAAGAAATGGAGGAAAACTCCTGCATTTGCAGCTGAGAACAGACAAACACCAAAGATCTCTGAAAACAAAGGAAGCCTTCAGCAAGTAAGTGAAAGCTTTAGGAATGGATGTTTTACAAGCTCCTTCCCCTCTGCAAATGTCTGACAATGTTGCAGAGAACTGGATAGAGTTTAAGCAGTAATTTCCGTTGTATTTGTTTGCCATTAGGGCACAGAACAAATATGAAAACCAACAATCATCTATATTGTTATGTGGTGTTGGGGATGAGACACTGCATGTTTAAAATAACTGAATTTCAGGGTAACACGAGCATGAATTTAAATATAATACTGACTAAATTTGATGAATATTGCATGCCAAAAAGAAATGTGGCCTTTGAGAGGCATAGTTTTTTTACCTTCACTGCAAAAACTGGCTGATACTATAGAGCAGTATGTCACAGAATTAAAAAAAAAAGTCAATTAAAGCTCCTGTGAGGGAAATATTAGGTGATCTCCTTTGTAGAATAGTAGGGAAGGTGCTGAAGTGTAGGCCTCGTTGGAGCTGTGGGTTGCTATGGTAGGGGGGTCGTTTCTCTGGCAAGTCATTTATCTAAGGTTCTTTAACAAGCGGCCTAGAGTTGATAGTTAAAGTGTGTTACCTCCCCTTTCTCATGCTTTTTCTCCTGAGTTGTTGGGGGGGGGGACTGCTCAGAGGGGCTAGCACTTCTTTGTTGCCCTCTGATGCAGTTCCTTTTGTTATTCAGCTGAATAATAAATCCTGAACCACACCTCGTTCTCTGCTAATTTGAGTCTCAGCTGGGAACGGGCCTTCATCATTGGGGAGGATCAGTGGTCTCTCTTTCCAGGTTGAGAGCCCCAATTAATTTGTCCCCCACAAATTTGGCGAGCCAGCCAGGAGTTACCCAGCTCGCCCAGGCGGTGCTGCCATCCAGCCCCAACCCTGGCCGGCCAACAGATTGGGTGAGTTCACCTATGGGAACCTGGGGCAGGACTGCAGCTCCTTTGGGGCGATAAGGTGACTTCTTTGTTTGTTATTTTTGTGTGGTTCACATCTTTGTATGTCTTTGTGTATGTCTGTTTGTCATGTCATAGGCCTGTCTTCTTGTGGTTTCACCACCCTTGGGTGACACAGGCAGTTCTAGTGTAACTGTCCCTCCAACTGCAGGGTGCACAGGATTGAGCAGTTGGTAATGCTGTGTGGTGGAAATTTATGTCTCCATTCCCGCACGGTGAAACCACTTCTATCCCTTTGTACTCTGGATAAGTCCTCCATTCTGTTTGAGGCAACTCAGAATTCGCCTTTCCAGGTTAGGGAATTCTTCCTGCCCTTTCCAGGTTGGGTAGGGGGTGAGTCCTTCATTCTGTCAGAGGCTACCTAGAATTCTCCTTTCCATGTTGGGTAGGCTAGGCTGAGCCAAGAGGACAGGCTGTGGGGAAGGACTGGATCTGTTGGACAGATCCGGAAAGGGACGTCCGCCTAGGGTGAGAAATTGGGACAGGATCAGTCCATCCCGGAGAAAAAAAATGGGACAGGGTCTGTCCATCCCGGAAAATAGTCCCCTAGGAAAAGTTCTGGTAAACTGGAGTCGACTCACGGGCACCGGGGTTTTAAAAACAAAAAACCAGAAGCTGATCGATCTTTGTCAAAGAAACTGGCCAAATTTCTAATGGTCCCAATTAAGAGATTTAAATTTGGAAAACTTGAGGTACTTCAGGAAAATCCTTGAAATTCTCCACCCTAAACAACTCGATTACTGGTATGTGTGGGCAGACATGCAGGACATGGATGCCCGGCAGGCAAAAGGGGCAATGACAGCCTGCAAGATTTCTGCATCCCCTCCCTATCATCAGGCCAGTGCTCCAGACTCTGATGAATGGCAACCTAACACCATGCCTCAGTCTCCGGAGCCTTCTCAAGCTCGAGCAGTGCACTGTGAAGCAAGTGGTCTAAGAATAATGGGGATAGGCAGAACTAAAATTGCTTTCCCCCTTTGGGTACTCCAGGGTACTATATGTATACTTACTTATTATTGGTCTGATTTTTGTTTGGTTTTATTTAAATGGAGTTGGTATACCAGGGAGAATCATTTAAAGCAGTTTCTTAAAAAAAAAAAAATTAAGGGGGCATAACCCCCACAAAACAGTAAAATATGTATTTAAATTGATATATACATAAAAAAAAATGTCTAAAAGGCACCAGAAATCAGTTGTTAGGAGTCTAAAGGACTCCTAGGACAAGCTAAAAGCTCAGTTTAAAAGTTAAAAATCCCAAAATACTACTGGCCAGTCAAATTTGTTAAATAAACCCAGTACACCTCAAGTGCCATTGTATCTCCAACTTAAGCAATAAGTGCAGGTTCTTGTTTTCTTGGCAAACGTGCATGCCCTGCACTGTGGAATCAGGACCTGAGACTTGTAACAGTAGTGATGTGAGAAAAAAGGGTTAACAACTAAAAATGAAAAGCTGAGAGAGGCTGTTATCAGCGCGCTTCTGAAGAAAAACTCCTTGCTGGCTGTGCCCTTGGAAGCTGTCCAGCAAAAAAGCCAGCAAGAAAGAGGGGGTTGCGGTAATAATCCACCCTTGCTGCCCCCCACAGAACCACCACGCCACCATGTCCCAAGTAAAATTTCGGGGCCTGATTGCATCAAACGGGAACCCTAAAATGTGCAGTGGAAATGTGTGAAATTCCAGCAATAATGGTAAGGGGGTGGAAGAAAGAAGAAGCTGAGCCAGGGGATCATCCTGCAAAGGACATCTGACCCCTAGTTACAAATGAAGCTAAGGGAGTATCTGGCATGGCCCCTCAACAGGTACAGATCATGCAATCTGGTTATTTTGTGACTGCAATTTGATGTAATTAATGTGAATATTGATATTGGTATAATTTTGGTTGTGTTTTGTAATGTGAGCTGTTGGTCGGAGCAAGTGATTTGTGGGACTAGTGCAGAGAATCTGTTGTTCCCCTCACCCCAAGGTAACACAAGAAGCATTAAGTTATGAACATCATCCTGGGGATAAGATAGAAATGGGAACAAACCTTTGGCATTTTGGTAATGTTAAGGCACTAAGTAGGCCTTCATGTGAGAGTAATTAAGTTATAGATTGATGAGGCTTCCCTTTGGAAGCCTTGGTCCAAAATTAAAAGAAACTATGGCAAATGTGACAGGCCCTAAAAAGCCTGCAACATGTTAATGTGGTAGCTATAAGTTTAAGTTGTATAATATTAAACACTACAAATAAGCTGCAGATGGTAGGTTAGCTAAATTTTGCAGTGCTAATTGTGGCCACTAACTTTCCCCAGAGTCTCAAAAATAGTCTGCTCAGCCCCAAAAAGGGGGGTGGCTGGTGTAAAAACTGAATGGCATAAGCCATCCCGCTGAATATCCTGCAGTTGTTTGTTAATTATAGGAATGCTTTGCCAATCAAATCATTTTTGCTCATCAGCGGTGTAATGTAGGGCTAAAACAAAAATTTTGTGACAAAAAGGTAGCATGGTATTTACACCACTCCTGGGAGCGACCCAACTGTAAACTAATGCTGGGCTCCAAGCCCAAAGCACCAGCTAAAGTCAGTCTCCTGTAAAAACTGGCTGGGGCCTGATATAAGGTGTTTTGCTGTTTGCAATACTTGGCTGTAATGTATTTTTTTTCCTTCTTTCGTTTTTGTTTCTGTAAGCTGTCTTAGCCTTGAGCCTGAGTGTGTGAACTAAAAGCGGGCTTAATCCCCCCGCCTTCTCCTAAAATGATATAGATGGCTTATAAACCTTTTCCAGGGTCATCTGCAGCCATGCAAGGGATCCCTGGCTGCTAATGGGGATGTGGTATGGGGCGGATGCCAGCATTCTAAAAAAATTCACATGCCACTGTTGTGGACAATTGGGCCACTGAAAGACAAAGTGTCCTTACCGGCCCGGCCAGCAGGAAGGGACACTTGACTTTGCAACAATGCCTCCACTGCCCATGTCCCAACCCTTTAATCCTTAATTTCCTTCTCATGAGGACAGCCTGGCAGAAGGTTGCTTTCCCACACTCTGTTGCAGCAGTTCTTTTATAAACTAAATACAGCATTTTTTTCAGGCTAAATTAATCTAATATTTTTTGTTGTTGTTGTCTGCAAACAATATTATTCTTATTTGCTGTTCTGTTTTAAATCCCACTTCTTTATGCCCAGTTCTCCTGGATGGAAAACCTCATAATTGCTTGTTTGTCACCAGTCAGTTAACAGTGCCTCAAGTGAAATTTAAAGATACTCCTTTACAAAATCCTGATTTTTCTTATAAGAAAATGGGTCTTGTCAAAAAAAAAAAAAAAAAATTACAAGGCAAGCTTGTGGCCAAATATGTTGTCTGTTTGCAACACAAAGTACTTAAAAGTAACCCATTTTACAGGATCAGTATTGTCATACCTGTCCAATTTGTCAAGCCCATAATATTGGCAAGCCTGTAAACATAAAAAGGGGACCTTTTGTAAATTTTCAAATTAATTTCGTACAAATGCCAAAGTGTATTTTTATAAATTTGTATTAGTTGTATGTACCTTTTCAGAATGGATAAAAGACTGTCCTTGTGTTAAGCCGGTTCTTGCTACTGTTAGCAAAAGCTTTTAAAAGATCCATTTCAGGTTTTGTTAATCACCAATACAGAAGTCAAGTGCCATGGACTGCCAATGTGAATCCACGCTTCACACTGTAAAAGTTCTACGCCTCCAAAAAAACCAGAAGAATTAAAAACACAGGGTGCATGTGCTAGTAACCTCTCCCGTGTTGTTAAAAAGGATTTGCCAAGCCAAAGTGAAGAGGATTTGCCACTACCACATTCTTGATATCTGCAAAGAAAAATAGCCTAGAGACTCTTTAGTACAGTCCCAGCAAGTCTGTGGGGCTCCATGAAATCAAAATGTTGTCATTGCTATCTGTAATTTATATATGTGCAAATTTCTGGCTTCTAAAGTTTTCAAGGTACCCACTTCAATTTTGCTATAATGTTTTGCAGTATAGTTTCTGATATGTTATAATCCTTAATGTAAGCTTAAATTAATAAGGTTTAAATGTAACAAACTGCTGTGTGTGCTCCCACTTCCCCCTTACCCTTGGAGCCTCCCAAAATGGTGTTGGTTTATGGCACAGTGACCCTCCTGAAATCCTTCTTCCCCTCTTGTTTCTATCTGTGATAACACTCGTTATTAAACTACTTCGTGGGTTTTTGGTTCTTCCTGAACCTTTTCTGCTCCTGAATTGAGTAACACAACTCTAATCTATTTGTTTGGCTTATAATGTGTCTGCCCCCTTTGTTTCAGTTCTAATAGCTCTGGGTTCTTCACGGGTGTTACATCCTTTTTGTCTAAGCCAGGTAAAGCTCGGCTTGAAACATTACTTTTCACTGGAGCTCCCCCTCTATTTCCAGTGGTTTATACTCAGGATCCAATTTAACTTATTACATTTGTGGCACTTCAGCCTATAAGTAACTCGTGCCAACTGGTCAGGCTCCTGTTATTTTGGCCTGCTGGTCCCGGCTGTTTCAATGTGATCACACTTGGAAGAGCGGGTGCGGAACAAGAGGAGTAGTCCCCTTGCTCCCACTAGTCTCCCTTATTTTTCTGACCTTCAGGGACGCATGGCATCTATGGGCTCCTTTGGTGTTCTGGGTGCTGCGTTTACTGGATATGGATCCATTGTAACCATGAAAGGGGGTGTCTGTGCCCTAGTCGGCTCTGAATGCTGGACTCTCATTCCTAACAAAGCATAAACCATTGACTCCCACTTGCTCTCTATGCAGCAAGCCTTGCAATACTTTAAAAAGATCAAAAAGCAGCATCGCGCTGCAGATCTTTTTTTTAAGTTCTCTGTTCTCTTTTTAAAAAAAAAAAAACATATTTCTCATCACGTATTTGTTTCTAGGCTTATTTCTTGTTTTGTTTTTTACCTAGGTTTTCACCTTGTTTCCTGTTTCCTTCCTCTTGTCAATGCTGCCCAGTCTTTCACTCTCGTTTATGCCTGTCCCCTCTCTATTATAGGGATCCATAAAATTAGTGTGTTCCTTTTTTGAAAGATGTGCACGCGAACCCAAAATTAAGTTCACCACAAGCAGTATGTGAACCCAAGGTCAACCAGCGAGCTTTCACTCTTGGTCAAAAGGGGGGAGTTGTGAGGGAAATATTAGGTGATCTCCTTTGTAGAATAGTAGGGAAGGTGCTGAAGTGTAGGCCTCGTTGGAGCTATGGGTTACTATGGTAGGGGGGTCGTTTCTCTGGCAAGTCATTTATCTAAGGTTCTTTAACAAGTGGCCTAGAGTTGATAGTGTGTTATCTCCTCTTTCTCATGCTTTTTTCTCCTGACCATCTAGACAAGGAACGTAAGCTAGACTGTCCCGTCTTTGTTCTAACTGAAAAGGGAGTATTACCTCCTATCTCCTGCTCACCCTCCTTAGCACCATAGCCTTGCAAGAATGTAAGGTCAACATCTCTAGGCAGAAATTAATGAGTTTGCAGGTACTGCGGCTGCCCAGGATAATTCAAATGATGTCAACAGTAAACAGAGGCGGGGATAATTATATGCATTCTTTAATCATTAATATGCATTTAATAATGTTAATGTAACCATATAAGGGTCTCTAAACCTTGTCAATCATGTAAGTATTATCATAGCATTATCATACTGTACTGGATAAAAGTGTTGTGATGCTGCCCCTCGGGGCTCTCTCTTGCACTCGAGTTGTTGGGGGGGCCTGCTCAGAGGGGCTAGCACTTCTTTGCTGCCCTCCGATGCAGTTCCTTTTGTTATTCAGCTGAATAATAAATCCTGAACCACACCTCGTTCTCTGCTAATTTGAGTCTCAGCTGGGAATGGGCCTTCATCACTGGGGAGGATCGGTGGTCTCTCTTTCCAGGTTGAGAGCCCTGATTAATTTGTCCCCCACACTCCAAAGGGGTGGCTGCATTAGTCTAGTTTGGCAAAACAAATAAGGAGTCATGTGGCGCTTAAGGATTAACAGATTTATTTACTGCATGAGCTTTCATGGAAGAAAATCCCTGTTTGTCAGATTGTTTGAACATAGGGGAACTTAAAGAATGGGAGGAAATAAACGCAGGGAAGTGTAAATCATGGGATCAAGTCACAGGACAGTTAACAACTACTTTGATTATCTGTTATAGTGTGACTTGATCCCATGACTTACACTTCCCTGCGTTTATTTCCTCCCATTCTGTAAGTTCCCCCATCTTCAAGGCATCTGACGAAGTGGGACTTTCTCTCATGAAAGTTCATGCAATAAATAAATCTGTTAGGCTTTATGTGCCACAAAACCCTCTGTTTGCTCTGGTCAAAGACTCGTTTGTGTTATTACAGACAACGGGTTATGAGAAAGACTGCTCAGAGCAGGGGACATATCTTTGAATGAAGCTCTCCAAATATGTAGGGCCACACAAGTAAAAGATCTGAATTCACCAGAAGGAGTCATTCATGCACTCAGAAAAGCAGGATATAGTCAGAGTGGCTCAAATCACAATGTGGAACCAACCCCTGCTATAAAGAAGTCTGAGTCCAGATGGTCATGTGGCAAGTGTGGATCATGGAATGGTCCTAAACAGTGTTTTACCTATGGGAAACTCTGTCATAACTGTGGCAAACTTAATCATTTTGCAAACTGCTGCAGATCCCAAAGGCAGAAGAATCAAGTACATTTAGAAGTAAGGAGTCTTGTGGCATTTAGCGACTAACAGATTCATTTATCATGGGAGAAAAATCCCACTTCATCAGATGCTTTGAAGATGGGGGAACAGAATGGGATGAAAATGCAGAATGGGATGAAAATAAATGCAAGGGAGTGTGAGACATGGTGTCAGGTGATACAGTAACAGCAAATAAGAACAGTTGTTCAGAGTCAAACACAGGGAAATAGCACATAGAGGAGGATGAAATCAAAACACATGACACAATCCATTGTCTACAGCCAAGCCCTAAGATATAATCACATTTGCTCTGATCCCTCAGACAGAGACAGACATCTTCAGGATCTGTATCAAGCATTCTTAAAACAATAGTACCCACTTGTGGAAGTCAGAAAACAGATTGACAGAGTGAGTTGGGTACCCCAAAGTCAACTCCGGCAGAAGAGGCCAAAGAAAGAAAACAGTAGAACACCACTGGTCACCACATATGAACGCCAAATCAGACCTCTGCAACAGATCATTAAGGACCTACAGCGTATTTTAAAAGATGGTCCCTCACTCTCTCAAGCCTTGGGAGACAGACTACTCCTTGCCTACAGACAGCCCCCTAATCTTAATCAGATACTCACCAGCTACTACAGACCTAACAACAGAAACAGTAAAGCAGGCAACAAACCCCGAAAACAAACCACGTTGCCAACTTTGTCCAAAGATCTGCACAAAAGATACCATCATAGGACCTAATCAAGCCTGCTACTCAGTCAAGAGCTCATTCACCTGCTCATCCACTAATGAGATTTATGCCATCATGTGTCAGAAATGCCATCACACCTTATATATTGGACAAACAGGACAATCTCTGTGAAAAAGAATAAATGGCCACAAAACTGACATCAGAAATCTCAACTTTCAAAAATCAGTTACTGAGTACTTCCATCTTTCTAATCACTCTGTGGATGACTTGTTAATGACTGTGTTCAAGAAAGTCAATGGGACATCAAGACTTGAAAGAGTGGCAGCTGAATTAGAATTGATATGCAGATTAGACTGTGTGAAAGCAGGATTAAATCATGCCTATGGCTTCCTTTCCCAGTACAACAGGTGATTTGACTTCACCCTCCTCTATGTGCTGTTTCCCAGGGGTTGAATCTTAACAACTGATCTGATTTGCTCTTAATGTATGACCAGATCCCATGTCTTACACTCCCTTGCATTTATTTTAATCCCATTCTGTAAACTCACCCATCTTCAAAGCATCAGATGAAGTGGGATTTTCTCCCACAAAAGTTCACAAAATAAATAAATCTGTTAGTCTTTAAGTGCCCCAGGACTCCTTTTTTTTTTTTTTTTTTTTTCCTGAACTAAGCTAACACAGCTGCCTCTTTCAAACTTTCAGGAACGGTGGGTTACTTACAGGTAATTGTCCTTCTTCAAAATGGGCTGCTCAGATTAATTCAATAATAGGTGATTGTGTCTCAGTGCACGATTGGTCGGAAACCTTTTTAGCCATAGCCTGTCAAAACAGGGCTGGCAGCCAATGCCCCCTGGTCACCCCGTGGCTATATGTATGGCCTCAGTCCTGCCCCTCATCAGTCCCTAAAAGTTGCCAATTCCAAGTTGCGGGGATGGTGGGAGGTTTCCAAATGAATCCAAGCAGCCCATCTCAAAGAAGTACAGTTAGCAGTGATTAACCCACCCTTCATCTTCGAGCGCTGCTCAGATACATTCAGTAATAGGTAACTGCTACCTGTAACGAAGGATGGCAGGTGGAGTTGGGTTCTTTTCCCACCTTCAGAACAGTTACGGCTGAAACGGCCAATTCCCAGGCCTGGAGGAGCCGGTAGGATGAAAAGGCCTGACCCAAGTGGGGAAGGGCCAAGGCCTATACCCCTTGAGTGCACCCTGCCTATGACCTTCAGGGCAGAGGGAAGGCCTAAAGTCACCTTATAGTAGAAGGAAATATGGTGGCAACATCTCAGATTGGTTGGGCGGTGCCAGATGAAGGACATAAGAGGCGGTGCTAAGGCACCTGCCAAAACAAGGAGACCGGGTGCGTCCCTTGGTTTTAGGCTTACGAGACATGCCTTACCTGGTTTGATAGGAAGGCTAAGGTGGAGTCCAGAGTTGTTGGTCTATTGACCTATACCAGGAATCAGTAAAAGACAGAGAGAGGGGGAGAAGGAGACCCCTCTACCCCCCCCCCCCTACTAAGGGGAAAAGGGTACAGGGTTGTGTGGGAGGAATCAAATAACCACCTGTCAAGAACAGTTTACCTGGTGGCAAATGCCAACACTGCACCCAAGGTACCGAATGTCCCTTCAGAGGCTGAAGAGATGGGGAGAACGTGGGGCCAGGGAAAGTTTGTATGAGCCCACTGTGCTAAGGGGCCAAACCAACACTTTTGAGATGTCAAATGGAAGAGAAGGTCCTGTAGAGGAATTCTCAGTAAGTGGGGGCCACAAACTTAGTGAGGAGTGGAGCTTTATTCTACACAGCTGTGGGCCCAAGGGCAAGTACCCAAGAGCCCTGAGAATAGTGTACAATATTCTTATAAAGTGACATATTACATCACATTACAAAGCATAAACTATTTCTGTATAGTCAGTTAAGTTCTGGGTCCATCCTTTTTGCACCAAAATTCCCCCAATTACAACCCCTTCTTATGACCCGCCTTATCCCCACATAAGCTCCAATCATAATTCATCTGCACCACAGGCTTTGGCTTAATCCTTGAACTGGCCCAAACAGGTTTTCTTTTATCTGGGTAGACTGACTTCTAGAATTCTGCAGGCATATCCAACCACCTTCTTTGTCTCCAAATTTCAATACACAGCTTGTCCTTGAATCACAGACAGAGATGCAGCTGTAGCCTGAGATTTTTGCCATCTTTTTAGTATCACACCAAATCTTGATTGGATACAGACACATATGAGTAGGAAAACAGTGTAAGGCAATCTAATAGAGACTTTGTGTTTAAATAAAGGTAGAAATAGCATAATTTGTAATAATTAGTGGTAAAGTATCCATAAGTTATCATTTACAAGTGTTTAAAACAAAGTTAGTATTCAAAATGCACTCAGCAAGTGAAATCTGATCTCCATACATATGGATCATAGGGGAACAGAACCAACAGATATATCTCTTTAAGAAGAAATAGGTCAAGATGGAGGAAGATTTTAAACTTTTGAACTCCCTCATTTCCCCTCCCGTCAAGTATTCTGAGGTCTCCTCCCACTGTCCAAGGACCCCTAAAACCTTTGATCTCTATCACACACTGTGCAGGTGCTAGGTGAAATCATCCTCTTTGTGATTGGGTGAGAATGAAATCACATCTTTTGTGAGTGATCAAGAGGAGATGAAAGTGATGATAGTGTATAAAAGAAGCGGCACAGCAGCAGAACTTTGGAGATCTCTCCCACGCCTTATTGGGTTCCACTGGCCTCTGGCTATGTCCCCGCTGCACTAGGAGTCATACCACCACTCGACCCCAGAGAGAGTGATGTCTCTGGTGGAAGTTTATGAGCTAAGTTGCGGGACTTAGTCTCAGAAGGGCATTTTCCAGACTTAGTCTCTGAGTGGTGACTCAGGACTTGGTCTCTGTGCTGGGTCTCTGGACTTAGTCTTAGAAGGGCAAGCCTGAATATTCAGTCTTGCATGCATTCCAGACAGGCAGATAACTGAGTCTTGCGGTTAAGTCTGTGAGCAACGAATATCACACAGCCAAAAGCTTGCACGCACACTCCACAACCAGAGGGTATAGCAGAGTGAAGTCTTTGCTGGGGGACTTTCGGGTCTCACCATCTCTGAGAAGGAGCAGCCAGAGGGTACAACTGGGACATCTTCCCAGTTGGGGGACTTTGTGTCTCACTGTCTCTGGTATAGGCTATCTAAAAGAGGCTGCACCAATCCAACATCTGAGCCTTGACTCAAGGTGCATGCTTCCATGGGAGCCTGTTTCCACATAAGCCATACACCAGTCCCACTTCAAAAAGCTCAAGGTTTTGAAGCTCCGGCATCGTCAGAACCCATGCAGGCATCACAAAGCAGCAGCTGCACCTGTGAGCTCTCGCGAACCTTCTGAGCCACCGTCGTTTCAATTGCCACAGAGACCACAGCAGAGAAGGAGAAGGCAGACAGCAGGCACGAAGGCAGCGAAGGCCAGACTGGTTGTGGAAAACAAATCCTTTTAAATTGGGGTAAGAAAAGGGTCCCAAGGAGGGTAGGATATCACTAGTTCAGAGTAAAGACCAACAAACTGTTTAACTGCTGACAGGGGCCCAATCCTTACAAAGTAATTTGTGGTGATAGCCAAACTGGCAGGGAAAGTTTAAGATAAGGAACCCATACCAGGTTTTAAAGGAGTAATGTTAAGATCTGAGCTCTCTCCATTCTGCGAGTGACTGACCCCACTTGCTGAATGCCTTTTGTAAATGTAAGTGTAGTTTAGTGTTTTACTTGCATAGAATAGTTTTAACGTGCTGTATTACTGTTAGGCTATATCTGAAATGAGCAGGAATTCTTTGTCAAGACTCAGAATAGGTATTGTAATAAACCTTATGTTTGTTTCTGAAAAAAACCCTTGGCTCTAAGTCTTTTGTTGCTTCTTGTCTGTGCTTGATCGGCAGGCTGTAGCCGTATTCTCCACTTGCGGTATTTGTCCGTTTAGGCAAGGAATGGTCCCACCCTCGTTGTCCTAGAGTGTTGGCAATTAAGACTCAGACTTCTGGATGATCTGGGAATTGACTTTTTGGGGTAACACAGCGAAGCTTTCTACAGTGTACCTTATCAGTTAGTTGCTTTTACTGGCCTTCTTCCAGGTGTGCTAGTAAACAGAGGAACTGCAGCTTCATCCCCCCACTGAGCTATCTATCTGTGTCTCAATGCTGTTAGGCCTCAGCACACTGTTAGGCCTCAGCCATGGAATGCTTCCAGTCCCATGGTTGGGATGTAGGAGGGACCAGCCCCACTCGGCTGGTTGTGGGGTTGGAAGGAGGGGGGAAGGCACAATGTAAAGCAGTGCCCCCATGTGTAAGGTATATCACCTCCACAACCGACTACCTTCCCTCGCTAGGTGGCACATGGTGGATAAAGCCCTGAGTGGATCAAGACCATAAATTTTCCCCATGGAACATATGAAAGGAGGGAAAGGAGGTATGGTTTCGAAGGCCTCCCAAGTACTGAATAGAAGAAATCATGAAAGAGACAGTAGGGGTTGGGATGGGAATGTTCATTTCCCTCTGCTAAGTACCCCAGAGCCAATGTGGGCACAGGAGGATAATCCTCCCAGGGAAAGAAGGAATCACCCTATGGGAAGAGAGGGTTGTAACAAAGTTAAGGGGCTGTTGACTACTTTGGGCCTAGACTGGGCAAAGTCGGGAAGAAACACAGGGATCCCAGATTACGATATCGATGACCATTTGTTGAAGCACAAGGAGGAAGAAGAGAACTGCTGCCAGTCAATGACTGTACAAGTGGCTCTTGTGGGGTCGGTGGGTGAAAACCTGGCACTGAATGTTAGGGCCAAGGAGCTCTCCACAATGCTTGATGGAAAGACTTCGTGACTGGGGGAAGCTGTCTGCCCAACCAGGTGAATATTGCCTCTAACTGGGAAGGAGAGAAGAAGGCAATATAAGGGGTCTAACCTGAAGGGGATTCCCATCCCCATGGGAAGGGCTCCTGGAATCGTTAGATCTCTCCCTCTAGATGTAGGAGGAGTGTGGGGTTTCAGCATTGCAAGGGATGAGGTGCCCTCAGAGTGTGCAACCGCAGGGACCGAAAAGACGCAACTGACTGAAGGGGTGCACTTGGTCCTGAGTACCTCCCTGGTTGTTGCCCTGGGGATGACTGTAACAGAACGACACCAATCCCCAATACACTGGAGTGTGAGAGGAGCTGTATTCATATCGGGGAATTGGCAAAGTCAAAGGTCCCTATTCTGGAGTATGGAGGGAGCGTGGGCACATGGGTAGGGCAGCAAGGGAGTGCCTATCAGTTCCTGACCAGGCATCTGATAAGGAAAGGTCAAGCAATGCCCACCAATATAGCCCCAAGGGACAAGGCCTTAATTCAACAAGTAAGGCCTGATGGAACCTGGACCGATGAATGCTATCAGGTGGAAGGATAAGGGGACCAAGGGGTTCACCCCGACCACAAGCCAGTTGGTGTTGTTTGTCATTGGTCCTAGGGGGACAAGTAGTCAGCAAGACAGTCTCAAAAAAGAAAGGGGGGGGGCGGCGTTTGCCATTGAGATCCCCTGTATTATCCTTTTTTTTGTTTGTTTTTTTTTTGAGGAAGGAGCCCCCACCCCCTTAAAATAGAGGACCCAGAGCTGAAAAACTTTTAAACTATATCTGACAGCAGAGAATGGTCCATTAGAAACCCCTGTGGAGGTATCCCATTGTGCCACCTGGCCACGGTCTGATGAAGTATGGACCATATGGGGGAGGCTGCAACAGCCCTTCAAATGCTGTGACACAAAGGGTACTTGGTATTCGCACGTGCGGCCAGGTGGCAGCAAGCCTTCACACTTTCAGCCTGGTGGCAGCGGGCCTTTGAGATAGGGAAGGATGGTTCACAAAGCTGTGTCCCAAGCATGTCCCATAAGCTATCAGGGATATGGGCTGCCCAGGGGATTGCCAGGAGGGCATTCTTAAGGGAATACTGCATGCGAGGAGGGATCCCAAAGGGTATCCCAACAGAGTCATAAGGAATATTTTTCCCAAGGGGTGATTTATGATGAATGTAATGCCCTGTGACCGAGTTGTGTTTCCCCTTCAATGCAAGGGATATATGATTGGTCCCTATCACCCTCTGAGGGCTCCACAAATGGTATGCAGAAGGGTGTAAAACCCCAGCATTGCATTAACCTAATTTATCTTCAGGATAAAGGATGGGGGGCCCCCAGGAGTAGGGGTCAGGGTGTCCTTTGCAGTCCTAGGTGGGAAGAAGGACCCTAAGGAAAATGAAACCTGCAGGGCGAAGGGATTGAAGGATGCCCATTAAGGGCTCGGAGTGCAGCTAGTGGGCCAAGAGGGTATCATGCCCAGGTATTTTAGGTCCCCTTAGGGGTCCTGGGGACTGCAGAGGGCATTATCTAACCCTTCTTCAAAGAGGGACCCCCCCCATAGGGAGGTCCATTATGAGCTGCTGGGAGGAGGGGGGCACCCTCGCCTCCTGAAGCCAAGCTGCCCATCTCAGGACCATGGCAGAAGCCATGCTACAGCTTGCCGTGTCCGAGGCATCCCAGGCGGATAACAGCAGTTCTTGGGATGCCAGCCTGCCCTCTTCAACAAAAGCATCATAGTCCGCCCTGTTCTCTTGGTGGAGTAGATGCCTGAACTTATTCATGGACTCCCATATATCCATGAAATACCTGGCCACCAGAGCTTGGTGGTTGCCTATTCTGAGTTGGAAGGCAGAAGAGAAATAAACCTTCTGGCCCAACAGATCTAATTTCCTCACCTCCCTAAACCTCAGGAGAGGGTCGTGGGGAGATTGTCCAGGGTCTAAAGCCACTTCCACCACCCCTTGAGATGGTAGTGGTTGGTAGGCGAGGAAAAGAAAATCTCCCACAGGGATCTGGTACTTTAGTCCTGTGGTATCAGAAACTGGGTGATGGACCCAGGAGTTTGCTATGGCGCGATGACAATCTCCTGCACAGTATGGTGCTGGGGAACTGTTATGGGCTTGGAAGGTAACATGAGCTCAGGGCTAAAGAGAGTGTCACTAGGTCCCACAAAGGAGCGAGCCTCCAACCCCACGTGAGTGCACACACAGAAGAGGACGTCAAAATGTGCCGTGAGGTCCCCTGTATAGGATCAAGGCCTGGGGTCCAGGGCTTGGCTGGGTACCAGAGGATGTGGTGCCAGACTAGGCCACCGGTACCGTGGGAGAGCGATGGGGTCTCCTGAGAAGACCACTCATGGGGTCAGTACCTGTAAGGCGTCGGTACCGAGGACCATGGGTGGAGCCATTTACTCCCCCTTGAGACCCCTTCCTTGGGACTTGGGAATCAAGAAGGTGCACAGGACCATGCTGGGCTCGGCTTTGGCACTGTGGAAGGGGATTTAGTTGGCAGTGCCGGGGAGGACAAAGTGGTACGGCTACAAGGGGAGGCTCCTGGGCTCTATCCACTAATGGTACAGAGGGCCTCTTCCTGGGTAGCCATTTCTGGTACCTGGGAGCTTGGTACCAAGACCACTCCCTCCCCACTGCCTCTGGCACAGAACTGAAAGCAGAGCACATGGTGGGAGCGGGGAGGCATGGACTGGGAGCATGGAGGCAGGCATCACTTTTGGACAGCTCAGCCAATCCTCAGCATGGGACCATGGACAAAGCAGTCTGCCCCTCCCTTGAGCCAGCTGGCCCCACCCCCCCAGTGTCAGTTGTGGGGCTGAGTGTGGGCTCTGCAGAGAGGGATTTGCCCGGGGCCCCACACTCCCCAGGGATGGCCCTGGAGCTATACAAAGAGAACATTTCAAATTACCAACTAGAAAAAAAGATTATGGCTCAGTTTGCAAATGCTCACTATTTCAATAAATTAGATGCCTCCTCAGGATTTTGGCAGCTAAATTTAACATAGGAAAGCTCAAAATTATGCACATTTAACAATCCATTCAAAAGACATGTTTTTTTATGCTTACCCTTTCATATAGCTTTAGCACCAGAGGTATATCACAAGTCATACACATGATCTGTGAACATATTAGCGGTGTGGACACCTCTATGCATGATATCATCATCTGGAGCTCTACCAAAGAGGACCATGATTGTCAGCTTTGGCAGGTTGTGGATGCAATTAGAGCTTGAAATCTTGACCTAAATAAGGAAAACGTGTGTCAGGAGTTAGAGAACAGACTTTTATAGGGGACATTATTTCCCATGAAACTGTAAAACCTGATAAGAGGAAGATTTCAGCCAATGAAATGATACCACATCCTTAGTCAGAGAACAATGTCCAATTGCTCCTGGGAATGGTTAACTATCTTGGACAATTCATACCCTTTCTCTCTGCCAAGGCAGCACTGTTAAGACAACTGCATCCAAATCACTGACTGATGCACTGACTAGATATGCACAGACTGAGAAGGAGCTTTTAGGAACCTTGTTTGCCTATGAGAGATTCAATCAATATATTTATGGACAGAGAGTGGAAATTGAAACAGATCACAAGTCCTTGACTGCAATATTTAGCAAGCTGCTAAATGACTCTACCTTAACGATTCAAAGAATGGTGATGAAGTTTCAGAAATATTGTCAGTGACCTATATGCCTGGTAAATTTATCTTCACAGAATATGCACTTTCCAGAGCAGTAGCAGTGATGGCACCTGAGAAAACAATGAAGGCAGAGGTGAAAGCTTATGTAGATATGATTGTGACATCAAATCCCATAACTAACAGGCGACTGCAACACATGAAAAGAGACAGAGAAAAAGATATTGTTGGGAATCCTTAAAGAAATGATAATTAAAGTGTGGCCTGAAATAATAAGCAGTTGCTGTCTAAGGCTATGTCCACACGCAAAGTGTTATTTCAAAATAAGTCATTTCGAAATAAAAACCTTATTTCAAAATGATTTATTTCAAAATAAAATAAATATATTTTGAAATAAGGGGAACCTTAAATCGAATAGCATGCCCTGTGTATGGACATGATATTTTGATTTAAGGAGAGGGGCAGCATGGGAGATGTGGCAACAGGGCTGGCTCACTGGTCCATTTTAGTGGCCATGTTGCCAGTCATGTTGCCAGCCAATCGCCTAAAAGCATGAACTGACCTCCCCTCCCTGTCCATTGTGACTCCCAAGAGCTTGTGAAAGAGATGGCTATGGATGCTCCCCAGCTCCCATACCATCCTCGAGCACTTGGTAGACCTGCTGCTAGCCTGCAGGGTGCTGCCCTGCTGTAGGACATACTTTCCCTGAGCCCGATGAGCCCGGAGCTGAGCCCTGGACCATTGGCTCAGTGGCCCTCAAACAGCACCAATAGCTCCCTATCCCCCTTCTGTGCCACAGCCCATCTAGGCACTGGGCAACAACACAGACTGGTGGGAGTGGGTTGTCCAGCAAAGCTGGAGCAACAAGCACTGGAGAAGGAACCTCCAGGTTAGCAGGGAGACCTTCACTCACCTCATCACCAAGCTCACCCCAGTCCTGTGCCAAAGGGACATGGTGATGAGGGCAGGCAACCCCGTGGACAAGAGCATGGCCATCACTCTGTGGAAGATGGCCACTCCTGCATCCCACAGGTCCACTGCCCATCTCTTCAGTGTCGGGAGGTTCACCATTGGTGAAGTGCCGCTGCAGGTCACACATGCCATCAGCACGGTCCTGCTCCCACACCTTGTCACCCTGGGAGCACTGCAGGACACCATCGCCAGCCTCACTGCCCTGGGCTTTCCAAAGTGTGGGGAGATACTCGATGCCACCCACATTGCCATGTGAGCCCCACCCCACCCCCCGCTCCCCTGTTCTGCCCCAGCCAGCCCCCAGCCAACCCACCTATACCCTGAACCCAACCCAATAAAACACTCAAGAACAACTGATAACATGGGTGAACTGGTTTTATTAAAACAAACAAGGGGGTCAGGGAAGGCAGAGCTGGGGAGGCAGGAGGGTCAAGTGGGGGCACAACTGGGGGCACTAAAGTGGGACAGGGGATGTGGGATGGGGATTTGGGGACAACTGGGGGCATATTGGGGGGACCCACCCTGGGGGCATGGCCCGCAGCTCCATGGCCTTCTCCAAGGCCCCGGGTCCAGGGGCACTGGTGGTGAGGGGCAGCTGGGTCTCTGGGAGCAGCAGGATCTGTCTCATGCTGGAGATCAAGGTGTGCCCCAATGCGCTGGACCATGGCATGGATGTTTTCCAGGGCCGTTGCCTAGCGCTTGAGCACTGTCACATGGCACTTCATTGCCCCTGCCTGGCGCGCCATTGCCACCACAACGTGGTTGTCAGCTTCGGCAGCACACTGGAGCTGCCGGACAGTGGCATCCTAGTGCCTGCCCTGCTCCATGCGCCAAGCTGAGGATGACTCTTCGGCCTGCTGGTCGAGCTGGAGCATGCTGGCCAGGATGTCATCCTGGGTCTGGCAGGCTCTTCTCCTGTGCCTGGTGGTCAGTGGTGGGCTCCCAAGAGAAGGCTGGTGGGTGGGCAGATGAGCTGCAGGTCAGAAGTGAGAACAGTTAAGTGTCAGCCTACTGGCCTTGGTGTGTGCAGCCTGTGAGCTGCAAACACCCCTGCCCTGACAGCCAGCAGGATTCCCAATCTATGTGATGTGTACACTGCACTCAGGGGGCACGTGGCCTTGTGGCCCACAGTAGTGGGCTGTCCTTAGCAGCATGTGATCCGGGCAGTCTCCCGAGGCCATGTGACAGCAGTGCTGGCTGCAAGCTCTCTGGCCCTCCATGCTGCCACATCTGCCCATTGCCACCCCCGTGTTGAAGGACTCCCATCCTGCTTGGACATGGCGCCCTGTCTCCACATACCTCCCTGCCAACTGCATCCATGGGACAGCCTGTGCACACCACACCCTGGGCCCGGGCACCACTGTCCCAGGGCCTCCTTGCCTGGTGGGGGGACACTCACTGACTGGGACGCCAGATGCCCAGCGCGATGTCCCGTGCAGGGAGACTGCTTCCTCCTCCTCTGGCTCCTCCTCAGGGCTGGTGGTCCGGTGCTCCCCTTCAGGAATCAGCTCCGGGCTTCCAGGTGGAGCAGTGCTGGGCCAGCTGCTTTCACCCACCTCAGTAGGCTCCTCTGCCTCTGAGGGGACCCCCTCCGGCTCCAGGGATGTGGTGATTGGGTGGGCCTTGGCAGAGTCCTTGGGCAAAGAAGGCAGGCCAGTGGGCTCCTGGACCAGGAATGCATCCAGCTCCTCATAGAATGGGCAGCTAGTAGCAGCTGCTGCGACGTGGAGCTGCCTGACATCCCTGGCCTGGGCATACTCCTGGCGGAGCCCCTTGACTTTCAAGCACACCTGCTCCATGGTGCGCTTGAAACCCTCCTGTGCCAGGGCCTGGGCAATGTCTGTATAGACATCTACATTCTGGTGGCGTGCCCGGAAGCCTTCCTTGATGTCCTCCCAGACCGGATTCTCAGGAGGGTAAGGGTCTCTTCATTGGTCCACACAGACCCCTGGTGTCACTCCTGAGCCCGAGTACCTCTAGCCTCTGCCATGTTCACGGTGCCCAGCCTGGCAGCATGAGGTACGAGGCACTTCCTGGCCCCAGAGCACCCTGGGAGGAAGAAGGTCAACTTGCGCTGGAATCAAAATAGTCGTTGTTTTGAAACAGTATGTCCGAACGCCATTGTTTCGAAACAACTGTTTCGAAACAATGGCTATTTCGATTTGGTGTGAGGTTTACTGGCTTTGAAACAATGGTCATTACTACAAAACAATGGAGTCCCGTCGTTTTGAAATAACAAAATGTTGTTTGGACATGGCAAGTTTTATTTCAAAACAACAGCTGTTGTTTTGAAATAAAACTCTCGTGTGGACACAGCTTAAGTATAAGAGACTATTGCAACTGCAGACATGAACTGACTGTGGAAGATGGAGAGATTTTCAAGGGTGGTAATGTTGTAATTGCACTGAGCCTCCAAAAAGAAACGCTATAGAAGATCCATGAGAGTTACTTAGGAATTCAGAAGTGCAATGAATGAGCACAGGAGGTGCTATGTTGGTCATAGATCAATCATGACATCACCAGTGTGGTAAAAATTGCTTTTCATGCTTGAAATACAAGTGATGCCAACAGGCAGAGACAATGAGACCCCATCCTATTGCATGGAGGCCTTATGAGACAGTAGGTGTGGATTTATTTACCTGGTATTCAAAGGATTACTTAATAGTCAGTGATTATTACTCTATATCCAGAAATTTGCACACTGCACAGTACAAATAGTAATTCAGTAATCACTGGAACAAAAGGAATTTTTGCAGACATAGAATTCCTGATGAGGTCTTCAGCAACAATGGGCCACAATTTTCAAGTGCAAAGTTTAGGCACTTTGGCTCAGGCTGGGATTTTCATCACAAAATCTCCAGTCCAAATTACCCACAATCAAATGGACTAGTGGAAAGGTCTATACCAGGGGTGCCCAAACTTATGGAACTCAAGAGCCACACAAGTTGATTATTAAATCTTTGAGAGCCACACTGAGGCATATAGCCATATACTTTCACCTACTCCAAAATTACTAAGTTTAAAATTCATTGCACATTTTATTGTGAAAAGAGGACAAATATTGATCTTACTAACATCAGATTCTAATAATTACTTAAGGTTACCAAGAAAATTAGGCCGATACAGTAAATGCTTAGCTGTTGCTCGATGTAGAAGACTGCAGGCTAGTGGTGAGTTTTTCAAAATCCCGACCATGCCGCACTTCTGCCCACCATCCCAACCCCTTCCTGAACTCCTAGGCTGAGGCTGCTTTCCCAGATTGATTTGCTGACATTCTTCCAGGAGCCACAATTTTTCATTCAAGAGCCACATGTAGTTCCTGAGCCACAGTTTGGCCATGCCTGGTCTATACAGACAGTAAAGAACCTGATGAAAAAGATTTTTGAAAATGCAGGTGATCTGTATAAAGCATTGCTAATCTACTGAACAGAGGCAGCCTTAGGCAATCAGGGGCCATAGGTGACGTCCCACTGCAGGCCCCTCTAGGTCCCCATGGTCCTCCTCTGCAGCCCAAGCTCCACAGAACTAGCCCCTTCCATGGCCCCAGCTTCCTGCCACTGGCCCATGGCCCTCTCTGGGTTCTCCCATGGCTCCGACTCCCCATCCCTGGCCCCCAGCGCTCCCTCTGTGCTCAGTGGCAGATTAGGGGTTCCCCTCCAACCCACAGCCCTGCCCTCTGCAGGAGGGCTGGCACTGGGGTGGAGTGGGAGAGTTCTGGGGCCAGGATGATCAGCCCCCTCAGAGCACACTACAAAAATGATGTGGCTTCTGGTGTGGCCCGGCTGTGCCAGGGGCTGTCCTTTGCAGCTGTCCTGACCCCTGAGTGGCAGATCGGCCAGCCCAGGGTCAGGGCAGGAGTGCAGAGCTTGGCTGCTGGGCCAGCATCACACCACCCCCAGGGGCAGACTGGCTGGCCCATGGGTGGGGCGGGAGAGGAAAGCAAGCCCAGCATCCAAGCCAGGGCAGCTAAGCTCCCTTTCAGCACTGCTCGACAGAGGGCCCCACACATTGTGTGGGCCCCTGGGACCATCATGTGTAAATTCACCCTTTTCTGTGCCCCCACCTATGGCCTCAGCTCCCCGCCACTGGCCCCAGGACCAGCTCCTCCTCCTGTCGCAGACCAAGGCAGATGAAGTTTTAGGATAGGTAAAGCAGGCAATGAGGCCCCTTACAGCTCAGGGCCCTAGGCAATCACCTGCTTCACCCACCCCAAAAGCTGCCTCTGCTATCGAAGTACACCCCTGGAGAATGGCTTTTCTTCAGCTCAGCTGTTAATGAGAAGAAGGATGAGATTCAATTTATCTATTACTGATCACTTGGTACAATCTCAGAACAATGCTATCGTTTGGAAGATGAAAGAAAATCAGAAGTGGAAGCAAAAGGTCTTGTGATCTCTCATCCCTTAACCCAGATGATAGAGTATGCCTGAGAAATCGCACCTCTAATACTTGGGGCCAAAGAGGTACCATTAGAAAACAACTGCATCCACAGTCTTATGTGGTCCAGACAGACCAAGGGGACACAATTCAGTGTAAAATCAACAGGATCTGTGACTTATCCCAGGGAGTTCCAACACTGTGGAAGTTGAAATAGATTCTGGCATATCTCATCTGACTTTGATCTGATACCATCGATGCATGATGAAGAAATTGTCAGAGAATGAGAGAACTCAGACTGGAATGAAGGACTGGTACTGAGAAGATCTAGTCGAGAGAGCTAATGACCTGAAAGACTCATAGAGACTTGCTAGGATATGTGAGGGAAGTAGATGGTAAAAAAACTCACTCGATAGTGATGTGTTAATAACCTCTCCTCTCCAGGTAGTTCAGACGTTGGGTTTATAGCCTGGTATTATGCATATGTTATTAGAAAGCTGTTAGGTGTTATTAGATGTTGGTGCAAGCATCATTAGCTAGCTTTTATATGTATCTAAGGTTAACTTGTTTTTCTTAGGAGGGAAGAGGTAGAGATCTGTTTGTAGAAGGCTGTGATTTTAGAGACACTCCCCAGCATGGGACAGTGGTGCGTGAATTGGGAGAGATGTCCTACAGCTAATCTAACATGGGTGGTCCCAGCTGCATACGTGGGAATCACTCCTGTCTATGTTATTAAAGTTCTGTTCCTCACTCATTCAATAGTGTGATCTTTAATGAACTCTCAAGATCATTAAAAGCTCATCTTCATTTTTGTAAGTAGGGTCTGAAGGCCCTCTCTTGTTGAACCAGCTGAAAGGTGGGGCGCTCTATTTGCACAAGTACACCTAGGGCAGGGGTCATTGCAGCTCCAGGCTTCTCCTCTCCCCACCCCCCGCCACTGGGGGACCCTGTGGGCAGCCTCCTCCTTGCTCTGGGCCCCTCTGCCACCAGGGAACTCTGCAGGGTGTTGGGTGAGGGGCTTTCGGGGTTCTGGGCTTCCCCTTCCCCCTGCAAGTGGACACTACGGCAGGTGACCGGGCTGAGCTCCCAGCTCCCCTCACCCAATGACTACAGCCATTGCAGTTCTACAAACATTTGACTACTGAAAGAATTTTTTTTTTTAATTTCTCTTCTTATATTTTGGGTTGCCGACCCTCTGACCTCAGTGATCAGTATAATGGCACTCTCTCTTCATAAGCACACTTAGAGACAGTGCTTTCCCCACAAAATGAGAGCTGGAATCCCTAAGTGGAACCCTCTAAGAGCTGAAATCATGGTGACTGACCTGCAGAGGTCACTGCACAGCAGAGTGGAGCTGAGTGACCAGGGAGCAGAGAGGCTAATGAGCGGCGTGGCTTGCAGAACAGAAAGTAACTTGGCCAGTGGAGAGGGGGCTAGCTCAGACCTGTGATGGAGATGAGAATGGTGCAGCTACGACAGTCAGTAGCGCACACACAGCACTAAATAGCTACATATCCATGTACCAAACTTTGGCTTGTTTATATTCATGCAGACATGACACTTTTTCATGAAGCAATCAAATTGCTTGAGGGAGGTGGTGGCTGTGCAATAGAGTCAGCCAATATCTTTAAAAAAATCTCCTGAAAAGAAGCTGGTTACAAAGTATGAAGAAGACTTGGTGCCTGTTTTAGTGAGAAAACTACTTAAGAGACCTAGAAGAATCCCACTTTGACTCGCTGGCTCTGCTGCTTGCTGTTCTGCCAGTCATGCAGTCATGCTGCCCACTACCCACTCAGAGCCTCCTGCCTTCCTCCTGTGCCTTGCAAAGGACGAGCCTGGATTCCTTCTCCCCACTCCCAAGCACTGTCCCCAGGTGCTTGCCCCTCACCGTCTCTCTATCTGTCACCGTCACGGAGTTCAGCTCAGACAACAGTTGAGTCTTTCATCAGTCCAGGAAAAGCACAGTTCTGATGCCATTTGTTCACACAATGAAGAGGCCAACATTTCGTTGCCAATGCAGTTAGCACTAAAAGGATTTGTAACCCAACATCTGCCAAATTGACCATTTTCCATCAAGCTGAGTGCCTAAATGTGTGCTCATGCAATACAGTGTCCTCTGTATCAGCTGGCTCAAGGGCCACTCAGACCCTGCTTACACTTTGCTGTATAAATTTTCTCTTCCATGTCTGTGTTTGTGCACTGAGAACACCACAACCTCATTTTCTATTCCATGTTTATTTGTAACATTTATTATCTCCGCTGCAGAACGTCCTGATGGCTCTCTATTCAATTCAACAAAATCCACAGCTTTGGTTTGCACACACAAAGGGCCTTAAAATAGCCAACCAAGACATGGAGCAATCTGACGTGGCCCTGATTCAGTGACTCAACAAACAATGGCACATACTTAACATCTTACAGGTTATCAGTTAGTTCATCATTTGTCCATGAAGCAAAAACATTTGCAACTATTGCTTCACACTGCCTTCCACTGTGGGGCTCCCCTTTTGCCCCCCCTGCAGGGGGCGCCAGGCTGCCTCTGACCATGGACCCCCCTGCACAGGGTGCCCTCCAACCCCTATTGCTGGGGGACCCCGGGGCCAGAGGGTGCTCCCGGCCCAGCCCCACAATGGCCAGCCTCCCTGGGGGTAAGGAGGCCAGCGGATGATGTGCAGCCTCCCATCAGGCCTTGGGAAGGCCCCAGCAGAGGCCCTACCCTGAGGTAGCTGATGTAGTGTGAGAAGCAAAGAGGCACTGGCCAGTCCTGCCCCTGGGGCCAAACCACTGGGCCCAGGGGCAGGGTGGAGTGCAGAGTCAGCCTGGCCTCTTGTTACAGGGCCCTGCCTCTGAGCACTCCTTCCCTGCCAGCATTGAGCTGATTATTGTAGATTTTAAGGGCTGGAGCCCAGGGCTCCCCTATTGGCTGAGGCCTGGGGCTTAAGCCCCTAAGTCCCCTGCAATAATTCATTCCTGACTGTACAATATGCATATGTATTCCATCTGGCAAAGCATCTCTATTCTCAGGGTGTGTTGGCATGACTTTGCAAAAGAAATCAGCAACCGAACTTGAACTAGCACATACTTATAAGAGCAGCTTTGTGGTGTTTTATAGCTGTCCTGCCTCCACTCAAAATGGAAGACACTGCCTGGCCTAATGAACATAATATTAATGTTTCTTCTCTGGTTTGTTGTAAAATATGGAAAACCCTTTTGAACCTGGCAGTTAAAGTAGCATTTATGTTTTTTTCACATCATTTTCACTTTACACTGAATCTCAAGTGTGCACCATGTGGTATGCTGTTCAGTCAGATGGCAACTGCAATGGAGCTTTATCTTCTATGCTATATAGATCAGTGGTTTTCAACCTTTTTTCAGGCTGAGGACCCCTTTTTAACAAAAAAATTTGTGCAGCCCCCTGCCTGATTACGTAATCTGGCCCACATGGGCAGACTCTGACCTATATCACTCTGGTGGTGTCATTGGGACAGCCAGTGAACAGCACTGTCGCCACCATGGCCCACACCGCTGTGGAGCCAAGCCACAGCAGCTATGGCCCCCTGCCCCTTGCTCCTGCTGGGGAGCCACTGCAGCCCCATCTGCCTGTCAGTATCCAGCCATGGGAGGGGAAAGACAGCCCTAGCAGGGAGCATCAGGGCTATAGCCGGATTCCAGCACCAGTAGGGAGAGGCTCTGTGGACCCCCTGCAACATGTCCACGGACCCCTGCTGGTCCCCAGACCACAGGTTGGTGTGGGGGACAAATTAATCAGGGCTCTCAACCTGGAAAGAGAGACCACTGATCCTCCCCAATGATGAAGGCCCGTTCCCAGCTGAGACTCGAATAAGCAAAGAACGAGGTGTGGTTCAGGATTTATTATTCAGCTGAATAACAAAAGGAACTGCATCAGAGGGCAGCAAAGAAGTGCTAGCCCCTCCGAGCAGGCTCCCCCAACAACTCGAGTGCAAGAGAGAGCTCCGAGAGGCAGCATCACAACACTTTTATTCAGTACAGTATGATAATGCTATGATAATGCTTACATGATTGACAAGGTTTTAGAGACCCTTATATGGTTACATTAACATTATTAAATGCATATAATTATCCCCGCCTCTGTTTCCTGTTGACATCATTTGCATTATCCTGGGCAGCCGCAGTACCTGCAAACTCATTAATTTCTGCCTAGAGATGCTGACCTTACATTCTTGCAAGGCTATGGTGCTAAGGAGGGTGAGCAGGAGATAGGAGGTAATACTCCCTTTTCAGTTAGAACAAAGACGGGACAGTCTAGCTTACATTCCTTGTCTAGATGGTCAGGAGAAAAAAGCATGAGAAAGAGGAGATAACACACTTTAACTATCAACTCTAGGCCGCTTGTTAATAGAACTTAGATATATAAATTGCCCGAGAAACGACCCCACTACCGTAGCAACCTGCATCCTCTATAAGGCCTATACTATGGCACCTTCCCTACTATTCTACAAAGGAGATCACCCAATATTTCCCTCACATTGGGAACCATTGTTATAGATCATAATAACATAGTATAGAAGTATAACAATAAAAATAAAAAAATTCCTCTCTCACCCCCTATGGGTGGTATGTGTCATCCTCAATCTCGGGTCCTCTACCAGAGGCCTGGGAGTTTGAGGGTTCTGCACAGTATCTTAGCTGTTCCTAGTACTGCACTCTTCTGGACAGAGAGCTCTGATGTTGTTCCTGGGATCTGTTGGAGCCATTCTCCCAGCTTAGGAGTCACAGCCCCGAGTGCTCCTACCACCACCGGGACCACTTTGGCCTTCACTTTCCACATCCGTTCTAGTTCCTCTTTCAGGCCCTGGTACTTCTCCAGCTTCTCATACTCTTTCTTCTTGATGTTGCTGTCACTTGGCACTGCTACATCTATCACCACCGCTGTCTTCTGGTCCTTGTCTATTACCATGATGTCTGGTTGATTGGCCAGTACCTGCCTGTCCGTCTGGATCTGGAAGTCCCACAGGATCTTAGCCCTGTTATTCTCCACGATCTTCTGTGGAATCTCCCATCTGGTCTTGGGAGGGTCTAGCCCATACACTGTGCAGATGTTCCTGTACACAATGCCAGCTACTTGATTATGCCGTTCAGTGTATGCTGTTCCTGCCTGCATCTTACATCCTGCCACTATGTGTTGGACTGTCTCTGAGGCCTCTCTGCACAGTCTGCACCTTGCATCCTGTCTAGTGTGGTAGACCCCTGCTTCAATGGATCTGGTGCTCAGTGCCTGTTCTTGTGCTGCTATGATCAGTGCCTCAGCGCTGTCTTTTAGTCCAGCTTTTTCCAGCCACTGGTAAGATTTCCCAATGTCAGCCACCTCAGCTATCTGTCGATGGTACATTCCATGAAGGGTCTTGTCTTGCCGTGGCACTTCTTCTGCTTGATCTTCCTCCCATGTCTGCTGCTGCCTCAGGCATTCTCTCAGCAGCTCATCTTTGGGTGCCATCTTACTGATGTACTCCTGGATGCTCTGGGTTTCATCCAGGACAGTGGCTTTGACACTCACCAAACCCCGCCCGCCTTCTTTCCGGCTGGTGTACAGTCTCTGGGTGTTGGACTTGGGGTGGAAACCTCCGTACATTGTGAGGAGCTTCCGGGTCTTCACATCGGCAGCCTCCATGTCCTCCTTTGGCCGGCTCACTATACCGGCAGGGTATCTGATGACTGGCAGGGCGTACCCGTTGATGGTGTGGATCTTGTTCTTCCCATTGAGCTGGCTCTTCAGGGCCTGTCTTATCCTTTGGTGGTACTTGGATGTTGCTGTCTTCCTTGCCTCCTCATCGTGGGTCCCATATGACTGTGGGATGCCAAGGTACTTGTATCTGGTCTGTATGTCTGCTATGTGGCCTGCTGGTAGTTCCACCCCATCAGTCTTCACTACCTTTCCTCTCTTTACTACCATCCTGCCACACTTCTCCAGTCCGAATGACATCCCAATATCCTCACTGTAGATCCGTGTCAGGTGGATTGTTCAATGTCTCGTTCATTCTTAGCATACAGCTTGATGTCATCCATGTAGAGGAGGTGGCTGATGGTAGTTCCACTCTTGAACTTGTATCCATATCCAGTCCTTGTGATTATCTGGCTGAGGGGGTTCAAGCCAATGCAGAACAGCAGCGGGGACAGCGCATCACCTTGGTATATGCCGCACTTGATGGCCACTTGTGCAAGCTGTCTTGAGTTGACTTCCAGTGTTGTCTTCCATAGTCCCATTGAGTTCTTGAGGAAGGTCCTTAGTGTCCTGTTGACTTTGTATAGTGCCAGACATTCACAGATCCATCTGTGTGGCATTGAGTCGTAGGCTTTCCTGTAGTCAATCCAGGCTGTGCACAGATTGGTCTGTCTAGACCTTGAGTCTTGGGCAATTGCTCTAACTATGAGCAGCTGGTGTTTTGAGCCTCTGGTGTTGTTCCCAATGCCCTTCTGAACTGTGCTCATGTACTGGCCCATGTGGTCCTGTAGCTTGGCAGCTATGATGCCTGATAGGACTTTCCATGTTGTGGGGAGGCAGGTTATTGGCTGGTAGTTGGATGGTGCTGTTCCTTTGTGGGGGTCTTTCATGATCAGCACTGTCCTTCCTTGTGTTAGCCAGTCTGGGTGGGAGCCTGCTGCTAGCAGCTGGTTCATCTGTGCTGCTAGACGTTCATGCACTGCTGTTAGTTTCTTTAGCCAGTAGGTGTGGATCATGTCTGGGCCAGGTGCTGTCCAGCTCTTCATGTTCTTGACCCGCTGTTGGATGTTGGCTACTGTGATGGTGACTGGTTCCTGTTCCGGGAGATTGCTGTGGTCTCTTCTCAGGTCCTGAAGCCACTTTGCACTGGTGTTATGAGTCTTCTCTTTCTCCCAGATGTTCTTCCAGTATTGTTCAGTTTCTGCTGTTGGTGGCTCTGCTGTTATTGTGTTGTTGCACTGCAGGATGGAGTACACCTTGGATGGTTCTTTGGAGAACAGGACATTTATCTTTTTGGCCTCTGCTTCTCTAGTGAATCTCCTTAGCCTGGTGGCCAGTGCTGTGAGCCTTTCTTTAGCAGTCTCTAGGGCTTCAGATGGAGTCAGGCCCTTGTATTTTTTCAGTAGCCGAGTCTTATCCTTAATCTTTACACCCTTCTGTAGTTCCACCAGCCGGCTAACTTCTCTCCGGGTTGCCTTGATCTTATCCTCCAACCTCATTTTCCAGGGGGGGTATGTACTGGTGTTCTTCTTGATTGTGTAGCCAAGCATCTCCAGGATTACAAAGGCTGTAGCGTATACCAGTTCATTGGTTTCAGTGATGGTGGTAGTAGGAATTGTCATTAGGGCTCTATTGGCATCTTCTAGCATACTATCTGATGGTACTTCTCCAACGAGCCTTGGTAATCAGTCTTGAGGGTTGACTGTAGCTAATTTATCCATGATCTTATGCCTCATATCAGCTGCTGTGCTCTGTAATGGAGGGGGTGGCAGTGAAGTTCCAGCATCAGCTGTTTGCTGCACATCTAGTTGTTCTTCTGGGGCTTCTTCTTGAGTCCGGGATGTAATGTGGAGTTGGTGTATCTCCAGTTGTGAGAGCAGGTGCCTCTTTACTATGTTGAAGCATTGGGTAATTAGCTGTTTCTCAGTTAGTGTGGATGTAGGTCTTTTGTCCATCCATAGTCCCCTCATACGTTTCATATATCCCCATATCCCCTCTCATTAGGTCTGCTGTTATAGTAGCATTCCATATATATATATATATAGACAGTCCAACACATAGTGGCAGGATGTAAGATGCAGGCAGGAACAGCATACACTGAACGGCATAACCAAGTAGCTGGCATTGTGTACAGGAACATCTGCACAGTTTATGGGCTAGACCCTCCCAAGTCCAGATGGGAGATCCCACAGAAGGTTGTGGAGAATAACAGGGCTAAGATCCTGTGGGACTTCCAGATCCAGACGGACAGGCAGGTACTGGCCAATCAACCAGACATCATGGTAATAGACAAGGACCAGAAGACAGCGGTGGTGATAGATGTAGCAGTGCCAAGTGACAGCAACATCAAGAAGAAAGAGTATGAGAAGCTGGAGAAGTACCAGGGCCTGAAAGAGGAACTAGAACGGATGTGGAAAGTGAAGGCCAAAGTGGTCCCGGTGGTGGTAGGAGCACTCGGGGCTGTGACTCCTAAGCTGGGAGAGTGGCTCCAACAGATCCCAGGAACAACATCAGAGCTCTCTGTCCAGAAGAGTGCAGTACTAGGAACAGCTAAGATACTGTGCAGAACCCTCAAACTCCCAGGCCTCTGGGAGAGGACCCGAGGTTGAGGATGACACATACCACCCATAGGGGGTGAGAAGGGAAAATATTTTTATTTTTTATATAACCATATCAACAATACAAATGGTTGGGATATTCCTGTAGAATATGTAACCCCCCTGGGGTTTTAAAGAGTGTGGTTCCTTTAAATCTTTGCCCTGTGGTAAAGGGTTTGTGGAGCTCAGGAGGGGGGCTGCAGCTGGAGGCCCTGGGAAGGAAGCAGAGGGAGAGGCCCTGCCTGAAGCCAGGGAAGACAGGGCGGCTGACCTGGGATGCCAGGCCAGCACTCACAGAAGGACACTGCACTGGGGAGAGTCACCCAAAGACAGAGTGGGATCCAGTGACTGGCCATCTGGAGCTGTGGGGCCATGAGTACAGGACCTGGAACTCAGGGGGGAGGTTGTAGTTAGTTAAGTGGGGAGGGTGTCGCTCTGGGTTTGCAGAGAGCAACAGAAGAGGCATCAGAGGGTTTTCTTTTGCTGGGAAAGTGCTGGCGCCGAAGACTAGGAGTTGCTGGACTGAACACTGGACTGGAGCTGTGCTGGGACTCCTGAACTCATGCTACAGATACAGAATATCACATCTGCCTCCAGCCTGCTGCAGTAAGTCCTCCAGCCTCCTGAGGAAATCTGACAACCTCTCATGAGACCCTTGATAGGTGTGACGAAACCGATAATAGAGGTCTTCGCCGCTATCCATCATGCCGTAGACACTCTCAAGATCAGCTAAATAGTTGTGCACTGTGGCAGCTAGTTGGGAGTCTTTCAGGGTTCAGACAATCCGCATAGCAGGTCTCCTCAAACTCTCAAGCACCCATTTCTGCTTTTCAGCACCAGAGCATTGCCACTCTTGGACAAGGGGCACTGAAGATTCCTTCCAGGTCTCATAATCATCTTCCCCTGAGGGTACAGGTATGACTCCAGAGGAAACAAGACAACCATTTGTATGGTGCATTTTCAGGTACTGGCTTCAACACATCTCTGAGGACATTCCCCCACTCTTTTGCCTACTCCACTGGGTTGGGTGCTGCAGGTGTTGGAGTCCCTCCTAATGCCAATATTAATTCGTCTCGTGTCCACTTCTCATTTGCCATCAGACTCTGTAGCTTCTGAGCTAATGAGTCCACCTCCAGTAACAAAGGTGCGCTAACGGAGGACTGGCTTGGCCCCAGAATTGTCCAGGAGGTACCTCCCACTTGCACTTCTTTGGCTACTTTATCAGGATCTGCTTCTTTGGCATGAGTACATAGTGCTATCATGCCCTTCAATTCATGACTGTAAATACGAGTGTGGACCTTCACTCTCCCCAGTATTCCCACTGCATCTAGGCTCTCCTCAATTTCATTGGGTTCCATCTTTTCTGGGAACCCGGCCACCAGCACAGCCTGGGCTACTGAGAGCTGTGCCCCTTGGCAAAGGTCTTCCAGTAATTCTCTTTCCATTCTCCCCCCCTTTTTTTCAGCAGGTAGTCTCTTTTCACTCTGAAGGTGCACCCAGGGTGTGTGACACAGAGGTTCGTGTACTGCAATAGCTCCCCATACGGGCCACCAAGTGTAACACCCACGTGGCCAGATAGATTCTGCCTTGCAGGTGGCTCTGGCCCGAGAAGGGTGTGTGCAGGGACACAGCAAGGAGAACCCCTTTGCCCCAGGGGCACCTGTTCCAAACCCCCGGAGTGACCACACACACACTGGGATAGCGCAGGGATTATGGGAATGGGGAAGGCTTATTTACAGAGGTGCAAAGGGGAAACCAACAGGGGAGATGGGGCAGCAGTAACACAGAGTAACAGCTAACACAGGGCCCTGCAAGGCCCAACAATGCAGCAGGCTGGAGGCAGACGTGAGCTCTGCTTCTGCACTATGAGTTCAGGAGTCCCAGCACAGTTCCAGTCCAGAGTTCAGTCCAGCAACTCCTAGTCTTTGGCGCCAGCACTTTCCCAGCAATAGAAAACCTGTGATGCCTCTTCTGACACTTTCTGCGAAGCCAGAGCGACACCCTCCCCACTTAACTAACTACAACCTTCCCCCTGAGTCCCAGGTGCTGTACTCACGGCCCCACAGCTCCAGATGGCCAGTCACTGGATCCCGCTCTGTCCTTGGGCGACTCTCCCCAGCACAGTGTCCTTCAATGTTCCCTCTAAGGGGAGAGAGCAGCTGAGCAACTCCTGTTGCTCGCTGCGGTCTGCCCCCACCCCGGGGCCCACTGCGCAGCCCCTCCCCCCACTCCCGCTCGCCCCCCCTCCAGGCATCGCCCCCCCACGCCGCTCCCGGCATTGCGCCCCAGCCCCAGGAATCGCCCCCCCACCCCACTCCTGCTAGCCCCCCGACATCGCCCCCTGGCCACGGCATCGCCCCTCCACCCCACTCCCGGGATCCCCCCCCCCCCCCGGCACTCACCCCCCCCCCCCCTTCCCCCCCCCCCCCCCCCCCAGCCCCCACAGACTTACCTCGGGGCTGGACTGGAGGGGCAGGGCCCAGCCCTAACTCCTGGGCCAGAGAAGCTCTATGGAGCATGCCCATTTCTGGGCATGCTCCGTTAGAGCTTCTCTGGGCGGGAGTTTTCAAAACTCCCTGCTCCACAGGAGCTCTAGGCAGGGACTCTGGCTGCCGGCAGCTTTCCCTGTGCTGGCAGCTGCAGCACACTGCGCTGCAGCGCGCCAGCGCAGCTTAGAGGGAACATTGGTGTCCTTCTGTGGGGGCTGGCCTGGCACCCCAGGTCAGGCGCTCTGTCTTCCCTGGCTTCCTCTGCTGCCTTCCCAGGGCATCCAGCTGCAGCTCCAGCCCCCTCCTCAGCTCCACAAACCCTCTCCCACAGGGCAAAGATTTAAAGGAACCATGCTCCTTAAAACCCCAGGGGGGGGGTACGAATACATTAGACACATTAGCCCGCATGAGAAATTAAAAGTAAGGAGAGGACATGTAAGTAAGTGGGGACAAGTTTTATGAACTGAGGACTCATCCAAGGACATTGTTCGCCCAGGGATGCAATACCTCATCTGGGGACAGAAAATGAGGATAGATGGTCAACCTACCATGCTAGGTCTCTTGGCCAGACCTGGAGAGTGCTACCAGAACTCAACCAGTAAAGTAGTAAGGTGAATCCTACAGACAGGTCTCTGCACGACCCCAATGGAATTGGACAGCGTAAAGTTCTGACTGAGTCCTCAATACTAATCCTTAGCGTCAGAGGCTGGCTTGACCAGGAGGCCTCGCCTTCTGCTCTCCCATGGGGCAGAGTGCTTGTAACCCTGACAAAGCTGGGCCCTGGATGCCTAGGGAGCTTGACCCCCAGTCTTGTCACGGTCCTTCAGCTTGGAGGCCAAGGTGTCCCAGCTCAAGGCTCTCTGCATTGGACGTTTCACTGATCCTCTCATCCCTGTGTTAACATCAAACCCAACACAACGTATCACACAGCAACTGTAACTAAAATAAGGCGAAAAAAGGGAAAAGTGAAAAGAACAAGTACCGCCACCCTGCGAGTACAGGAGCATTACAGTCAGCATCACTGGGGTGTAAAGAAAGCTCAGGGGCTGTTGATCACTTGTCCCAGCCTTGGCTGCACTGTGGAGACACTGGGATCAGACCCTGCTCTGATTGTGCCCACACGCCCTCAGGCACGAGGGTGCAGGACACTTCACCATGTCATGTCCCCCTCCCAGTCTGGCCTTCCAGGCCTAATGTCTGGTGATCTCTTTCTGTGCTAGGCCCTCTGTTCTGGCTCAGTCTTGGCTTCTCATCAGCGTGACTAGCTTCCATGACTTCAGCTCCTGTCTCTGGGCTGCTGCAGCCCCTCAGCTCTGGCCCTGCTGAATCTGGCTGATGCTCTGCCCGCAGCCAAGCTTGGGCTGCTGCTCTCCCCTAACTCTGCCCTGCCCTGCCTTACAGCCCCAGCTTGTATGGAGGATGGACCCCCAGAATATTGACTCCTTCAATGGCCTGGTTTCTTGTCAGTCTTGTCAGTCAAGCTGACCTGGAGCACTAGGCTTTCCCCATCAGACCTGGAGACTGTCAGTCTCAGGATTCTGACTCTTCTTCACCCCTTCCCCATTCTTTTGATATCAGGAGCAAGAGAGTCAAACAAAGGCCACCATGTTACAGCGAAAGGACAATAGCTCCCTGGGACCTCCACAAGGAGCTGTGAGGAAATTTCCCACCCCACTCTTTCAAGAAAAGGGAAATCAGGATTTTTTTTATTTTTATTTTTTTTAAATTTTGACTCAAACAGTTTCACAACAAGGGCCTGGTTTCCATCAACATTTTCCATTTCTGTCAAAACAAACAACCCAATTTAATTTTTTTCCAATATTCAGCAGTTTGGGGCCAGGGACATAGTAATGGGTGGGCCAAGAGGGCTGGGGCCCACCCAGCTGAAGATCAGGCCCATTCGCCAAGACATTCAGCAGCAGCACAAATTCTTCTCTCAGATTTTTCTATTCTGCTCATGGCTGCAGCTGTGGATGCCAGCTCAGCCCTGCAACAACAGTGGTGAAATCTGCATCTCTGATAGGTGCTGTGATGGGTAGGCCTTATCTCAGTTTCTGCTCATGTGATTGGAAGCTTCCAAGCCCACCCTACAGAGTCAGGGGCCCAGCCAGAAAATCCCACCTGGCTACAGCCGTTTTGGGCCACATTCTTTTTCTTTTTGGATTAAAAACTATCATGTTTTCGGAAGACTTAAACCAAAAATTGTCCAGATCTGAGTTGAAAACTTTTGTCAGTTTTTGACCAACGATTGATTGATTGTTCAATTTGTCTGGTTTTTAGCTGACAGTTGTTCAGATTCCCAGGACAGTTTGACTGAAAACAATTGACAAGTGAATCCAAATGTTTTTCCCTTTTTTTTTCCCTGGTTTTTCTTTTCTTTTTCGTGGAGGATTCCAGCCAAAAAATTGTCGGGTGCGGGGGGATAACACATTTTTGCCACCCACTCTTTTTTTCCCTGAAAATTGTTTGTTTTGATAGTTTAAGGTCAAAACATTTTTGGGTTTAGGTAAGAAATCATTGACTTTTAGAATAATAACCTAAGTTTCCTCTGTGCTGGTGGCAGGAATCCAGGAAACATCATGAGGGAGCCAAAAATAAAAGGAAGGGAAGCAGAGCATAAGCTCAAATTACAAACACTTGAAAACAAAGCTGCTGTTAATGTCATTAGAAAGGTGATGAGAACCCCTGATATGATTTGCCAGCAGTGCAAAATCTCTGCTGCATTGCACAAGCACCCTGATTTTTTTCCCCTGCATTCCTTCTTCTATTCTGCTCTGTGTTTACATAGGCTTAATGTGCATGTCAATGAATCAAAGGTGGGAAAGGCCTCAAAACACCCTCCAAGCTTTAACCCTTATGCCTGGAACTTCAGTATACCAACCAAGAGGTCTGCAAAGGTTTTTAAGAGATCTGGTGGAGATTGGTATTATTGTTATAATGTATGCAATGAAAAGGAGAAAGGTCCTGTGGCTTTCTCAAGGGCTTAGGGCACAGAGTGATTAGATAATTTGGAAAGGGAACCAAGGAATCCTGGCTCTAAGTCTTCCATCTAACCCACAAGATCCTGCTTCCCCAGCGACTTGAGGATAGAGCCCAGCTGTCCTGGCATGCAGGCCCCTACTAGCCCCCATTTTTCTCTCAGGGCTGGGGAGAGAACCCAGAAGTCATGACAGTCCATTTTAACTACTTGACACCTCTCATTTTTCTCTGGACCCCAGGAGTAGGGCCAGATTAACCCTCCTGCAGGCCCCTGGCTGTGACTCTTTCTGGGCCCACCATGGAGAACACCTCTGCCACCACAGCCACCTGCACCCAGCTGAAGTGGACACTGATCCCAGAGCCAATGTAGGTCATGGCTCTGCACCCCACTGGGACTGCCTCAGCCAGCAGCCATGCCATCCCCAGCAGCGAGTGAGCTGGGATAGCCACCAGCAAGCCTGAGGCCAGAGAGTGTAGGGTGAGGGCTGGGGAAGGCAGAGCTGGCTCTCGGCACTGAGGCTGGCTGGTGCCATGAGAGAACATCATGGTGCAGGCCAGTGCAGTGGCGCTGAGTCCAGGTCAGGGGCCAAGATTTGGGCAGTCATCTGGGAGTGAAGTGGGTCAGCACTGGGACAGCTAGCCAGGGCCGGGACAGGGCTGGGCTCAGATTTATTTCTGTCTGACAGCAGGGCCCCCTTTAACCCTAAAACCCCTGCATTAATCTGGCCCTGCCCAGGAGTCCTGACTTGCATGTCCTCTTCCTCCTGCATTAACCTACAATACTCCATGTCTTCACAGAATCCAGATTTCCAAGGCCCATTCAATTCTGCTCTATTATGCTCTACTTTCCTCTACAGAACCCAGGCATCTGGGCTCTCATGGCCACTTTTCTAGTCACTGGATCCCATTTCTTCCAAGGACAGGAGCTGGACTCAAGAGTCTTGTCCTTAATGTACATGGCACCAGGAACAGAATCCAGGAATGCTGTTGCTCTGTCCCTTGTGTGACCTGCTATCTCACATTGCTGACTCCAGTCTTTCAGGTGGATTTTAATTCCACTTCTTGGCAGGAAGGGAGGTGTATCTGTAAACACGCATAGGCATTCAAAAGATGGGCAGGGCCAGTGAGGGTAACAGAAGTGTACAGACTATAGTTATCAAAGTATACAAATCTGTGTAAGTTTCTATATTGCATCACCCCAGGTACCCGAGCCCTTCTATAAAAAGAGAAGGCAGGATAAAGGCACTCATGGATGGCATAGGGCAGAGCAAGAGACAGGGTCCAGTGCTTGCACTTTCAAAAATTAGCCAGATGCTTTTCATTCCAGGCAGGCTTTACTCTAAGGAGTATTTGGTAAGTAAGACCCCTCTGGTCTGTTGGTGTTCTTACCACTAGAGCTTACTTCGTTTCTGGAGCCAGGGATACAACGGGGAGTAAAGGGTGCCAGCTATCTCCTCCTCTAACCACTAGACCTCATTCTCCTTCTGAAGCCAAGGACAGAACCTGGTGTTCTTGTTCACAGCCACCCTGATTTAATCCAGTGGATGCAGCATGCTTCCCACGATAGGGCAGATAACAGGGAGTCCTGACTCCCATCTTCCGCCAACCCCAAATCTAGCTGGACTCCACTCCCTGCTAAGAGCTGGGGAGAAATCCCATCAGGTGTGGCTTCCAGCCTCACTCCTTCACCAGATTAATAAATGTTAATGGATATTGTTTATTGAGGACTGTTTGCAATGGCAAACTGTAACTTTGAGAGCAAGAGGGTTGCAAGACTGAGGTGTCCCAGTCCCGCTGTCAATCTTGGGGGAAGCCTGGGACAAGGGGCATTTGCAAAGAACCAACCTGGAACAAAGTAAGGCTGAGTTTGTAGAATCATAGGGTTGGAAGGGACCTCATGAGGCCATCTAGTCCAACTCCCTCCCAAAAGCAGGATCACTCTTACTAAATCATCCCAGCCAAGGTATTGTCTAACCAGCCCTTAAATAGCTCCAAAGGCAGAGATTCTACAACCTCCTTAGGCAATCCATTCCAATGCTTCACCACGCTCCCAGTGAGAAAGTTTTTCCTAATATCTAATATCGACTTCCCCAGCTGCAACTTGAAACCATTGCTCCTTGTTCTGCCCCCGGTTACTACTGAGCTCCTTCCCCTCTGGAGCACCCCTTCAGATAGTTGAAGGTTGTTATCAAATTCCCCCTCAGTCATCTCTGCTGAATGCTAAATAAGTCTCTCACTGCCCTAGGGTGCAGTATGCTTTGTCTCCCTTTTGTTTGAGGTTCCCATGTGTAATCATTTTGGAGCCCTAGCTACAAAGTCAAGTTACAATGCAGTCTTCCAGCAGGAGCACTTCAGGTTTGTCTTTGAGAGCTCTAGTGGTGGGTCCCATGAAAATCCCAGCCACCAAGGGGTCACAGGTGAGGCTACCCCAGCACTCTCACAAACGGCTCTGAGGTTCCCCCCACCCTGTTAACTGGACTATGCATGTGCAAACACTCTTCTGCTCTAATTTCAGCCAGTCTGTGATAAATTGCTTGACTGGAGATTTGGCTTCATCAGAGACCCCCAGCACTAATCTACTGCTTCCCCATCACTATGAAGGCTCCTCTTGCTGCCTGTATCCTCTCCACTTTTCTGGTACTGGGTGAGTGGAATTGTGCTCCTCCAAGGGCCTATTTCCTGACTTCTTCAATATAATTAACTTAATTGATCATCAGCAACAGAATAACAGGGGCCAGCTAGGAGCATCTGAGCAACACTATTAGAGGAGGAGAGGACTAGTTAGTCAATCCTGAGGCTTCATTAATGACCACATTATTGAATGAGTGAGAAATACTGCTTTACTAACACAGGCAGGATTGAGTCTTAGGCATGTAGCTGGGAGCAGCCATGTTAGATCACCTGTAGGGTGCTCTCCCAACTCACACAACATTGTCCCATGCTGGGGAGTGTCTCTAAATGACAAACAAGGTGTCCTGTGGCACCTTGGGGGGGACGGGCGAAAGCATAAACAAAGTGGGATTTTTCTCCTACAAAAGCTCATGCAATAAATAAAATAGTTAGCCTTTAAGTGCCACAGGACTCTTTGTTTGACTGAACTAAACTAGCATGGCTGCCCCTTTGAATCTCTAAATCACAGCCATTTACTAATTTATCTCTACAGGTAGCAGTCAGAAGGTCCCTGGGACAATGAGTGAAACTGTTTGGGAAATGGGAGGAAGTATTTATTCTTCAAATTACAAGAAGCATGTTCTGGCTGGATGCATTTCAGGGCTGGCTAGAAACCAAGGATATTTCTGAAAGGGATTTTCCCCACAGGTTTGTCTAAAAGGAAACAAATCTGAATTCTATTAGCATGAGATCAAGACAATATAAAAGGCATTTCTGCATGATCCCCAGCTGGGATCATTTAAATTTAGAAGGGGGGAGAGGACAAGAAAAGGACAACTCTCAATATATCATATTCTCTCCCCTTCTCCAGGGTCCTGTTTGCAGTGTGAAGTTTGTAGTGCACAAGGAAACAGCTGTACAGGCAGCATGCAGACCTGCAGTCCTGGGCAGGACTCTTGTGGCATCATTTTTAATTAAAGCATATTGGGTAGGTGAGATGGGTCAGGGAACAGTATGGGGGAGCCAGGACTCTGGGTTCTATACAGATCCTTTGGGCTCACTCCTCATAGGGGCCTTCGTTTCAGCCATGCAAGCACTGGTTGTCAATTGAAAAGCCTGGGTGGTTCCAGCAGATTCCTGGGGGCTTCAGTTTTGGTAGTTCAAATGCTATTCTGGCAAGAGTCTGGCCATGGTTTTATCAGAAGTGCCACGTTAATAAAGCAAGACACACTTAGCATATAAAGAAGAAGTCATGCTCTGGAGAATACTGCCAAAGTGAGATGAGTGTGAGTAAATTTATGAACTTCATGAGTGTATGGAAGAAAGTTTCTCTTACTTTTCTTAATAATACAGTGGTAGTCAATGTACAGATCAGGGAACCATATTTGATTTCAGTCACTGTGGAAGTGGAGAGGAAAGCTTCTGCATTTCAGAGGAAGAGAGAGCTGCCCAAGGGCCCCTACCTGGCACCTCTGGGGACAAAGCTATGCTTGGAGAATGAGTTGCAGGACCCTAACATGCTTATTAACTGCCATGCATGTCCACTGTAGCTACACTTGAGACTCAGTCCAGCTAATGAACCATACAGCCCAGATGATTCTCCAGCCCCCAGGCTAGAACCTGGGCTTCCTGTATGGTGCAGGGGGAAAGGGAGTCATCAGGGGATGTCATCCACAAAAGGCAGCATTGGCAGCTGCCTTAGGTAGTCAATATGAGGGGCTCTGGCCTAAGTCCCACCCTCACTCTGGGTCAGGGCTTTCCCCAGGAATTGAAATTAGGGGGGTGTTGGAATGGGGGGGGGGGTGAGGGCCAAAGAGGTGTGAGACTATGGGAGTGAATAGACTATAGTGCACCATAGTAAAAACTGAAAAGTATTCAGGAATCATCATTTTCTTAGAATATCATACAAAGTTGACTACTGGTCTGGGACCAATATCATTCAACATATTCATAAATGATCAGGGAAAAGGGTTGAACACTGAGGTGGCAAGTTTTGCAGATGGTGCAAAATTATTCAACATTAAATTGGATATTATTAAATTTGGATCATTAAATCCAAACCAGACTCTGAAGAATGTTACAAAGGGATCTTACAAAACTGGATGACTGGGCAACAAAATGGCAGCTGAAATTCAATGTTAATAAATACAAAGTAATGCATATTTGAAAACAGAAACCCAATGATATATCAAATAATGGGGTCTAACTTAGCTGTTTCCACTCAAGAAAGATTCATAGACTCTAAAGTCAGAAAAGACCAATATGATGGTCTGACCTCCTGCACAGTGCAGGACACAAAACCTCACCTGCTCACTCCTGTAATAAATCTCTAACCTCTGACTGAATTATTAAAGTCTTCAGGTATATATATGTATTTGAACTGGAAAAGGTACAGAGAAAGGCAATGAAAATGATGAGAGTATTGCACAGCTTCTGTCTGAGAAAAGCTTAATAAAACTGGGATTCTTCAGTTTGGAAAAGAAATGACAAAGGGTGGATACAGAGGTCTATAAAATCATGACTGGTATGGAGAAAGTGAATAAAGAAATGCTAGTTAATATTTCACATAACACAAGAATTAGGTATCCCCAAAGAAATTAATGGGTAGTATGTTTAAAACAAACAAAAGGAAGAATTTCTTCCCATAACACTGGGCTTCGCAGGGATGAGTGCAACACCATGCTTTGAACTGTTCCTAGTCCCCTTTTGCCAGAAGGTGGACTAGATGTCAAGAGGTGAATAGCTCCATGACTCCCTGTTCAGTCATTCCCTCTGAAGCACCTATCATTGGCCACTGTCAGAAAACAGGTTACTGGGCTAGATGGCCATTTGTCAGATCCATTATGGCCATTCAAATGCTCTTATGAACAGGGGCTTTGCTGGTGCCTGGCACATGGGGCACGTGCCCCGAGTCCCAGAGCCAGTGCCCTGAATATCCAGGGCAGCCCCTGCTTCTCCCTCCCTGTCCCAGGCCAGAGATCTGGGGCCTGGGTGCCACTGCCGGTGCCTGCCTCTCTCGTCCGCAGCAGCACTTGCCGCCCCCAGGCCAGTCCCTGCTCCCAGCCAGGGATCCAGGGTCAGGCAGGCGTTGGCAGGAGCCCAAAGCTGGATCAGGCCCCGGTGGAGAATCGGGGCTGCAGTGAGGCAGGGCCCGCAGCAAGGTAGTGGGGCCTGGGCCCGGGCCCTGGGTCTTTCCCCAGGGCAGTGACACTCCTGCTTATGAAAAAATTAAAACAAAAAAAAAATTAGTACAGAAAATATCCAAGATAATTACCTCTCAGGGTAGTGATAATGTGAGATAATGACCTTGGCAAATAAAGCATTTTAAAAATCTTGGCCTACTAGAAAATATTTATATAAGTTTCCCAGTCATAAATCTAGCATTCTGGAGCAAAGTCACTAAAACACAATGAGATAATAAATTTGTTAGTCTTTAAAAGTGCTACTAGACTCCTTGTTTGTTCAAAAACAAATATTCCTTTAATGTGCTTATATCCCTTCTCCATACCTCACTCACCTTGTTGTACTCCTTGTCCATACTGGAGGAAGACCCACAGTTCAGAGGTGCTTTCACAAGAGTTTACTTTCCAGGGAAAAGGGGGACAAAGAGCACCTTGCTCATTCGTCCAGCTGTTGGTTACGTTGTTCTTCACCGCTGCACTCAGTCACCTTTGTTAGGGATCAAATCTCCTCCACACTTTGTGTGACTTGACTTCTGTGATTTTATGTCTGAGTGGCAGCACTTATACTGATGCAGGCTGGAAGTCTGTAGTCTCCACAAAATATGGTTACTTTCCCACACTCCAGGTCTAAGCACTAGTACTTAGACCACCTGATTATCTGTGATTTCAGGTATAATGGTCACTTACAATAACAAAAGACTCTATACGGAGCCTGACTAAGAACCAAGTGCTATTTGACCAGTCCAATACTTGTTAAAAGATACAGGTGATTGCTATTCAGATACTGCTTGTAAGGGAGAGCCCACAACAACATCAAGCAAACATCTGTCCCATTTCCCCCCAGCTGAGAAGCAGTCTGATATGGCTTAAAGCCAAGCCGTTAGCCTTTTAAGTGCCACCAGACTCCTTGTTTCCTTTCCTTACTTCTTAGTGAGTCCAGTCATTTCCAGCCAATGACTAAATTGGTATAACACTATGTTACTAGCTAGCTGACAACTCGGAGATGTTAGGAAATTCTGGGTGGGGGGAGGGGGGAGTAGGGGAAGTGTGTGTGTGTGTGGGGGGGGGGTGTTAGGGAAATCCCAGCCCAGAGTTAAACCTAGGTTCAGCTGCATGGAGGTGTTCAGCTGTGTTAGAAGTACACAGCCACAAACCCCTTCATGGGAGTCAGGCATCTGAACCGGCTCAGCCATTCCTTGGAAAAGATGGGGGGCAGAAGGGGCTGCCTTCTGGCCACAGCAACTGGGGCACTCTGATATGCCATGGGCAGGGCTGGATTTAGACATGCTGAGACCTTAAGCCAGGGGTGGGCAATAATATTCAGCAGGGGGGCCAGTGGTGATGGTGGGGAGTGGGGGTGTGATGACACGGGAGGGTCAGGGATGAGCTCAAGGAGGGGGGGAATGGCTGGGATGAGAGAGGGAAAGGCAGTTGGAGGAGCGGGGAAGAGTGGGGTAGCACAGTGCTTACCCCAGAGCACCATAGCACCAGTCCCAGTCCTGGTGCGGTACAATGCCAGCGGACGGGGGGTGATGGGAGGAGACAGTGCAGCACTGGCCCTAGTTCCGGAGTGCTGGCCCCAGCACTGGAGCAATGCAGCCATGCCTGCTGGGGTAGCAGAAGGGGTGACTCCAGCCCCAGAGCGGCACAGCACTGGTGAGGGTGGGAGGAGTGTGGAGGGGGATGGGAAGGTACAACTCCTACCCTGGCCCCAGAACAATGACATGCTGGCCAGGAGGGTGGAAGGGACAGGTGCAGCAGAAACACCAGCCCTGGCCATGAAGTGGCATGGTAGCAGGTGGGTTGGGGTGAAAGTGGGTGGGGGAAAGCAAGCCAGCAGTGGTAGGCTGGATAGAGGCAACTAAAGGTCTTTATAGGCAGAAGATTTGGGGTCTCCAGAGCTAGGCAGGGGTTAACGTATAATTTGGTGGGCCTCCATCCTGTGTGACCAGGCCCCTTTCAAGGACCCCAGCTACTACCTTCAATATCCATTCCCCTGTCCCCAAAATCCACCCCAGCCCCCAATACCCATCTCCAAAATCCACCCCTAGCCCCCAATACGCACCTGCAAAATCCACACCCAGCTACCAATACCCACTCCACTGTCCCCAAAACTTGTCCCCAATATCCACAGCCTGCCCCCAATACTCCTCCCCACAGCATGGGCTGAGCCACCCCTGTACTTACCGGCAGCAGCATGGCTGGAGAGGTGGGGGCAGTAGGTCCCTGGTCAGGGCGGCAGCGCCACCTGGAATTGCCCGGGGGGGGGGTGAGTGGGGGCAGACCCCAGATTGGGGTGGGGCCTGGAAGGGGAGGAGTTTGGGGTGGGGCTTGAGCCACAGGTGGGACCCTACCCAGCAACACTCCTGCCCTCTGCCTGCCAGAACGCTGCAGAACACCATTCTGGGGCTTGCTATTTTTAAATTGTGAGCCCCAGAATGCAGCATCCTGGCACCATTTTCTATTTTTAGGGACCCCATAATGCTGACCCCTAAAAATAGTGGACCCCAGAATGGTGTTCTGCTGCATTCTGGCTTACTTTACCCCTAGGGCTAGGTGGTGGCTGGTGGGGCAGCTGGAGGATATTAATGTTGGATATAGGCACTGTAAACACTTTATTTAGGCCTGTGGGAGCTTGGGTGAGTTGCTTTCCTCTCTGTATCTCAGTTTCCCCATGAGTAGAGGAAGAATAATGATACAGGGTCTTGCTTGGAAGAGGATGTCTGTGGGATGGGTGCAGAAGGGGAACAAATCTCTGTCTTCTTACAGAGGGTTTGAAGACCCAGAGCATTGCCAAGGACTGTGTGACATCCACCCAATGTAAAGTCAACTCCTTTTCTGTGAATTTTGGGAAGGGAATGGGAATGAGGACTAGTTCCGCCTGCTGTGTGGGAGATGCCTGCAGAACAACCACGGTGACAGGTTCATCATCTCTCTATCTGCATGTCTTCTCCCTAATTCTTCACACCTTCTGCTGCCTGGCTGCTCCTCCCCCATGTTAATATCCTCCTGCCCTGCAGGAGCATCCCATGGAACCATACTCAGCCCCTGGGTAAGGGGAGGTTAGTGGGAGGGGTTCTACGTTGCTCCCAGGTGTGAACCCAGCTGCCCCCACCCAAGGTGGGGTCCAGGCTCCTTGCTGCTTCTGCTGTCTCTGGTACTCATGTAGCTACAGCTCCTCCTGCAGGGTCATCAGGGATTAGCATGGCATCCCCAGCTGTTCTACAGCCCTGATGCCTCCCCAGGCTCATCCCCCCAAACTGACTGTGTCTCCTCTGCTTCCTCCCAGTGCCCCCAGCCGACACCAAACCCAATGGCTGGAGTTGCCGTGGCTGCTATGATCTGTTCACTGGTAAGTGCCAAGAGGAGGCCATAGATTGTACTGGAGCTGAGACCCAATGTGTTGACATTGCTGGCATTGCAACAATAGGTAAAATCCATTCATTGATTCTGGGGCTAGTTTTCCTTTGCTGTTTCCCTCCTGAAGAGCAGAAGTGAGATGCTGTTTGGGGGTTGGTCGATAAAGGCATCAGTTGCAGATTGGGACACCTGGGTTCTGTGCCCAGAGCTGGTCACCAGTGTCAGTCTGGATCAGGGGTTTTCCCTCCTTTTGCCTCTGGTTCTTTTCCCATCTGTTGCCTGTGTATGGATTAGTCTGTAAATGCCGTAGGGCATGCTGTGGGCTGCCAACTTTTTATGGGGCCCCTTTACTTCTGTCTTTGCCTCCCAGGGGAGTCAGGGCCAGGAGTAAGACCATGGCTGGAGCTTGAACTGGAGCTGTGGTTGGGGCTGCAGCTTGGAGTATGGCCGGTGTGAGGGCCCAGGACTGATCCTGAAGCCTCAGGTCAGGAGCCAAGGGCCAAGGCTGTGGGCAGGTGTGGGGCCAGGGGTGGAATGGGGCTGAGTAGAACTCCCTCCTTGCCTCAACAAACATTCCTCTGTACTCCACCCTCTGGGGACCTCTGTGGTAGGGACTGGCTGAGTCCTGGAGTCAATGACCTCCAGTGGGACTCTGGCACCTGGGGGCCAATGCTTGCATTTTCACTGCTTACCCACCCAACTTGAAGCCTTTTAGCAGCAGCAAGACTTGACCTTGCCCTGCCAGCGCCAGTTTCTCACTCCTCACAGCAAAGCCATGGCACTGCCTGCAGGGGGCAAGGCCAAACTCTCCCTGAGGGCATGCAGCACTGTTGGGCCATCTGCAGACCAACCTGCTCTGCCTGGGCCACCGCTGGGAGACACCTGCATGTGTACATGCTGCGGTTCAGTCTCTTGGCCTGGGGCAGTCTCTCAGCCTGGGGTCACTATTCTAACACAGGTGGAGGCTAGCGTCCCTGTGGCACCTGCTCCACTGCTCCCAGCCAGCCTGGCAGTCCCACTCTCTCCTGAACAGCTCACACGAAGGCCCCAGTCAACGTCCTCCAGAGGCTGGCACCTGGAGGCCATGGCTCCCTCTCACCCCTCCTCCCCCACTGGTCTACCATGGCCTGGATCCACTTATTGTACCACACGTTGGACAGAGCCCTGCCTGAGACAGGGGCCTCTTCTTGTGCTGGATGCTGCACTGACCTTTGGCTGTGACCAGGGTCTGCTCTTCTGCCAGATGCTAGAGGTCTCCTAAGGCTTTATAGTCCCTTCCATCAAAAAGCCTGCAATATAAACAGGTAAAAGAAGGATCCTTCTCCCCATTTAAAAGATGGGCAAACTGAGACACAGACCAGTGCTATGACTTTCCCAAAGTCACACAAGAAGGCTGTAGCAGGGTTGGGAATTAACCCTACTTTTTCCTTAATGCATGATAAAAACACTATTCTTAGAGAGATCTCACTGCTACCACCGGCACTGAGCTGCTGTTTAGCTAAGTCAGTGGTTGGGATACTACAGGCCTGATTCTGTCTGGTTGTCCTTGGTAGGCTCTGAGTTGGGGCTGCATCAGAGCAGAGGAGAAGTGGGAAGCCATCCAGAACCAGACAGACTGGGGGAGCATAGCAGATGGGGAGATGGAGGCTGGTGGGAACCTTGGAGGGGACCTGTGAACGGGTGAGGAGGCATTGTATCTTAGCCATACTGAAGGAGAAGAGCTACTCCCCTGACAACAATTACCTGCTTCCCTCTCCCTCTCCCACAGCAGATGGAATTCCAGTGCAGATTGTCATGAAGGGCTGTGCTTCCATGCTCGTCTGCACCGAGGTAACTGTGAGGACAGTGAGCTTCTCAGGGTTCACTGCAAATGTAACTAGGGCCAAATGCACAGCGGCCTCCAGTGTGGCTCCAGGAGTCACAGCCTCCAGTGTGACCAGTGTGGCTCCAGGAGTCACAACCTCCGGTGTGGTGGGTGTGACTTCACAAGCAGCCAGGCTCCTCCTTCCAGCTCTCACTGGTGTCCTCCTGCTGAAGCTTCTCACATGACTCCCCATGACACACAACCATGACATCACTCCCTGTTGCAGCCCATCAGCTGCTCTGCCCCTCATGTGTTTCTCGGCTTCTAGAGAGATTTGTGTCCTCTTTACAGCATTGCATTGAATAAATCAATCTGGAGACCACATTTTTATTTATTAGAACAGGAAAAAAATTAATTCTTGTGGGTGATGATGTCAAAGACCCATTTAAGGGAAGCAGAGTAGCCATACTGGGTTGCAAATAGTGCAGTTAGCATGGTGTCCTCTGTTTGACAGTGGCACAAGCAGAACTTCAGGGGCAGTGCACAGAGCACTGTCAGCAGTTTGGAGAGAGACTCATGTTGGGCTTTTTCTCCTGGCTTCTGGCAGTCAGAAATTTAGGGACACTTGGAGTATGGGGTTGCACCCCTGACCATCTTGGCTGGTAGCTATAGATAGACCTATCCTCCACAAATTTATCTAGTTCCTTTTTGAATGCTGTTATACTTTTTCTCATCACCACATCCCCTGGCGAAGAGTTCCAGAGGTGAATTGTGAGGAGAAGTAGACCCTCTTGTTTGTATTAAACCTCTTGCTTGTTAATTTGATTGGTTGAGTGCTGGTTTTGGTATTGTATGACAAAGGAAACAGCAATTCTCTAGTTCAGTGGTTCTTAGCCTTTTGTAGGTCACAAGACAGTTCATTGTAACACACTAGCCCACCCCCTACTTCCCCAGGCTGAATCCAGCCATCTCCCCAGCTCTCTACAACACACTTATCACTGTGTGGCAATACAGTAATGTGTCCTGACAAAATGGTTGAGAATCACTGCTCTAGCCACTTTCTGAATGTTGATGAGTCTTGCTCACATGGTCAGGGTTTAACTGATCACCATATTGGGATCAGGAAGGAATTTTCCCCCAAATGGCAAAGGCTGTAGGGGTTTTTCATTTTCCTCTGAAGTGTGGGCCCTGACTTAATTGCTGATGGATTCTCTGTACCTTAAAGTCTTTAAACAATGGTGTGGGGAATTTAGAGGTTTATTACAGTAGTAGGTGGGTGAGGTTCTGTGACCTACATTAGGCCAGTTGGACTAGATGATTATATTGGTCTCTTCTGACCTTAGCGTCTATCACACACCCCTTCATCAAGTCTTTGCCAAGCTGAATGGCCCTGACATTTTTAGTCTCCTCTCACAGGGAAGCTGTCCTATGCCCTAAGATCAAGCTTAGAAAGACCCCAATGGGAAAATCAGGCAATGCAGGCAAGGGGCTATCCAGCATCTAATAGGCACTGGGAGCCAGGGATGATGCTGTCTGGTTCTAGAAGACTGTTCACGATTCTTCTTCATATTCATATTTCATATATGTATTAATCCATATGTGGTATGCCATGTTTAGTACCAGTAGAAAGGTTGTAATCTGCTAGGAATTATTAGATGGTTTATATATAGGTATCATATCTGTATTAGAAATTAGGAATATATTTGCTTTATGTATTTCCAAGTTATTTGATTCTAAGGCAATCCCAGACTGGATGTCTGCAAAATCATTGTCCTCTTGATGGCCCATTAAGGGAACTCCCAGTTACAGAGGGACTAGGAAGAAACATGTTTGACTGGTCCCCCAGATTGGCCATGTGACTCAACTCCATTTTGATTTGGCAAGGACTCCGAGAACATGGGGAAGGTAGAGGTGATAAAAGGCAGGGGCCCCATCTCCATTTTGCCTTCAGTCTTCAGCCAACACCCTCCTTTGGAACTATTCTTCTGGGACTGAACAAAGGACTGAGACCCACCCAGCTGCTGGGTGTATACCAGAAGAACTGGACTAACCTGCAGACTACAGATTGTTCAGCAACTTGCTTTCTATGGACTCCAAATAATTTGTATATATGTGATTCACTTTGACCCTTTAATCTCTCTCATATTGTGTTTGTTTTCTTTTGCTATTAAACCTTTAGTTGTAGTTACTAAAGGATTGTCTGGCTGTGTGGTATTTTGGGTAAAATCCAGGCCTATATTGTTCTGTGTGATATGGCTGGCCTTTTGGGGTCAGGAGAACCTATTTCTTTAAGAGGCCCATTGGCTAGATGGGGACTGGAGGAGCTGATGTGCAATAAAGTGGGCTGTTTCTATTTCGTTATGCTTGGTGATGACCAGAGCGGGGAATCAGAAGCATATTTTGCTACTGACTGGGAGACTGGTTTAAGCAACATCCATCAGTGGTTTGCCAGTTTGGCCGTGGTTTTTGCAGCTTGCCCTGATTCTGGCACATTCAGAAGGTTATCCCAGGAGGTCCAGGTCATACCAGGTCTCCTGGGTTCTATCCTTAGCTCTCTGCTTTGGTTCGCAGCCCATCTGTTGGTGCTTCTGACACAGAATAGTTGAATACTGTCCAGTTTTGGGTTCCCCACTATAGAAAGGATGTGGACAAATTAAAAAGAGTCCAGCAGGGACAACAAAAATGATTAGAGGGTTGGGGCACATGACTTATGAGGAGAGACTGAAGGAACTAGGCTTATTTAGTCTGCAGGAGAGAAAACTGAGGGGGGATTTGATAGCAACCTTCAGCTTCTTGAAAGAAGGTATGTCTACACTTAGAATTGAATTCCAATTGATGACAATCAATTCAAATTCAATTAAGTGCTTGACCACACTAGCTTTCCTCAATTTGAACCAAGGAACTCCTCAGTTTGAATTGATGGAAGCTGAAATCGAATTAGTCAAACCTGCTTTGACTTCGAAGTCAGGGTCAGTTTGAACCCAGTGGTTGAAATTGACCCAGTGTAGCAATGTCAGTTAGAATTCACTGAGTTTGAATTGAAATATGTTGATCTTCCTCCCAGGGCACGTGGCACCGTGGAAGGAAAACCAGCTCTTTGGTACCTGGAGCTAGCAGCCCGAAAGGTGCCTCCACCACCCCCTAGCAGCCAGATTTTGCTGGGGGGGCAATGGGGTTACTGTCCCCTGGCTGGGAACAGGGACCCCAGCCCCTGCTCCAGTCCCCCTTGCCTGCTGGGAAGTGACCCCCGCTTGCGAAGGCACCCCGGGATGTGGCTTCCCACCAGCTGGCTGCGCATGGGGAAGGCACCCTCATGTGCAGTGGCATCCCTGCTGGACACACACGTCCAGCAGGGGTGCTGCCACACGCGGGGGTGCCTTCCCCTTGCACAGCCAGCAGGGGAGAAACCATGCATGGGGTACTTCCCTGCTGTGGGGGCTTCTGCCGTGAGCTGGGATCCCTTCTCCCTCACCCCTACTGCGCTATCAGCGTGGGGCCAAGGGATTTCCCTGGCCCCATGATGAAAGCGGAGCTCGGGCAGAGGAGAAGGGATTCCCCCAGCCTGCACTGATGGCACGAGGCAGGCAATCCCTTCTCCCCTGCCCCCACTGTGCTGTCGGGGTGTGCCCTGACCCCAGGGAGCCCTGGGATGGTAAAACATCCCCTGCCAGGCCCCTGCCTTCTGAGCCTGGCATGGGTAAAAACATCCCCTGCCCAGCTCTAGCTGCAGTGCGGCTAGAGCTGGGCAAGGGATGCTTTTCCCTGTGCCAGGCTCAGATTGCTGAAGCCCAGCAGGGGATTGATTGGGTGATGGCATGGTGCGGGAAGAAACCAGGCAGAGTCGTGGATCACGGCAAAGAAGCGTCCCGGGAAAATCCCGGTGTCCTTTATTTATACAGTTTAGCATATCTCTAGCATGTCTCTAGCAATCATTATAAATGATGAATATACTTGTTTACTTCCTCAGAAAGGGGAGTATGAGCTCCTCCAGACCCTTCTCCCACAAGCCAGGGGCGTAGGGTTAACATGCTTGTGCTTTTCCTTAGCACACAGAATTCTGGGGTCATGTTGCGAACACAGGCGTGGCCTGCCAGCGTCCATGCTCCCAACAGCATGGCCCTTCTAGGGAGTCATGTTGCCACACCTCCCATGGTGCCCCTCCTCTAATTCGAATTAGCAAGTCCAGTTCATGGACAAGCTAATTCAAATTGGAGTTTCTTGTGTGGCCATGTCAATTTGAATGGATTAAATTCAAACTAATAGCTATTAGTTCAAATTGACTAGTTCGAATTCAGTAATTAGAAATGACCCTCTAAGTGTAGACATAACCAGGGTGCTCCAAAGAGGAGGGAGCTAGGCTTTTCTCAGTGGTGACAGAGGACAGAACAAGTAATGGTTTTAAGCTGCAGCGGGGGAGGCCTAGTTTGGATATTAGGAAAAACTTTCTCGCTAGGAGGGTGGTGTGGCATTGGAATGGGTTACCTATGGCCGTGGTGGAATGTCCATCTTTGGAAACAGTTAAGGCCTGGTTAGACAAAATTTTGGCTGAGATGATTCAGTGGGAGTGGTCCTGCCTTTAGCAGCAGTGTGTACTAAATGACCTCGTGAAGGCCCTTCTAGCCCTAGCATTCCTGTGCTCTTTACTGTCACTAGCATCATCAACCTTTGGTGAAAGAATGCAGGCCAACATTTGAAGTCCTCCAGAAGTTCCCCTGGTATATACATGTGACTGAAAAGTTTTAGCAGGGAAAGTTTCCAACGGTTCTTCAGGGACTGTAGATTTCAACCATAATACAGTCCTCTCAGCTGCTTTACCTCACTTTGTACTAAATGCTGTTTCTTGTTTCCCCATTGTAATAGGTTGTGCTGTTCATTTCCTGTTTCAATGACTATAGCTTCCAATTTTTCCAGATCATCATCAAACATTTCTGCATGTTCATCCATCCTTCTTGGATGCTCTGGCTTTATCATATTCTTTACTGTCCTTAAGCAGCACGTCAGACAACATAACATTGATTGTGTGGGTTTGAGTGAGCACATGTAAAGACACACTCATTCGAACCTAGAGTAGCTAGGGGTTGATTTGTTAAGACCTACTCTGCAAGTACTGTAGCCCTGAATTGATAGGAAGGCATTACCCCTCAGTTCAGCAATGCAGGGACCTTTTGGTGAGTAGTTGTTAGGCAGTTGAAAGGAGATAAATAAGCTATTTTAAATACTTTGCATATCTCCTTTCAATTGCTGCTGAAATCCCTCCTGCAGAGTAGACCATACCTTAGTCTTGATACAGCTTATTTCTTCTCTTGACTTCTTTATGTGCCTCATGGGTCTCTCTGTGGGGCTTTCAACCTGTTTGTGGTTGTGTCTCACTTTATCTTCTTCACTTCAATGCACCTTTGTTCTAGCCATTTTTCATTTGCCTCTCTTCATGCTTTTGGGATGTGTTTTGTGGCTTTCGATGTTCCTCACTCCTCTGATCTTTGCTTTATGTTCTTGCTTTTATTATTGAAAAGTTTAGGATTAATTTCTTAAAACTTCTTTTCATATTTTTTTTCTGCTTTAGACCTTTGATTAGAAACAATGTGTTCAGCAGAAGGAGATGCAGTTTTAGGAGCCATCTAAAAAAGTCAGAAAAATAGAACAGGCTTGAGAGTCATATTTTGGGAGATAGTAGCTTAAAAGTATAGACTGTAAGGTCAAAGGGACCAATATGATTATCTAGTCTGACCTCCTGCACAATGCAGGCAACAAAACCTCACCCAATCAGTCCTGCAATAAACCTCTAGCCTGTGACTAAGTTATTAAAGTCCTCAAATCATGATTCATAGTGCGTTCACACAGCATTCTTATTTCGAAACAACAGTTTGTTTGGAAATAAGAAATGCCATGTTCACATGATGTACTGTTGTTGCAAAACAACTTAAACCCCATTTGGTGACAAAACAACGTTGTTTCAGAACGATTGTTTTGAAACAATCCCATCAGAACATGTTATTTTGAAATGACGGAGGGAGAAACAGAGGCGGTCCAGATGTGACAGGACAGATGAGAGACGGGTCCAGCTTTTTTGATTTGCTGAATCAATTACCCACTTCATCCCCAGCAAACTTCACCTCAGAGAGTGTTTGGTAAGTAATGCCCCAGCCCTCGGCTCTGCTGGTGCTTTAACCACTAGACTCCATTTCCCTGCTGGAAGCAGGGGTGGATCCCCAGAGTCCAGCCCAGCCAGCCCCCCTCCAACCACTGGATCCCCATATGAATGTTAACAAAGATGAAAGTCTGCACACAAACAGGGCAGCTGATGGGACTGTCCAAGAGAAAGCACTGCTGAGCTCCTGGTCTCTTCCCAGCATGTGCAAACACCTGCCTGGGACTGAGGAGATGTGGGGGTGAGAGAGCTGCCTGCTGCCACACTGCAGTTGTGAGTCTCTCTGACTCCCAAGTAAACTCTGGATTTCTTCTGTGGGGACCAGGGAAGTCAGCTCTCCCCCTTCCTTTTCCCCATGACAGTGGAGAATAGGGTAGAACAGAGCGTGAGGGTGGCTGAGCCCCCAGCCAAATGTGGGGAAACTGAGGTAGCTGCAGAACACTGGCAATGTTGTAACATCCCTAAGGGTGGGAAATGGCCAAGTGTGATGAAGAAGGTCTGTGGTGTTTGAGGGGAGACAGCAGACAGCTGCCACCTGGAGAGAGGGGGAATTTCTCCCCCCAGTTGAGGGCTGCCTGAGAGTCTGTGGCAAAGTGAATGACCCCAAATTGATAAGGGAGGGTCCACTGCTGTGTGGTGTCAGGAGCAAACTCTCACCTCACTAGAAGTGAGTGTGTGTGAGTACAATTCCTTCTCCCTGCAGTAACTCTTAAGTGACAGTACAGACACCACAGGCCTGATCTGCTGGGAGGGGGACACAAAAGAAATTTGGTTCTGGAGGAGGGATAAGAGATTGGCCTGAACTGAGCCCTGGGATCCCTGCACCATTAAAAGTACTGTGTGGTTGAAAGCCATGTAGCAGTGAGCTGGACATTGCGTCTCAAGGACTGTTTGCAATGGGGGACTGTCACTTCAAGATTGGGAGGGGCGGGAGATTGGGTTTTGCTGGTCCTGCTGGCAGTCTGAACAAGAAATCTGTGGGGTAGCATATGGTAGATTTGCTAACTTGCACCACTTGACATAATCCTGGAGGGTCAGTAACCCTGTGAGACCAGAGGCAAGTGAGAAAGCATCACTCTAAAAGCAGGTGGTTTGAGCTGCCTCAGGGTCATTGGAAGCAGCCGGTTTTGTCTTTTTGGTTCTTGTGTGTGATTGGTCTCAACTACTGGAAACAAAATCATTTTACACTATAGCCTTTCAGTCCCTGTATTTCCTATGTGGGTGCTACGAACATATCAGCCACAAAGGGTGGAGGTGCAGCTACACCAGAGCTATGGCAAATGGCTGAGGTTACTCCCACACTGCTTTATATCATGCATGTGTGATCCCTCTTCTGATCTCATTTCAGCCTGTCTGTGATCTATCCCCTGGAGGGAGATTTCGCTGCATTAAAGACCCTGCAGTGCTGACCTTTTGCTTCCCCATCGCCATGACAGCTTCTCTTGCCATCTGCATCCTTGCTGCTCTCCTGGCAGTGGGTGAGTGGGGCTCTGTCCCTGCAAGAGCCAGTTTCCTGACTTCTCTAATGTACCAAGAGCTCAGACCAGCCTGGTGGGTAAAACCATCCCCTTACATAACCAAAAAGCAGCAACAGACTAATGGGGGCTGGCTGGGAATGTCTGAGCGACATGGCAGGGTTGGAGAGGGCTGGGAGTCGCAAAGTCCCTGTGACAATAGCTGAAGCAATTCTGGTATTGGGAGGAAATATTTCTACTTTAAATCGCTACTGCTGTGTCCCAACGGGGCAGGTTTCAGAGCTGGCCAGAAGTCAAGGATATTTCCAAAAGGGGCTTGTCTGGTTTCTGCAAAGCAGTGGAGCTGAATTCAGTAGCATGAGCTCCCAGCAATACAAAGGGCATTTCTCTCTGCTCCCCATACGGCTCTCCAATCAGCCATAGCTCCACTGGAGTCAATGGGGCCAGGTCCCCAATTGGTGGCTGTGAGGCACAGAGCTGCTTTGCTATCACTGGCAGATGTCCATTGGGCCTTGGTGCCGCTTGCTGAAGAGAACAATACTAGCTCACACCAGAGGGCATTGCCTCTTATGAATGAGGTGGGAAAAACCACAGAGGCACTAAATATTGCAGTGCAGCCAGGGAGATGCTGCCAAGAAGCAACATGAAATGTCTGCAGCCAACTGGGACCAGGGACAGTGCTGTGAATTAGGGAAACAGGCCCTATGCACCAGTGTTTTTCAACCTTTAGTGGACTGGGGAACATGAATATTAACTACTTTATGTGGAACGCTTCAATGAAAGCTTTCTCGAGAAAGCCAGTATATACCAACTGTAATGTTCAGAATAAAAATGATTGAGGAAATCAAATTAAATGCAATTTTACAAAGATAACATGCATTTGTTTTTTTTTAAATAATGATTATGCACACAACTCAAAACTTAAAATAATATTACTCAAGTTTTAATCAGCCTGCATGTTTGAACAAACTTCTGTTCTTGGGGTAAGGTTCATCAAAGAAAGTCTTACTGTGGAAGTTGTGTCCAAGCAATTTTTGATGCTGGTGGTAACAGCGGAGGGAAATTTAAAATTCCTCAGTTGCAGCAATGGAGAAGGGTGTCAGTGGATGCCAATGTGCACCTGCAAATTTGCTGGAGTTGGGGTATTTTCAGTCTCCTAGGTATTCATGTTCATCCTTCCTCCATCCCTATGCAGCCCCACCACCACCACTCCAATGGGGAGGGGGAAGGGTTTGTCATGGAACACCTTCACTTTGTCCATGGAGCACCAGGGTTCCATGGAAAACACTGCTGTAGGATCACAGAATCATAGGGTTGGAAGGGACTTGATGAGTTCAGTTAGTCTAACCCCGCTCTAAAAGCAAGACAACTTCCACTAAATCATCCCAGCCAGGGCTTTGTCTAACCAGACCTTAAATGTTTCCAAAGATGGACATTCCACCATTGCCTTAGGTAACACATTCCAGTGCTTCACTACCCTCCTAGTGAGAAAGTTTTTCCTAATATCCAACCTTGACCACCCTAGTAACAGCTTGAAATCACTGCTCCTTGTTCTGTCCTCTGCTACTACTGAGAACAGCCTAGCTCCCTCCTCTTTGGAGCACCCCTTCAAGTTGTTAAGGGTTGCTGTCAAATCCCCCCTCAGTCTTCTCTTCTGCAGACTAAATAAGCCTAGTTCCTTCAGTTTCTCCTCATATGTGCCCTAACCCCCTAATAACTTTTGTTGCCCTCTGCTGGACTCTTTCTAATTTGTCCACATCCTTTCTGTAGTGCGGAACCCAGAAATGGACGCTGTATTCCAGATGTGGCCTCACCAGTGCCAAATAGAGGGGAATAATCGCATCCCTCAATCTGCTGAAAACATTCCTACTGATGCAACCCAGTATGCCATTGGCCTTTTTGGCAACAAGAGCACATTGTTGACTCATATCCAGCTTCCCATCCACTATTATCCCCGTGTCCTTTTCTACAGTGCTGCTACTTAGCTGATCTGTCCCCAGTCTGTAGCAGTACATGGGATTTTTCTGGCCTACGTGCAGGACTTTGCACTTGTCCTTGTTCAATCTCATGAGATTTTGTTTGGCCCAAAGCTCCAATTTGTCTAGGTCTCCCTGAATCCTATCCCTGTCCTCCAGACCCCGCTTGGTGTCGTCTGCAACTTACTGAGCGTGCAATTTGTCCCATCATCCAGATCATTAATGAAGATGTTGAACAGAATCGACCCCAGGACCGACCTCTGGGCACTCAGCTAGTTACTGGTTGCCAACTAGACATTGAGCCATTGATCCCTACCCACTGAGCCCGATGATCTAGCCAGCTTTCTATCCACCTTGTGCTCTATTTATCCAAATCATTCTTTCTTAACTTGCTGATAAGAATGCTGTGGGAAACAGTCTTATGAAAAGCTTTGCAAAAGTGGAGGTATATCACATCGCCAGTTATTCCCGCATCCACATATCTAGTCATCTCATCATAGAAGGTGATCAGGTTGGTCAGGCACAATTTGCCCTTGGTGAATCCATGCTGACTATTCTTGATCACTCTATTTTCCTCCACGTGTTTCAGAATGGATTCTTTGAGGACCTGCTCCATGATTTTTCCAGGGACTGATTGGTCTGTAGTTCCCTGGGTCCTCCTTTTTCCCTTTACTTGAAGATAGGCACTGTAATTGCCTTTTCCCAGTCATCCAGGACCTCCCTGTTCATCACAAGTTTTCAAAGATAATGGCTAGTGGCTCCACAATCACATCAGCCAACTCATGGTGTTTCCTTGCAGAGCCTAGAGGAAGGCAAGGGAGAGACAAATCCAGCTGACTGATGTTCTCTCTCCATCTCCAGGGAACTGTCTGCAGTGTGAGAACTGTCAAGGATCAGGAAACAACTGCACGGGCCCCATGGAGACCTGTGGCTTTGGTGAAGATGTGTGTGCCATCATTCTGAGAGTATCCACATTGCGTAGGTGAGCTGGACCTTAACCAGCCTGGCTTAGTGAACAGTCTGGAGAGCTAGGATGCCTAGATCCTCTCCTCCAGGAAAGAAGTGGGATGGATGGTACTGAGCAGCAGTGAAAACACCAGGATAGTGGGCCAGGGCTCACTAAGGATGGATCCACAAAAGCCAGCACACCACTGGCAGCTGCCTAAGCCAGCCAATAAGATATGTGGAAGAGAGGGGTGTGGTCTAAACCCTGCCCTTCACTCAGAGTGTGACCCCTAGGTCCCAGGTACAATGATGAGCTGAGCTCTGCTTGGGATCCACAGCTGGGAACCCATGACCAGGGGCTGTGTGTCTGAACCAGATCAGCCATTCCTTGTATGATGAGTTGCCGGAGGGGCTGCTCTGAAACCCAAGTGGCTGCGGTGCTCAGCTGGGTCATGTGGGAGTCAATTTCAAATTCCCACCCATTGTGAATTTTGGGTGGGGACTTCAGCCCCTGTCTCTTCCCATCTATGCTCATACCTTGCCTCAGCCTCCCTGTGAGTCTCCCTCTCAGTTGCTCAGTCTCCCATTTCACTGGGTGTGTCCAGCACAAAATGGTCTTGACTACAGGGGGGAGAGGGGACAACTCACCCATCACTTCCTTCTTTCTTGTGCTTGGCAGGGCCCACTCCAGGGGCTGGCAACTAAGGGTTGCCTAGATCAGGCCCTGCAGGTGATATCAGCAAGGGACCAGCTAGTTTGTGAATCCCACCATGGCTAAAAGGTGCCTGGATGCATGGTGTCAGGACTTCTGCAGCACTGCACATACCCACTGGTGGAAACTTTGGCAACTACAGGCCTTTATGGGCAAGAGATTTAGGCCATCAGGGTTAGGTGGCAGCTGAGTGGGTATTTGGAGGATATGAATGCAGGATTTAGGTGCTGAAATCACTTTGTGTAGACCTGTCCTCTCTTTGTCTCAGTTTTCCATGGGTGTGGGAAGGATAATGGCATTATGAATAGAGCATGGAAGCGGTGTGCATGGAAGGGGAGTAACTCTGTCTTTTCCTCCTGTGCAGAGAAAATAAAGACGCAGAGCATTTTCAAGGGCTGTGTGACATCCAGCATCTGCAAAGCTGGGAACATGTCTATGACTATTGGAAGGGGAATGGCAACATGGACAATCATCTCTTGCTGTGTGGGAGAGGCCTGCAAAACAATCAATATTACAGGTATATCACCCTGTCCCGGGCTCTCCTTTATCTCTGCACCTCCGGCTGTTTGTATCCAACCCTTGTTAACTTCCTGCTGCAAACTGCTCCTTTCCCCTTCTAACTCCATCAGCCTCAGAGCTACAGCTCCTCCTGCAGGGGGGCACCAGCGCTGAGCCCTTGCACTCATCTCTGTGAGCTAATGATGTTTATTCTGTGTCTTTCCAGTGCTCTTGGCTGACACCAAACCCAATGGGCAGCACTGCCCAGGCTGCTACGCTTTATTCACTGATCAGTGCAAAGCAGAAACCGTAGCGTGTACTGGGTTTGAAACCCAGTGCATCCACATCCAGGAAAACATCGCTTCTGGTACCTTCACTTCCTTTATTCTGGGGTTACTTTTCCTTTGCAGTTTCACCCAGCAATTCTGAGTGAGGACTGATCAGTAAATGTGTCGGCTGCAGATCAGGACACCTGGGTCCTTTTCTGAGCCCTGCTCTCAGGTGCAACCTTGAGCCAATGTCTTTCCTTCCCTACTTTCTTGCCATTCACTACCTGTGCGTAATTTAGCCTGTGAGCTATTTGTAGTAGGAGCTGGTTTATTTCTGAGAGCCTTTGTGGTGCAGGGTGCTTGACAGGCCCCTGACCCATATCAAGGTCTCTTCTTCTGCCATGTGCTAAAGGGCTCCTAGTGAGATACGCGCCCACCTCCAAAGAGCCTGCGATTTTAACAGGTAGAAGGCTGTTCGCCCCATTTTCAAGATGGGAAAATGAGGCATGAAGTGGTGTTACAGCTTGCCCAAGGTCATGTGGCAAGGCTGTGGCAAGACTGGGATCTTATGCAGAGTCCCATCATGGTGCCTTAATTCACTACAAAGCCACCCTTTTTTTGAGATCCCATTTTTAACAACAACACTGGATTGCTGTTTTGCTAGATGAGCAGGGAGCTAACACTGGCCAGATTCATCCAAGTATCATTGGTGGGCTCTAGAAGGGGCTTCGAGTGATTTGTTCAGGCCACACAGTGAGTTTTCATCAGAGCGGAGGAGGTCATGCAGGAGGTTGGGGGGACCAGAGCAAATGAGGAGATGGAGGCTGTGGGGCATCATGAAAGGGTCTGGAGGAGGAACTGGCTGTTATGTCCAAGTCCAGTCCAAGGAGCTGAGCTGCTCCACTGACAATCTCCTGCTTTCCCCCCAAACACACAGGTGGAAATCCAATTCAGATTGTCATGAAGGGCTGCGCTTCTGAATACATCTGTGCCCATGCAAAAGTGGGTCCAGCGACCTTCGCAGGGACCAGTTCAAATATAACCATGGCCAAGTGCACAGCACCCTCTGTCACAGGAGGCGTGGCTCCAGAAGCAGCCGGGCACCTCCTCCCAGCTTTTGCTGGGCTCCTCCTACTACAGGTTGTCTCCTGATTCCCTACCAAATACAATGGCAACATGGCCCACAAATACCATCCCCAGCAGCCTACATCAGCCACTTTCCCTCGCCACGGGCTCTCGGCTCCCAGATGGAACCCCCCTGCCCCCACTTTATAGCCTCGCATTGAATGAAACAAACTGGAGCCCAAATTCTCTTGATTTGTTATTTATTTTTTTCTACAGACGAAAATAAATGCAGTGGATAATGCCAACAAGAAGCCAGTTAAAAGCAGAGGAGTGACCACCATGGGCCAGGGGAACAGTGCAGCTAATACAGTGTCCTGTCTCAGATAGTGGCTAATACCAGAGCTTCAGGCACAGTGCACAGGGATCATCACATGGGGACAAACCCATGCCTGACTTCCCTTCCTGGCTTCTGGCAGGTGGAGGTTTAGGGATGCCCATTTTTGCTAATTGCTATCCCTGCTACCTACTAATTGCCCTATCCTCTGTGACCTGATCTAGTTCTTTTCTGAACCCTGCAGTACTTTCACTCATTACCACATCCCCTGCCCATGAATTCCACAGGTTAATTGTGCATTGTGGGGAAAATGCAACCTCTTGTTTCCATTAAACACACTGCCTTTTAATTTTTTTGTATGCCCCAAGTGTTGGTACTGTGGGACAGGGGAAATAACAAATCTCTGTTCACCTTCTCCATTCCATTCCATGATTTTCTAGCCCTCTGTCACACTCTCTCTCTCTCTCCCTCTCTCTCTCTCTCTCACACACACACACACCCCCCCTTAGTTCTCTCTTTGCCAAGTTGAACAGCCCTGATCTTTTTAGACTCCCTTTATATGAAAGCTGTTCCATGCCCTAAGATCAGGCTTAGAAAGATCCCAATAGGGAAATCAACACAGAGTGGGACCTATGGCTATGTCTACACAGAGTGGGACCTATGGCTATGCCCTGTGGGCACTGGGTCTGTGAGTGACCAGCAGAGCCAGCGGCCATGGTTTATGGCCTGCCCCATCCTGGGCCCACAGCAGGGTGGGCCAGCACCTGCTTGCTCCACCTGGGAGGTGAGACTGTCTGGCTCACCATTAGATGTCTGGGTGCTGTGGACTTTTCTGGCCCACTGTCCACTGGTCAACCCCCCTCCTGTCCGCCTGTCCCTCCCAGGAAGAGTGGCCAGAGTGAGGCCGGGATGGGAGTGCCCTCTGACCCTAGGGTCCCTGAGCGATGTGGGGGGTGCCATGGTTGGTGGCCCTGGGCTGGTTAATCCAGCCCTGGGGTCACAGCTCACCAGGTTGGAGATCATCTGTTGGAGCAAGGGATAGATCATAGCCCTTGTTCCAGTGCAGCTACAGGAGGCTTTGCAGTTCCTGTCCAGCTGAAATGAGCCAGCCAGTGGGGTGAGAAAGGTGGAATTGCATCTAGCAAAACCCTGGAGCTTACACCCCCACAGCACTGGTGGGTGTGTGGTTCAGGGGCACAGCTGGTATTGGTGTTCCTGGAGCAGTCAGCCCCGTCCACCCCTTTCACAGGGGAAGGCGTTTCCCCACGCCCCACCTCAGCTGGTCAGTTTTTATCAAGTGCTCAACCAAACATCCAGACCTGGCAGAGGCAGCAGCAAAGGGTGGTACTTGTTCTTAGACTGTGCTGAGGATGGGGAGAGCAAAGGCAGCAGCAGGACAGGTGGGCCCTGTCCTGCTACCCAGGTGTCCTCTGGCAGCACCACAGACTGCACACACACTCCTGTCCCAACCAGGAAGAATCCAGCTTTCCTGAGTCCCTCTTTGGATGACAGACAGCCTCTTGCCCCATAACATCACTTTTCACACCACTGCCATATGTGATGATGATGGAAAACTGGAAGCAAGAGCTGGCTCTAGGGCCATCCCTGGTGGGGAGTGCAACAGGGACGATTGCCCTGGGCCCTGTGGTTCCATGGGCCCCATGCTGTCCTGCCTTGAGCAGGGCAGCGCAGGGCCTTAACCGTTGCCCCCACATGGCCATGCCATCTACCGCCCCCTCCCCACTGCCTTCAGTGTGGAGCTGAAGGCAGTGGGGAAGGGGGGTGGGAGCACAGAGCTGGTGTCTGCTCTGGGTTGGCTCGCCCTGCCGCAGAGTGGGGAACAGCCAGCCCAGAGGCCAGGCTCCTCTCTATCACCCCTCCCCTGACTTGACTGTTCTTCTCTGGGGGCAGAGATGGCTGGCCCAGAGTTGGGGCAGAAGACAAGAGCCCAGCCCCTGGACAAGACCACTCTGCCCCCAGGGGCGGAGTGGAGGGTTCAGGGGCGGGATGGGAGTGTGGGGCCAGCCTATGGGCTGGCCAGGCTTGCACCACCTAGCACGGGGGGAAGTGGGGGCACATAGGCCAATTGGCCTCAGGCCCTGCACCCCCTGGGGATGGCCCTGGCTGGCTCATACCCCAGGCTGGCCTCACCAGGGTCAAACTCGGCTGCAGGTCAGTGAGGGGGCCTATGACAGCCAGCAGTCCTTTTTGTCCAGACTACTAGTTCCTCCTCCTCCCCAGCCCATTACACTCAAGTTCCCTCCAAAAGCTAGTGTTAAAACCCAGGGGTACTTGCTCTTAGTAATTCCTGCTTTAACTGCTATACCCTACTCCCCTCCCTGAGCAGCAGGCCTTGCTAGAGACTGAACTGATGTTCTCAAGGGCCACGTAAGCTATGTCTACACCTAAAACCTTAGTTCGGACTTGCTTAGTCCAAACTAAGTATTTTGAAGTTAGTTTGAACTAAACATGGCTTTTTAGTTCAAATTAACTTTTTAGTTTGAATTAAAAGAAGTGCCAAGGTCAAACTAAAAAGTTAGTTCAAATTTTAAAAAAAACAAAAACGTGTTTAGTTCAAACTAGTATGCCTCCATTGGTCTAGTTCAAACTAAAAATGCAATGAGTTTGAACTAAGCAGTTAGTTTAGACTAACCGGCCGAACTAACTAGTTTGAACTAACCTTTGATTAGTTCAAACTAAATTCTTTTTAGTTTGAACTAGCCAAAGGCTAGTGTATACAGGGTTCAAATTAGTCTGGACTAAGCCTGTTTCATGCTCCCATCAACTGAGCATGCTCAGTGAAATTCCCTGTTGCTTTGCTGCTGACTCTACCCATCCCCCTGCCCTTACTTGTCCTCAGTTTTGGTCCCTCGCTTTAGAGGGGTTGAAGAGGGGAAAACGGGGCAAACTGGGTGTGGGAGCTGGGCAGGATGTGAGCAGGGGGTGGAATGTTACTGGCATGGGGGGGGGTCAGGCAGTTGGAGGCTGGGGTAGGAGAGGGGTGAGGAACCAAATCCAACACAGTGGAGGGTGGGTAGAAGCCAGTGTACAGCCCAGGGCTAAGGGCTGCCAGTGTCAGCCCCTGGGAGGGGGATAAAAATGCACCACATGGAGGAGAGTACAATATGGACCCCACAATATGGCCCCTGCCCTGCTTTCAAAAAATGGGTGTTGGGGGCTTACGTTTGTTTTCCCACTTACAGGAGTTTATGTTTCAGAGAGATGCTCAATTCTGGCTTCCCATGCTACCTTCTTAAAGGCACAGCCATCTCAATATCTAAATGTAAGCAGGGGGATGTACCTGCTATTGTGGGGAACTCTTCTGGTTTATACATCACCCTAGTAAAGGTGGGTAGCAACAGGTTCTGAACCCTTGCTCCCACTTCTTCTACACAGAGACCTGCCTGACCTCAGAGGCTCCCTGCCCACTCTCCTCCATGGTGGAGTCCTTGTATCCTCAACAAGACTGGCCCCCGAGTTCTTGTGGGCTCAACCCCGATCTTGTTATAGTCATTCAGGGCAGGGGGTAGAATGTCCCCACTTCAGGATGCTGAATTCCCTTGGTGCTTCCCTGGCCCACCAATCACTATACGGAATTTAAAGTAATGCAATTTATTAAACAAACAGCAATCAAGAATCAAATGAAAAACAAAGAAAAGAGAAAAAAGGTTAAAGGTAAAACACCCAACAAGTCCTCTGGCACAGAGGCTCCACACACAGTGTCTCTGGGGTGTACAGCAGTGATTCCCAACCAGTGTGCCACAGCACACTGGTGTTCCACGGCAACTCCTCAGGTGTGCCACGACTATTTCTGGAGCCAGAGCCGCAGCACAGGCCGCATGTGGCCCCAGCTGGAGGGCTCCCCAGAGCCAGAGCCACTGCTGCAGGCGGCAGCGCCATGCTACCCCAGCTGGTGGATTCCTTGAAACTGCAGAGAGTGGCCCCATTTGGCCCCGGCTGTGTGTGGGGGGTCCCTGAGCAGGAACCAGAGCTGTGGGCAGCGTCCCCATGTGGCCAGGCCAGGGGCTTCCCTGAGCTGGAGCCCCAGGCAGCGGCCTTAAAACAGGGTGCCATGGCTCATGAATATTCATATATTAATTTGAATATTCATGATTTTGTCATGGCGAGTGCCGTGGCATAATTGAAGGCCTCAAGGTGTGCTGCAGTAGAGAGAAGGTTGGGAACCACTGGTGTAGAGGATGTTCTCGGTCTGTTTTACACATCGTAGGCCCCCTGTTCGGGCCTGGCAGCACTGCTGTAATCCAGGGTTCTTCTCTGAGCGCTGCTCGGATGCATTTAGAAATAGGTGTCTCCATGCCAGAGCACCGGATTGGTCAGAACTTTTGCCCTAGCCTGTCAGAAGAGTGCAGGTGGCCACCGCCCCCTGCACCACCCCGTGGCTACATATGTGGCTGCCGCCCATCCCCTCCCCAGTTTCATTTCTTCCTCCTTATGGTTGGTTGTGGAACTGCCTGCTCCTTGCTTTGCAAGCAGCCTGTCCGTTGTTGCTGTATAAGCCTCTTGCCTGACTGGAAGAACCTAGTTGTGGACTTAGTCCCATCGAAGAAGGTCTCCCTTTCCGGGCCGGAACATCGTCCTATGCTGTCCGCCATGCCCGGGTTTAAGCCCTGTGCCGAGTGCAGCAAGGCCTTCCTACGGGACGATCCCATGAGAAGTGCCTCCAGTGCCTGGGCGAAAGCCACATGGTCACCGCGTGCTCCATCTGCCTGTCCTTTAAACCAAAGACAGTCAAGCACAAGGAGCAAAGACGCCATGCCCTGGCCTCCAAGCAGGCCCGGCACTCCACCCCTGAGGCTTTGGGGTCTCCAGCAACACTGACATAGCCCCGCCTCTTCAACATGGGGGACCGGTTGTCCTCAGTACTGATCCTGCTGACCCCGGAGGCAGTGGAGGCAGCAAGGGCACTCCTCCTGTTGCCTACACCCCCTTCTCTAGTGCCATCTAGAAGGGCAGAAGCCGGTCTTCCTTTCAGAGGCCTGGGTGCCGCACATATGACACCATTCCCTTTTGCCGTCACTGGCCCCGGGCTCCCAAACACCAGAGGCCCCTGTGAGTCCCAGTACCATGGAGCTGTCCTTGCAGCACCATATCACTCTGCTGTCCCTGGTGATGTCCCAAGAGGTTCCCCCCAGTTCCAGCCTGGGGAAAGGGGCTTCAAGGGGCTCCAAACGGCCTCGGTGCCAACTCTCAGTGCCATCACCTTTTCACTACTGCCCCCAGGAATGGTCTCCTCAACAGGCCCCTGTAACTTCGCCGGCACCGGCCCCCTCAGCACTGGTGAGAGCACTGAACCTGGTGCCGTGCTCATATATGGGTGACTTATCAGTGCACTTTGACCTTCTGTGCCATGTCTCAGTGCACATGGGCATGGAGCTTCAATCCTCCGAAACACCCTCTGACATCTTATTCGGGCCAGTGTTCTAGTTGGCGAAAGCAGTTATGGTCCCCCTCCTCCCTAGCGTTTGGGACTTGGCCTCCTCCCGCTGGCAAAACCCGGGTTCCACCTGCCCAGTTTCGGATACGGTGGGACTCAAGTACAGCATTCTGGGGCTAGAGTTCCCCTCACTTACCCACCACCCAGTCCCACTTTGTGTGGTGGTGAAGGCGGCCTTAGGGCGGGGACAGGCCCCCCCACAATCCCCTCCTGACATCGAGGGACGCCAGGGAGCTTGAGTTATTGGGCTGCAAAGTTTACTCTTCCTCGGCCTTCAAGTTGTGGGTTGCAAACAATCAGGCCCTGACTAGTAGATGTATGTTGCACATGCAGGAGCCAATACACAAATTTAGACATCTACTCCCACTAGAGATGAGTGAAGAGTATGATGCCTTCCTGGAGGAAGGTAAAATAGCTTCCCAGGACCTCCTCCTTTCAGCTTGGGCCATGGTGGATACAGTGGCCTGCACTACGGCCTCGGCTGTAACTCTGTACTGCGCAGCCTGGCTACGAGAAGCCAGAGTGCCCCCGGCCTCACAGCAGGTGGTCCTTGGCCTGCCATTTGGAGGTGATGCCCTCTTTCCAGAGGAGACCTCAGCCATTCTGGGACTGCCTGTGACCATAGGGGAGAACTGAAATATTTCAGCCTTCTCCAGGCGAGGCCTCTTTCATGCCCTCTGGCCCCATAACGCCTGATAGTAAGTTGGGCTGCTCCCCGCCCCTCCCCTCCTTAACAGCTACTGGTGAGAACTCGGTCCTCACCACCACAACTTCAGTTTGAATCCCACTTGGGGGACCCTCCTGGCAAGGTCCCTCTCCTCAACTTCAAGGGACCTCTTGACCTGTTAGTCAGCAGTATTGGTTATTATCATCGTCAATCACCTTCTTCAAACCGCAGCAGAGTGCCCAACATTGTGGGACTCTCCCTCTCAGACATGACAGATAGCCCTTCTCCCTCTTTCCTTCCTGGTGAGAATGGGTGGTTCACAGGTGAGGCAGCCTCTTCCCCTTCAGGTAGGACTAGGGCGTAACCCATACTCACACCCCTTTGTCTGACCCTAATGCCCTGAGAGGACTTGACCCTCTCACTACCCAAACCTCCTCACCCACTGTGGAGGACAGAATGGAAGCCTGCCATTTGAACACATGCAGGCACCCAATAGCCAGCAGTCCTGGCCCCCAGGAGGCTATCATGCCTCTGTATTCGACACACTGCCGAGGGGAAAAGCCCCCCTTTCCAATTTCTTGGGCGGCAACTCTATTACTTCCACTGGAACACATACGGCATTCATGGAACATGCTCCCAACATCAGAGAGTGTATCGCTCACCATTACCCACCCGAACCAAGAGAGCCTCCCCTCATGGGGTCATTTTCATACCGGGAGCTACATTCTCGCATGCTTACCTGTGGACAAGGCCCTATTGTTCTGCCTCCCCACGCTGATGGTCGGTGAACCCTCTATTGGGTCCTGCCCCTCTACCCACAGTATGAATGAGCTCGTCACCTTATCCATCCTTCCCTTACCACCAGCAAGACTAGCAGGTGTTTAATTATCGCTCCCACCCAATTGACTCTTATTAGGGATGTGGGCATATGCTTCCAATTCAAAACACCCAAACCCTCCCTGACCCCATGGAGCAGGTAATTCGTTCCTGCCTGCCCAGTGCCAGACGCAGACGTCAGGACCCAGCCATTAGACATAAGTGTTGGCCAACTTGCTCATGGTCCTTGTGAGATATGAACCATCCAGTACTCACTACTTCTGGCTGGTTCTCAGCTTAGGTGAAGGCCCTTGAAAGAGGTCATAAAAATAGGACCCCCACCCTGTTCTTCTACCATCTTTCAAAATATAGATGAGAGGGGGGTAACCATATTAATGATGAACCTTTCCCCCTGGGAATCTCCCAACCTGGGCCTTCTGTCACCACTACCCGGGACGTGCCCTCATGCCAGAACCCCTGCATATGGGGTCTTGCTTCTCACAGAGGGAGCCCAGGCCACTTTCTCTCTCTAGCCCTAAGGTAGCCATTCTGTTATATCCCAGTCAGGAAACCCTAAGGTCTCAGAGGTTCAAAGGAAATAACCTGAACAGGGCCCTGCAAGGCCCAACAATAGAGCAGGCTGGAGGCAGACATGAGCTCTGCTTCTGCCCAGTGAGTTCAGGAGTCCCCACACAGTTCCAGTCCAGAGTTCAGTGCAGCAACTCCTAGTCTTCGGTGCCAGCACTTTCCCAGCAAAGGAAAACCATCTGATGCCTCTTCTGCTGCTCTCTGCGACCCCAGAGCGACACCTTCCCCACTTAACTAACTACAACCTCCGCCCTGAGTCCCAGGTCCTGTACTCATGGCCCCACAGCTCCAGATGGCCAGTCACTGGATCCCAGTCTGTCTTTGGGTGACTCTCCCCAGTGCAGTGTCCTTCTGTGGGTGCTGGCCTGGCACCCCAGGTCAGCCGCTCTGTCTTCCCTGGCTTCAGGCAGGGCCCCTCTCCCTCTTCCTCCTTCCCAGGCTTCTGGCTGCAGCTGCAGCCCCCCTCCTCAGCTCCACAACCTCTCCCACAGGGAAAAGATTTAAAGGAACCACGCTCCTTAAAACCCCAGGGGAGTTACAGGAGGAAGAGCAAGGCTGGGTCGTTCTACAAGGCTTGGCCCCTAAGATCACCCGTGTGGTGTGAGCCTCCTGGTCAGGTAATACATTAGGGCAATGGTTCCAAACATTTTAAAGGCTGGGGACCACTTTTCTAAAGAAAAAAATCTTTGTGGACCCCTGGCTGCATGTTGCTGCTGCTTCGCGGTGGCAACACCATGTCCAGAATCCGGTCTGTGCCATAGCAGAGATGGTGGGGGGGGGGGCCCAGTGGAGTCCAGCCCTGAGTCACCCCAAGCCCCTCCCTAACCTCCCCACTCTGCCACCATCTTCCCCAGCTGCTTCATACCGATTCATCCCTCCACACCCTTTCTCCAGCTGCCCATGCCTGAACCTACCCCCTCCCCAGCTCCCTTAGCTGGCCACCAGAGCCAGGCCCCCCCCGGCTCACTTACCTGGCTACCAGAACCAGGTAATGCCAAACCACAGGCTGTTCCTCCTGCCCTGAGCATGATCTGAATATGCTCACGACGGCAGGGGATTTTTAAAAACACCCAGCTTGGTGCACAGCAGCTCCCTGCCTTTGTGTGGCTGACACTACAGGTGTCTCACTCCTGCCACCAGTGTTATCCAGTCCCAGCTCCCAGCGTGTCTGCAGACCCCTTCAAGTAGCTCTGCACCTCCTCCCCCCCCCCAGTTTGGGAGCCACTACATTAGGGCTTTTCAAGTATTTGGTCCTGCTCACCAGGGTAATTCCAGAAAGAAACATTACTTGCTTCTAAGATACCATGTGACCCCAAGGTGACATCCGTCCTTCTTGCAAAGCTTGCTTCTTCCCTTACTAACAAAGATATTTTGCTTTATGTCACAGAGCCATGTTATGCTGTGCTTGCTCTGAGATCCCATGACTGCTGGAGCATGTGATCCTGCTCCTTGACAGAGGTTATGAGAAACACAGGCTGACCATCATAACTTTCTTTGTAGAGGTAAGTTTCATTAGCTCATGACAGCAATGGGTTTCCCAGATTACTGAGCAGCACCTTCAATCAACACCTTTACCTTCATTATTTACTGCATAAATTAGGAACTTCATTGGTCATGTCCATGAGGCCAGGTATCCATGCAGCACCGAATAGCCAACCACCAGTTCTATCTTGCAGGCACTGTGCTCAGGTTAAAATATGAGATGGATCCTCTATAAGGGGTCTTTCATTGCTCCAAAGTCATGGTCAGGAGCCTGATGGGATGAGCCAAGAACCTAGGGTTCAATAGAACAGCATCAGCCAGGGCTCTCCCAAAGGACAGTTTGGCCTCCCGTAGGCATTAGCCTCTTTTCAGGCCCATGAGAGGATCCTCGCTGCAAAGTCACTAAGGGGAAACAAAGGGGGCACTCGGAGGGACTATGGAGAACAGAAGATTATGGTAGAAGCTTTTTCACCCCTGCATCATTAGCTTGGGAGCTGGTGACCAACTTAACATTTTCTGTTGCACGGTTAGCTAGAGGCATGTCACTGGGAAAGAGATGGCTCTCTAGCCCATCAAGTCTCGGTTGTCTTCATCTCCATTTCCATAGTTTCTTTCTGGTTAGTCCCTATTGACAATGTTCCTGGATACTCCTCATCTAATTCAATTAGGGATGGGGTTTAATTCTTTCCTCATCAATTCTGGCCCCACGGAAATCAATGGCAGAATGTCTACTGTCTTTCATAGGGTCAGGATTTCAACTCAGGAGTTTGCATTCTCAGATTTCACCAATTTTCTTGATGTCTCTGTCTCTGAGCCACTTGTTCTGCTTCGTAGGTCTTCACAAGGGGTTCCTCAGCTCTTGGCAAACTCCAGACTTATGTTCCTCTCAGACAAGGGTCTGCCACCCAGATGGTCACTAAACGTTTTGTTGCCCTACAAGTTCTCTTTGATGATAGAGCCAGCTCTGCGTGCTTGTATGGTTGAGCCCAGTGTGAGTAGCCAACCAATGCCCCAGGAAGTCAAAGGGAGAACTAGGCATCACACAGGCAGGCCTGATGTACAATGATGTAAGGAAGAGCTTTGATATGTATCTAACATTTCACTTCTTTTTCTTAGGAGGGAAGATGTAGAGATATGCTTGTAGAAGGTTGGGATTTTAAAGACACTCCCCACCATGGGACAGTGTTGTGTGAAGTGAGAGACATGCCCTATAAGTTCTCTAACATGGCTGCTCCCAGCTCCACACCTGGGAATCACACCTGCCTGTATTAAAGTTCTATTCCTCACTCATTCAATAGTATGTCTTTAATGAAGCCTCAAGATAATGCCTATCCTGAGAACCAACACACAGAGGTCTCTGGGAAGCACCAAGAGACTCATTTGCTTTTTTCTTTTTCAGCTTCTCCATTCCAAAGAGGCCAAGTTGCTCCCACGTGCCAACACTCTGGGCCATCTTAAGGAGTGGACAGAAAACACCTGCCCCACTTTCCATTCCCTCAGTCTGAAAGGACTCAGCATCCTGGCAACCCAGCCAGGGAAGGTGAGAGCTGACGCTCAGTTAACTAGAAAATGATGGGGTGGCTGTGATATAGTGGACTGAGTTCTGGGCTGGGCCCTCCTCCACCACTGACTTCATAGAATCATAGGGTTGGAAGGGACCTCATAGGTCATCTAGTCCAACCTCCTGCCAGAGGCGGGACCACTCCCACTAAACCATCCCAGTCATGGTTTTGTCCAGCCGGGCCTTAAACATCTCCAATGATGGAGACTCCACCACCTCCCTCGGCAGCTCATTCCAATGCTTCACCACTCGCCTGGTAATTTTTTTTTTTTTCTAATATCCAGCCTTGACCTCCCCAACTGCAACTTGAGACCATTGCTCCTTGTTCTGTCCACTGCTACTACTGAGAACAGTCGAGCTCCATCTTCCTTGGAGCACCCCTTCAAGTAGTTGAAGGGTGCTATCAAATCCCCCCTCAATCTTCTCTTCTGCAGACTAAATAAGCCTAATGCTTTCAGTCTTTCCTCATAGGGCTTGTGCTCCAGCCCTTTAATCCTTTTGCTTGCCCTCCACTGGACTCTTTCTAGCTTGTCCCTGTCCTTTTTGTAGTGGGGAGCCCAAAAATGAACATAGTATTCTAGATGTGGCCTCACCAGTGCAGAATAGAGGGGAATGATCACATCCCTTGATCTGCTGGTAATAATTCTTTTGATGCAGCCCAGTATGCCATTGGCCTTTTTGGCAGCAAAAGCACACTGCTGACTCATATGCAGCTTCCCATCCACCATGACCCCCAGGTCCTTTTCTACACTGCTGCTACTTAACTGAATGTTCCCCAGCCTGTAGCGGTGCATGGGGTTTTTCTGTCCCACATGCAGGATTTTACACTTGTCCTGATTGAACTTCATAAGATTTTCATTGGCCCACTGTTCCAATTTATCTAGGTCTCCCTGAATCCTGTCCTTGCCCTCCAAGGTGTCTACTGTTCCCCTCAGCTTGGTGTCATCCGTGAACTTACTGAGAGTTCAGTCTATTCCATCATCCAGATCATTGATGAAAATGTTGAACAGAACCGGCCCCAGGACCGACCCCTGGCGCAAACCACTCGTGACTGGTTGCCAGCTAGACATGGATCCATTGATTCCTACACGCTGAAACCTAGCCAGTTTTCTATCCACCTTATAGCCCACCTATCCAACCCATACTTCCTTAATTTGCCAATGAGAATGCTGTGGGAAACTGTATCAAAAGCCTTGCTAAAATCAAGGTATATCACATCAACGGTTCTTCCTGCATCCTGAAAACCAGTCATCTGATCATAGAAGGAAATGAGATTGGTCAGACATGATTTACCCTTGGTGAATCCATGCTGACTGTTCCTGATCACATTATTTTCCTCTAAGTGTTTGAGGATGGATTCTTTGAGAACCTGCTCCATAATTTTTCCAGGGATTGAGGTGAGGCTGACTGGTCTGTAATTCCCTGGATCCTCCTTTTTCCCTTTCTTGAAAATTGGCACTACATTTGCTTTTTTCCAAACCTCTGGCACCTCCCCCATTCTCCATGAGGTTTGAAGCATAACAGCCAGTGGTGCTGCTATCTCATCGGCCAATTCCCTTAGCACCCTTGGATGCAGTTCATCCGGCCCCAGGGACTTGTGCACATCCAACTTCTTTAAGGAGTCCCTAACCTGACCTTCCATCACCAAGGGCTTCTCTTCTTCTCTCCAGTCTGCCATACCCATGGTAGTGGGTTGGGAGCTGACCCTGCCTGTGAAAGAACCACCATTCTTGCCTGTGTAGCCTGCCCTTCCACCCAAACCCTTCTGCCAATAGGAGTGGTCTTGGTGGGTGGGTCATGGAGTTAATAGCCAGATTTGGCCCTTGTCTGTGGTTTGCATTGTGCTGAGATCACCCTATAGGGAAAGCATGATTCTCCCTTGGTGAAATCCCCTCATGGCCCTGTGTCCATCCCAGGTGAGACCCCTGGTGCACTCTGCAGCCATCACACTCTTTACTGAGCTGCTTAGTGCAGTGAAGAGGAGACAGAAGTACTTGTTGCAGGAAGAAGTGACCCATACCCTGGTCCCACTGCTCCTTCACTTGCAGGACGAGGACCCTGACATGAGAAAGGTGAGTCCCTTTGCCTTTCCCTGCCTGTGCAGGAGGCCCTGACTGCTCCCTCCAGCCCTCCTGCTAGATCCATATGCAGAGCCACCCTTCAAAAGTGCAAAAGCTCAGTCCCAGCTGCTTACCAAAGCAAGTTCCCTACCCTTTGATGGACACAAGTGGAGGTGTTGCATGACTCCACCAGCCTCTTCCTAAAACAATGAGCCTATGCCACCAGGAAAATCAAATTTCAGCCACTTTCATAAATAAATGCCAAGAGGCTCCAAGAGTCACCTGGCTACCATGTGACCCTTCACACCTTTCCTTTATTGGTCATTTCAGCTGGCTTTTCACTCCAGTGTGGCAACAGATTCCAGCTCTTTTAATGATGGAACCCCCCTTCTCCTGTCTTGCATTGCAGAGGTCCCAGAAAGCCTTGTCCAGGTGCTTTCAGCTCCTGGGATGGGCTTTGCCTAAGTAGATTAAGAGCAAGAAGGCATGGCACGAGCATCCCCAGGTGGTGGACAAAATCTGCCAGCACTCCGTAAGTTAACAGTTGACTTCTCATTAGCGCTACTTCTAGATTTGGGACTGAAAACATGCCCCCTTTCAAACTCACTAGCGCATTGAACTCTGGCTTCCTCTTACAAGTGTTCATTCCTTTTCCATGGTGCCAGGCATATGTGAACAGCCAGACCTGGCAAACGATATAGGAAGGAATGCTCAGAATCCAAACATGCTCAGAACACAATAGCTAAAATGCCTTCTGAATCCTGCAGAAAACTGCATTTCTCCATGTTTCCCCTTACTCTGGCCCTCTGGTCACTTCTGTGCAATATTTTGTATGCTCCACACTCTCCTTAATGTCCCATCTCTTCCCCAGATGACACACAATCCAGCTGGGTCTCAGAGTTCTCTAGTACCAGGCTCCCATGCAGCAGTGTGTCTGGTGACACTTTTGATGATATCCTGGCATGTAGATTCTCTGGTGGCAGGATACATGGAGGCAGGAGCTGCATTTGTTCCACTCCTCCGAGCCAAGCAGCCACATGAAGATGAAATATCTCTTCTCCTCACCCTTTAACCATAACAACAAGAAGTTGTCACACATCCCTGGTTTCTATTCCTAGGTGCTGAAGCTCAAGAACATCTCAGATATCTTGCTCCAATGTCTAGATCACCTCCAAAGCCCACAGGCCTCAATGCAAAGGGCAGCAGCCATCTTTATCAGTAATCACTGACTTTCTTTAGCAACTGCTATCTGAGACCTTTCCTCTATTCTGCTTGAAGGGTATTTGTGACAAGATTTAACCCACTGAGATCTAGTGTCTTGATTCCCTGCTCTTGAGGGAATTGGCCTGGAGATCATATCAAAAGGCCTGGAGAGAATTATACCCCCAAACTACCATCTACACTGATAGGAATCCTGGTGGGAATGACACAAAGTCAATGTCGTATCCATTAACAATGAGGCCTTCTGTATTTTTCAGCTCAGGTGCCTCTTTATCTTGGAGTTTGTAGGCTCAGTTGATTATCTCAGGGACCACTTAAAAGCTGTTCTGCTTGATTGAAAGACTGAAATTTTTTAGACGGTAGCATTAAGGGAAGTGAAAACTACTATTGAGGGGTACATTTTGATGGTATGTTCTAGGTTGCACTGCTCAAAGATCAGACCCCGCTATGGTCAGGCAAGAAAAGATGGAGCTGATACTTCAGTGTAAGTAGTCACCCCCCGATTCACGTACCCATGTATCTGCCTGGGACTGTCTGTCTGTGTTCTCATGGGGAAGGATAGCTTATGCTCACACTGAAATATTCCAGGAAAAAAGAGCTACCTTCCTTCCAAGTTGATGTACTGAGTTCTATTTAGATGTGGTCAGAGGTTAGTGTTCTATAGCTACTGAGTATGAACATAGGTCACAGCTTGGTTTCCCTTGGTGCCAGAGGCCCTTCCATCTTCATCTGCCAGAAGGTTTTCTACAGAGAACCTAAATGCCAGGCAGGGTGAGAACGAGGCATGACGTGTCAAAGAGACACATAAGGGGATGCCTTACAAGGTAATGATAGTGCTGAAGCAGGCAAGGCCCCAGGTTGCCTTTGCAAGTATCCCAAAGAACTGAGGCATTATAGGTTGGAGATGACACTATGGGTCCAGGGCATCTGGGAGGAGTTGCTTGGAGGGATGCAGAGACCCATTGTGCAGATGGGATGCAGCGACCCATTGTGTTAATTCAATATGGTTTGCACTCTGTGTTTTGACCTGAGTTTCTTCTCTGTCTCAGCACTCGATGGTCTTCGGATAGATCCAGATTCCTCTGTCTGTGCCAGTGCCTCACAAGTCTTTCAGCAAGTCTGGGACAGTGGCAGAAACCAGTCACCTCAGACCATAGGAGCCAAACTGAGGACCACATTCTGCTGCTTCACTGGCCAGGAGGAGAGAAAAAAATGCTCCTGATAGTGATCTTAGGGATGGGCCAGGCCCTCTCCAAGGTCACCTGTGGGACTTAGGAGGGTCCTGAGTTCCCGTGGAGCAGCTGGTGACCGGAGGAGGTGGCTGAGTCACCACACCAGACTCGAAGCCAGTGCCTGTGTAATCCTGGAGTGACCATCTACATTGTTTCCCATGAGATGTAGGCAGCTAGAGATGAGCTTAAGTGACCCCAGTCAAACAAAAAGCTAACAAGACTTCTAGTATAATACCAATGGCATTTGCTCTCATGTCTGTCTTCCTTCCATGGTAAAGGCACATGTGGCAAGACAGTGTCTTCACTACATCCACCATGACATAAATGGCCTTTTCCCTTTCTTTCGATTAGCCGCCGGTCTCTGATAAATTCTTTGTTACACTGTAGGAAGAGATGGGATCTGCACATACACACACAAACTCTGACTCACTCCCATGATCTGAGTCACAGCACAGGGGAACAAAGAAAGAGCTCTAGCTAATCCTAGTTCAGCTCTGCAGCTGTCTGCCAAAAAATCAGAGTCTCAGTCACAGCAGGCTAGGCCAGACTCGTGAAGGGCCACAGTACCGCACCCCACCCCACCTGTTCACTGTCAGTCAGCATGCTAATCTGATTGACAGCACACAAGTCACAAATAAGAATAGGAAAAACTGGGCAAGGCCCACATGGGGAACTTGGGAAAGAGTCAATCAAAGGCTCATTAATGGCCAATCCTGGCTCAAAGCCAGTCAAAGGCCAGCCAGGACTGAGGCCAACGAAAGGCCAGCATACTGAATGACTTACAGCATGTGGGCAGGGAGTGGGAGAAGGCAGGAGCCCAGCCTGTGATTGAGACTGATTGTCTGCCACAATGATGCAGGAAAGTGGAAAGGGAAGAGGTTCAGGGAGCCAGCATGGCAAAGGGGAACTCGCAGGACAGGGAAAAGGAAAGGCATTAGAGTCTGTAGGGTTAGGGAGGGGAAAGGGGAGCCCATGCTGCTCTGAATGTGGAAGGGGAAAGAGTTGGGGAGCAGTGCAGATACATGGGTCACATCAGGTGTCCTACCCTCCACTGTAGCCCCTGGCATTGAATGAGTTTGACACGTCTCCAGTGTGAGGTGAAATGCTCTGTCAATCCTGATGATACCTTCCAGCCTGTAGTGTTACCAACTTTGCCCACCAACTCGGAGTATGCTCATTTATTAGGGTTGCTTTCTCTATGGGGAAGATGGTACTTCTATTAGTGTGTTGCTTGTGTGACTTGTGTTTCTATAGAGGTGCGTCTGAGCGGACCGGGTCTATCAGCACTCTCAGCTGACCCCTTATGTGTCCCTGAACTCAGTAGGCTGGGTCACACAGTACTTCTCTGCTGCTACCTTTATATGCCCCTGGACTCAATCAGGCTGGGTCAAAACAGCACTTGTCAGCTGTCACCCTTATATGCCCTTATATAACTCAGGGTAAGCATTTAAATGCTGTACAGTCCATATAGGTACAGTAAACTTAATGTCACAAGTAACAATGTTGGTTACATTACAGAAACAGCGATTAATGTAAGATACCATGGGTTGTATCCATCGTCCATTAATCAGTACAATATCACATCTCATTCTTACACATATACATGCTTTTCCAATATAAACAATAACAGATTCACTTTCCTGGGTAACATCAAAGAAACAATGAGACTTATTTGCAGGTTGTGGGAAGAAGGATTCATCGTGTCCTTCCCATGCTTGGTCTTCACAGATGTACCCCAAACCTTCCTTTTTCCTACATCCTTTTACATTTACTGTATTCCACACCTTATCTTTCTGCCATCCCCAAGTATTATGATCTCTGGAGTACATTACGAAGTTATCATCAATCTGTAAGCCCAGTGGAATCACTGGGTAGATAACTTTAGTTTCCTTGCCTGCCACAGTTATTAGAAATAACTGCAAACTTTGCTGGTGGTGATTATACGAAGCATTAACTAATCTCCACCATGACTGGAGAGTCAATTCTTCTTTTGTTACATGGGGCAGAATTAAGTTGATTGCCTCCCTAGGAATTTGTCCCTATGTGGCTTGCCGAATCACTCCCATGATGACAGTTTGAGTGAGAGCCTGAGCCTGCTCACATGCTGAGGCCAATGAAATATTGTTTTGGAGGGATTGTACCCCAGATACCAATAACCTTTCATCTCTTTCTATAAGTTTTTCCTACCCAGGAAACACCTTACTTAACTGTTACAAAGATGCTGTTACCGGGGTTCCCATTTTTCCCATATTTTCTGTGGCATAAGACAGTTTATTAGCTATAACTTCAATATTTGCAGCATCAAGTAAAGAGACTCCAGCTCCCACAGGTGCCATCCAGTCACTTAATTCTCTTTTAACTCTATTTACATGGTCAGCCCCTTGCCACATTTGTACCCATTCCTCCCATCCCTTATGGCTAGTGCCAATAAAGGGAGCACATGCAGGTGCAATGTGAGAGATGTTCATGCCTTGTAAACGGATTTGAACCTCCTTTAGTGAGGTCTGAGGATGAAAAACCAATTGTTCTTGTTGATCCAATTTTAACACATGAGGTCCCACAATTGGGGCTCTTAACCATTGAAGGGGAGCGAGGTTTGTAATCAGGGGGTCAAAATTTAAAACTGTTCTTTGTTGTCCGTTCAATTCGAGTCCACACTGGTTTACAGAAGAAGGGAACAGAGTCTATTGTGGCTTTAGTGTCATAGCATAGCTGAAATGGGTCCCCGGTGGCACTCTGTGGGGTGGCACTCTGTGTGCAGTTAGCAGTATTTTGCCAGGGGCAGTGTGAGTAATTGTTAGCAGCATAAAACTGGTAATGATGCTGTAGAACTAAGGGGTTGCTCCCATTGCCATAAAATCCATGCATGTGACAGAGCAACTTTACTTCCTGGGCTCCAGCAGGCAAACACTTCCAAAGGGTCAGATGGATCACTGGGTCAACATAGGGCCTGGACAGCATCAGACCCCAGACGCTTACGATCAGCAAGGTTCTGGTGCAGGAATAGGAAGTCATGGCCGGTGTTCAGGACCTGCAAGGGGGCAGACAAGAGAAAAACAAACTCCCACACTCCCCCCGTATATACTGGGGGAATTTCGGGCTAGCAGTTTAGAGCAGAAGTGGAACAATGACCTACAAGAGGGTGGCCATAATAAGTCAAGGACTTTTCTGACCTTTTACTGCCTCAACATCGGCATAGGCACTGACCAGCCCATCCAACGCGTATTTTCCAACGGCTCAAAGCCGTTCCTTCTTGCTAGCCAAGAAGGGTGGGCGGCAGAATGAAGAAGTCTGTTCATTACATTTCCTAAGGGTCAGGCAAATTACCCTTCCATTTTTTTTTCTTTAAGCTGTGAAGGATGCCTAAAGTAAAGAAAGCAACAACAATTCTGGCAGTGGGACTCCATGTGCCAGAGCACCTGGAGACCCACACTTCAGTAGCTATTTTGTGTTAAATGACTTTGCCTAAACATATTCATTGAATCATTTTACTGCAAACCCCTATATCCTTCAGAGTTTAACAGAGAAAGATTCAGTTTAAATCCTTGTACATTTACAGACGCTCCTGTAGTAATTAGGCTAACATTCCTGGATTTCCCACTGTAGCCCTTACAGTGGGTCTCTCATGTCCCTTACTCCAGAGAGGAGGCAGGGATCTGGGGTGGACAGAGAATGGGTGTGAGGGATGCACTTCATACAGGAGCAGCAGGCTGAGGGGTGGCTCCCTGCATTAACTCAGTTCTCCTTATGGCCTGAGACAAAGCATAAGTCAGGACACTAAGAGGCTGGCGATCATATTTCCCCATATCCTCCCCTAACTTTACTAGCTCTTTCCATATTATGGTTCTAAGGGTTCCTTTGTGTTGGCGTGGCCCAAGGCGAGGAGAGGTTGGGGGGCTAGAGGGTGGAGTATGATTGGCAGAGTGAGGAGCATTATTTGCAAAGGTGATAGCCTGCACAGGCTCTGGGACAGCTCTTTTGCTTGCCTGTCTTTTTAAAGCCCCAGCCTCTTGCAGCAAATCTCCTGCCTGCTTGATTTTTGCCACTAGTTCATTCCAGGTCAGGTGTTCCAAATCCACTGCTCCCAGGGTCATTTTAGTCTGAGAATTTAACCCTGTATAGGTGTGCTGTACCAGTTCACATAATGGAATGTGATAGTTCCATTCTCCTCTGTATGGGGTAAGGAATCAGAGAGAGCTACCAGCATTTTCTTTCGAATTAAATGAGCTTCTGGGGCCTCTCCTGATTTCTGTTCTTCCACTATGTACAGCTTTTTAAGGGAAGAAGCAGGCAACAATATTCTAAGAGCACTGATCATCCATTCCCGGGGTCCAGCAGCAGTTCTCTCCCAAGAACCTATGCCTATGTCCAATGCCTCTGCATCCCCATGGGAAGCACACAACTGAGCCAATTGGGTTAAATCCATGCCATCAGCATTGGGGTACATTTGTCAAATGTGAGCCATCCATGAAATGGCAGTGTCACGGTTCAGTGGTCCCAACCTTTCAGCAATGGCTTTGGCTTGACCACCTCACTACATCTGTGACTCTCTCTGTTGTGGGAAGATCAGCTCCTGCCACTATGTGCTGAACCTCCCTTGTGGAAACAGGGGCAACATTATGAACTGGGGGCCAATTGGGGTTAAAAGGGCTTTGGGGGACAGCATCAGGGGGAACTTTCTCTGGGGACCCAAAATCACAATTCTCTTTTATCCTTACTGCAGCTACCACCCCTTTGTGGGCACTGAGTTGGGCACGCAGTTTACTGATCTCTGCCTCACACTCCTGGTGGCCTGCTGCTGCTTTGGCTGCCTTGTTCTCATCTGCCAGGAAGCGAGTTGCTGCTCTGGCTTCTTCTAGCAAAGTTTTTGTCTGTGTTAACTCCTTTTCATACCTCTCTGCATTCCTGTTTGCCTTGTCTCTCTCCTCTTGCATATTTCTCAGTAAAGTAGCCATTTTAAGCTTTTCTGCTATAAATTCACACCCATCTGCCTCACATTCATCCAGACGCTGCTGCAACTGCTTTTTCTCAAGTTCCAATTCCTGCCTTCCCTTCAGTATTTCAACCATAGCCAAACATGCATACAATAATGCCCAAGCAGCAGCTGCATCCTTTGCACCACCCCGTGGCTTCATGGTTGTGCAGTATTCTTCAAAGCTCAGACTTGCCTCAGTCAGGGGGTTCTCACCCTTGAAACACCCCTTTTGCCAGGGACATTTTCCCTTCTTTATTACCCATCTCTCTAACCTGCTGGTGTTCTCCTGTCTCAAGCGAGAAGACAAAAGAGTTTTTCCAGCCATTTCAATATTTCTTATCCCACCAAGGATCACTACCAAAAGTACCAAAACTGCTTTCACACAGTCACTTAAATCTCTAACAGTATTCCTCCACAATCTTAATTCTAAGACACCGCTCTTAACTCTTTGTCAGTCTTACAATATTCTAAACACAAGCTTTATCTTAAAAATTTCAGAGGGTTAACAAACTATTCTGTCCGAAAGGGGCCTTACTAAAGGAGCTTGGTCTGGGGGGAGAGGAGAATGAAGAAAAAGCTTTCTCAAGTTTGTGACTCAGTTTCCCCACTCTGCAGCAACTACTCAACAATTACCACGTGACTGGGGGGGGTGTCACGTGCTGCCCGCTTTACTCCACCAATTTGTTACCAACTTTGCCCACCAACTCGGGGTATGCTCATTTATTAGGGTTGCTTTCTCTATGGGGAAGATGGTACTTCTTTTAGTGTGCTGCTTGTGTGACTTGTGTTTCTATAGAGGTGCGTCTGAGCGGACCGGGTCTATCAGCACTTTCAGCTGACCCCTTATGTGTCCCTGAACTCAGTAGGCTGGGTCACACAGCATTTCTCTGCTGCTACCCTTATATGCCCCTGGACTCAATCAGGCTGGGTCAAAACAGCACTTGTCAGCTGTCACCCTTATATGCCCCTGGAGTCAATCAGGCTACTATCCCTATCAATGAGCAAACCTTACAGGGTTGTGGGCATTACAGGGATCTTTGGCTAGGTAATAGAAGCGTTGCTGCAAAGTGATATAAAGAAACCAAGACCACAAAGGAGAAGGAATGATGTCTTAGAAGAGTCTGGAAACTGGCTTAATAACAATAGTCATTTTATTGCTAGGTATCTAAAACTTGTACTACTAATAATAATTACAAAGGAGACAAGAATACCCCAAAATCCCCAGTTACAGCATTGATAAACATGCAAGGAAAGAAGAACACCCAGCTACAATATTACCTAGATTCTACTGTATCAGGCCGAGAGAGGGAGAGGGAGAGACAGAGAAGTGTGTGTGTGTGGGGGGGAGGTCTCACCACTCTGTGTAGCAGAAAGGTTTCCAGGTTGTGCAGATCAGGGTCAGAGGCTGGATGGAAACAAAGCTCGCACAGCAATCAGCAAGGAAGAAAAGCCAGATCCCAGTGGAAATGATACAGCTTTAGATCAGGAGTCAGGACTCAATCCAGACTCACACAGGATTCAGAAAGGATCCAGTGAGGACTTGCACAGGACACACACTACACTACTGTTCTGTTGGATGTGGGTAAAGGTTTTCTATAAGGACTTGTTTACATGGCCAATACACATTCCTGGCTGGGTGTAATGGTTCAGAGAAGCTCACAATACAGTCAGGCAGACTCAGTATTTTGGGTATCAATTATAATGTCTGTGACTAGAATGGTCTGATAATTGTTGAGTTTGTTCGTGCTGGTGTGAGATCCCCCATCAGGCAATGTTTCGCTGCTTCTTCAATCCCAGACTTCAGTATGGCTCTTGCTTCTTCAATCCCAGAGTTCAGTGCGGCTCCTGCTTTGGAGTCTGGTTCTCCATAGTCAATGCAAATGAAGCTCCATTGTGCTTTTGGATATGGGTAGATTAGGAAAAGGATGTCTCCCATTTCCTACTGTTTTTGGTTTTCAGTTCAAGCAGAGGTTGGGGGATGTGTGTGGGGGGGGGGGAGGCACAGGCTGGATACTGTGCTCTGATTCCTCAAGAACACAGAGCTAACATGTAACAGTAGTGTCACTTAGACATAGTCTAGGGAGTTGAGTTTCTGAAAGACACAAGCTGAAGCCTTTTTCACTTCATATTTTAACTTCACTTTTTCATTTTATGTTTTAACCTGCAGAAGGAGCAAGGTAAAGAGTGAACCTTGGGGGTAAGTGAATTGCTTGACTCTGTGTGTATGTGTGTGGATCTTTCAGGTAGCTTCTGTTATTTCAGTTGCGAATTGTGTGTCTGGGAGCTGTTGGTACCATTGTTCCCTGATCATCCTTGATCAGCCTCAATCAACCTTGTGATCACAATTCCCCTGTGTGCTTCATGAGGAGGCAAGCACTGACCTAGGCAAAGAAGGCCTTAAAAGCCAGAGTCTAAGCAACCAAAGGGAGCTTGTGAACAGGGGACTGCAAACAGGGGAGTTAGAGAGGGAGTTTGTGGCTTTTTGAGACCACTATGGTGAAGAGCAGCCACACTGTTTGTGCTAGCACTGCTTCTGTCTCCCCTGCCAGCACCTGTATGCAAACAGACATTATGATCATGGATGTCTCTACCCAGATCCTGGCAGAGATGTAACTATGGCTTCTGGTGCCCAGGGCAGGAAGCCAGAAACCCACTCCCCCCCCCCCCCATCCCAATCTGGCCTGGGGTCTGATCTGTCCTGATGGGGGGGGGGGGGTGGCTCCCCTGCTACTGGGCCAGAGTGACTGGAGATGCAGTGAGAGGTGCTTCCCCTGCCGCTGGGCATTAGCAGCCAGGGACATTCAGGGCAGGGTGAAGGAAACTCCCCCAGCTCCCGCCTGGCTCTTCCAGGCCAGGCAGGGTCTGGCAGCCACCCTTTAAAATTCCCTGCCTGGGTCTTTGCCCCACTCTAGTTACAGCTTTGGAACCTGGTGTGGACTTTCAAGGACTGTGGCCTTTATTTCCCACTCATGGACAATCAGGCTGAGGAAATCTTTCAGTGGAAAATGTGACTTCTAGTGGAATTAATCATGTAGGAAAGTTACAGGAGGAGGTGGCTAGGCTCAGGAGTATGCCTACCTTTGAGAAATTCCTTGATGGCATCCATGAGGAGACATCCAAAGCTGAGGAAAGTATCCAGGTACAGAGGACTGCTGCCACACCATCAAAGAAGAATGAGATGGCTCTGGCAGAGAGAACATTAGCAGCTGGTTACTTCTGGCAGCAGACACTCCTCCACCCCTGCTCTCATGTGATGAAGAACCATTATGCAGCCCTGGCAATGAGGGATGAGGTGGTAGATGAGAAGCCATGCACCCCCGAAGCTGGGAGGATCACAGCCACCATGCCTAGGAGGAAACATAGGGTTGTGGTGGTTGGGGATTCTCTTCTGAGGGGGACTGAGGTGTAACCCCTATGCCTAAAACAGCCTCTCTCTCTAAAAGACCTTTTCAGGGTTGGTTACTGTTGATGGGCAAATTAGCTGCCCAGAAACCAGAACTTTCTGGTAATATGGAGTGGCAGCATTTTGAGCATGTGCCATAAGTTTTTCTATTGTTGGATTCAGATGCCTGAGAGAAGCCTGAGAGCAGCAGCCCTGAGAGCAGCAACTACATAGAGCTGTGGAGCCCATGTGCTCGGTGCTTGAGTGAGAGGAGCTGAGCCAAGATGTTTTCTCCCTGCTGTGGAGTGTGTTGCTGCACAGTTGTCTCTTGTGAGACTGAGAGCTGTTTAACCAGTAAACCGACTGCATGGTGCTGATCAAAGGTGGCCTTAGCCAATTGGGGGCCCTGGGTAAGGGCCTTTATGGGGACCCCTATAGGCCCCCAATGCTGCCCACATCATGGCCCCAGGGCCCCAATGTCACCTTAACCACTCCCCCACAGTCCCAACACCTGTGAGCAGGCCAGAGGGGCCACAGACCTCGCAGGCCAGAAGCTGCACCACCCACCTGCCCACCTGGCCTCTCTGCAGTGCTCTCTGCCTACCCACAGCCAGCTGCACCTCCCTAAGGGGAGGGAGAAGAGTAGCTGGCAAGGCGCTGCAGCTTGCCAGGAGTAGGGTCCCCTGGAGCAGCCAGTTCTGAAGAGTTTGGGCCGCTTTACCCCCCGCAAGCCCAGGCCCTGGATCAGACCTGTTCGGGTCTTGGGTGGCTGGGGGCAAAGCAGCCCAAACTCTTCAGAGTGGGCCACTCCAGGGGTCCCCACTCCCGGCTGTTGTGGGAGAGTGTGGTACCAGGGTGTGAGACCCCACCGTACGAGAGTGTTTCCCAACTGAGAGAAGAGCCCAGACCACTTATTTTGGTTTAGTCACTATTTATGTAACTTTTATTAATGTGTATATATATATAGATATACACAAGAAAAAATTAAAACTATAGCAGCAATTTTAATAAGGTTTTAACAGTCTTAATTAATCTTACTAACAATTATAACTTAGTATAACAGATTTTTAAATTATTTGTGTAATGGTATGCAACAACCACTAGGTGGGGTAATTGGACTATACATGCAGCTTCAAGTTGTCTATAGTCAAGGAACTATACCCTTAATGCTAATATGAGGACTCAGATAAAAGTTAATAAAACAAATAAAACCCTATAACGTTAACATTACCAAAACTCCTGCTGTAATGCCAGTGCCAAGCTCAGCAACAGACCCCCGGTCCCAATGCTAGCTGGTGGTGCTTATTAAGTGTTATCAGGTTTTTGTGTGTGCAGAGTCCCTGTTCTATTATTAATCACACAATTGTTTTAGAACTTAAAATCTTGGACAACACAAAAGCCTTGCTTCTTCCCCTTGCTCTCCAGACACCAGGGGGGTCACAGCCCAGTGAGGCTAGCCATGGGCTGTTTGCGGCTAGGAGTTACAAGGGTCGTCTGGATTGTCAAAAGTAGTTTAATTGAATAGGTTTACTTTTTTACTCTATGCATACTCTATATTTGTAGCCAAGCTGGCTACTGGAAGGTAGATGCTATAAACACAAAGGAGGTTAGACAAATTTTTGAGCAATAATGACATACACAAACACACAAAAAACTTAAAACAATTCCTAATAAATTTTCAATGTATCTCCCCCAACAAATAACTTATTTTTTAATTTGACCAAGTCATATTTACCACATTTTCTGATGTTATCTCCGGAGGGTGTTCAGCAGACCCACTTTCCTGTTGGAAAGAATAAAGGATCAGGACAGTGTAGAGTTTAGCAGGAAAAACCAAACCGCACTTGGCCAGCCCTAGATCTTACACTACCAGGTCTGACTGCAACTGGCCAAACAGCAGGGTTGCATGCTTCCAAAGAAAAACAAAACTGCACTTGGTCAGCACTGGATCTTACACTACCAGGTCTTCAAATACATCAGAAACAAGAGAAAAACCAAGGACAGTGTAGGACCCTTACTTAACAAAGAAGCTAAAACAATAAATACAAATGTGGAAAGGGCAGAGGAATGAAATGATTTCTTTGTTTCAATCTTCACTAAGAAGGTTAGTGGAGATTGGATGCCTGATGTAGAGAAGGGCAATAGGAATGAGATAGGGTCAGAAGCTAAAATAGGGAAAGGGCAAATTAAAAATTACTTGGACAAGTTAGGCGTCGCCAGGCCCTGATGATATGCATGCTAGAGCACTCAAGGAGCTGACTCAGGAGATATCTGAGCCATTAGCTATTATCTTTGAAAAAGCATGGAAGATGGTTGAGGTCCTAGAGTACTGGAAAAGGGCAAATATATTGCCCATCTACAAAAAAGGAAATAAGAGCAATCCAGGAAATTAAAGGCCAGCCAGTTTAACCTCTGCACCAGGAAAAATAAAGAAACAGATAATTAAGGAGTTGGTTTGCAAACATCTAGAAGAGAATAATGTGTTTAGGGCTAGTCAGCATGGATTTGTCAAAAATGAATTATGCCAAACCAACTTGAAAGCTTTCTATGATGTGGAAACAAGTCTTGTGGATACAGGGGAAGCAGTAGATTTGGTATAGCTAGACTTTAGTAAGGAATTTAATACAGTCTCACATCACATTGCCACAAGCCCCCTGCTGGCAGGGGCAAGCAGCTTGGGGCCAGATTGGGCTCTGAGCCACCTGCAGCCAGAGCTGGCTCCCAGGCCCTTGCAGCATGCGGCAAGGGCAGGGACTGGATCCAACTCCCAGCCACTTGCTGGTGGTGGTTGGGGCCAGATTGGGTCCCTGTAGCCAGATCAGGATTCAGAGCCCATTCGGCACCCAGAGTGGAGCCTGACCCTTCCTGCACTGTAAAGCCAACCTAGAAGCTTAAATTGACTTTCAGGGCAGATTTTATTAAGTCAGCTTACATAAGTGCTTAATAAATTCTAAATTCAGCCATGGAGTTGCTTGGGTCAACTTAAGGTGGGTTAATGAGGCTCCAGTGTAGATATACCCCAAAAGTAGTTATCAATGGTTCACATTCAGATTAGAAGGGCAAATGTAATGAGTGGCATGCCACAGGAATCTGTCCTGGGTCCGGTTTTGTTCAACATTTTTATCAGTGACGTAGATGATGGCATAGAGAGCAAACTTATAAAGTTTGTAGATGATACCAAACTGGGAGAGATTGTGAGTGCTTTGAAGGACCAGATCACAATTCAAAATGATTTAGACAAACTGATGAAATGGTCTGAGATAAACAGAATGAAATTCAATAAAGATAAGTGCCAAGCACTCCACCTGGGTTGAACAACCCATTGCACACATGCAATGACTGCCTAGGAAGGAGTGCTGCAGAAAGGGATATGGGTGTCATAATGGATCACAAGCTAAATATGAGTAGCATTGTAATACTGTTGCAAAAAAAGCAAATGCCATTCTGGGGTGTATTAACAGAAGTATTGTGAGGAAGGCACAAGAAGTGATTTTTTCTACTCTACTCTGCACTGATTAGCCTCAAGTTGAGTCCTGTGCTCAATTTTGGGCACCTCATTTCAAAAAGGATGCAGAGAAACTGGAGAAAGTCCAGAGATGGGTAACAAAAATGATTAGAGGTCTGGAACATCTGACCTGTGAGGGAAGATTGGAAGAGCTGAGTTTGTTTAGGCTAGAAAAAAGGAGGCTGAGAGGGGATATAACAGTTTTCAAATACCTAAAAGTTTGTTATGAGGAAGAAGGAGAAAAATTAGTCTCCTTATTCACACTGATAGGACAAGAACCAATGGACTTAAATTACAGTGAGGGAGGTTCAGCCTAGACGTTAGGAAAAAAATCCTAACTGTCAGGGTGATTAAACACTGGAATAAGTTGCCTTGGCATGTTGTGGAATTTCCTACACCGGAGGTTTTTAAGAACAAGTTGGACAAACACCTGTCAGGATGGTTTAATGGGGTACTTGGTCCTGCCACGAGTGCAGGGAACTGGACTTGATGACCTATCATTATCCCTTCCAATTTCTATGATTCTATATGCAGTGCTATTACTTTTCGATATTCCAGTAGCACCAGGAGTCCCTAACTGAGCTCTGGGCCTCATTTCTTGTACAGACAGGCCATGCCCCCAAAAGCTGACAACCTAGATAGACATGACAAAGGGTGGGAGGGAAAACTGAGGTACAGAGAGGCAAAGTGACTTGCTCAAGATCCCCCAGAAATTCAGTAGCAGAGTTAGGACTGGGACCCAGGTCCCAGGCCAGCCCCACAAACACTAGACCACAGGGCTTGTTGGAACTATTTTCAGGAAGGAGAGAGACAGGTAAACCTGGAATCTCTAGCACATCAGTAACAGCAGTAATTTTGCAAGCCTTGCAGTGACTTGCACAGACAGGATGGAGGGCAGCACGGGTGTCTGCCTCAGAGTGAGTGTCTGCCTGCTCTCAAGGGCAAACATGATGCCGTGGAGTTCATTTATTAACTGAGGGATGTGTATGCTCTTGGAGCAGTTTACAGAGCGAATGGAGACACAGCTCACTTGCCCACACAGCAATACACTGGGACTCTTCCCAAGGAAAGTAGATGCTGAAGAACTGGCCCAGCTGACACTGCAAGGAAAACTTGAAGGAAGCTGGTTGTAGCATTACCCAAATTGAGAACTGGCCAAGAAACTAAACTACTACTCCTGCAACCATGGGATATCATACGACCACACATGGCCAAGTCCTTGGGGTTACTGGTAGTGAGACAGCACTGGCAGCAGCAGGGAATTCACAGAAGTATCTTTCTGTCCCTTTCCTGAATCCAGAGAAAGTTCATTTTATTTCAGTGTGGCTCTTAATGCTGTGAGGGTTCTAGGAGAGACAAAGTGGGTGAGGTATTTTTCCTTACGCTGACAAAAGTTTTGCCAGTATAATTTTTAATGTAGACAAGGCCAAACTTAGTCCTAGAAATGAAGAGGTGGTCACTTCATTTGGACTTTTCTTGCAACATGTGTTAACTCCCTATCCTTGACATTGGTTCCATTGAGAGCCACAGATAAATGGAGGACAAAGAGCTCTGTTTGGTGAGAGCTTGTTTCTGCAAAAGATCTCACCTCCCCCACTGTGTTTCTTTCCTATCCTGGGATAGAAACAGTTACAAAACCATGGCACACAGCCAAGGCCTGGCTCACGGGGCAAAGGCCCACATCAGTACTAGCTCTGTGTGCCGCCTGCGCTCACAGTGGCAGCAGAAAGGCCCGGAGTGTATGGCCTGAGCAGTCCTTACTCTGAGCCAGATCCTCAGTTGGTGTGACTCAGCTCCCCATCTTACACCGGGGTCAGGAACAGTGCTAGGGTTTCTGGCACCCCCCTGCAGCACAGCAAACACCCAGGCAGACAAATGACAGCATAGGACAGCACAACGGCGCAGTCCCCATTTTGGTGCCCCTCAAACGTCGGCACCCCCCTGCAACGCTTGCCATGCTTACCGCGTTGCACCAGCCCTGAGCAGGGTGATGCATCTGGCTTAGGGCAGTTACATTGGTAGGACAGCAGTGCTGCCTGCACTGTGTTGTGGCCAAGGTCCCAGTCCCAGAGCCAACAATCCACCATGGGTCCCCTGCAATGGAAAACAGAAGGACCAGCTCTGAAAAGTGCAGGGCGACCCACTCTGCAGAGGTAACCAGTCCAGGTTGCAGCTGGTTACTGAGCTGACATGGTAGGCCTGGGTACAGGGTGGAGAACCAGATCCTCATTTCTGGCACGCCCGGTTCCCGAGGGTCAAAGCAGCCATTCGTTGGGTGGAATGGCAGAAGGCCAGGCTTCATAGTTTCAATTGCTTCTAACACGGTAGGGGATGGAGACCTTTGGGGGTGGTTATCTTATTTACTGTCACCATAGACAGCCCTAGATGGATTTTAGCTTTGCTTTGGGCTGCTGCTCTGTGGAGTGGGGGGAGCCTCTGCCATTCTGGAGTTCCTGGTTGGTGAAGAGCTGGAAGGCAATCTCTTCACATGGGTGAGTTTTCCTGCACTCTGCCAGCCAAACAACAGCAGTGGCACCTGGTACATGGCCACATCAGAGTAGCCACTTGGCCCTTTATGAATGACCCAGTGGGCTCCCCACTTGTCTTCCTCCAACGGGGAGGTGTTGAGGTAAATACCCAGGTCCTCCCTCTTGCATTTGCTTGTTGGGTGGGAGTAAAGAAGCCATGATGGGGTGGGGGAAGAGGGAATCCCACCCTTCAGCATTTAGGACTTCTTGTAGACTGGAGCATCAGGCCCTTCCTTGCCACCCACTTCCACATACCCTGGTGTTGGTGTGAAGCTTACCACACTGCCCTGGCAGCCATGAGGGGTTCACGTAGCTGACTGCATGAGGAGGGGCTGTCAAATTTCAGCCCCCTGCTTTGTCTGTGTGCCTCTTCCCAACACTGGCTCAGGCTGCAAGCACTGCAATAGAGCACGGTGTCACCATGCCAGCACACCATCTCGACCACCTCACACTCTAACGTCTTCATGTCCTGGATCAACTTGCGCTTGTGCCAGTGCTGCCCCCCATCATCACTATAGAAGATCAAGGAGTGGGGCAGGGTCCAGCAGGGCAGCAGCAGGCCACAGCAGTACACGGTAATGTGGTAGATGTGAGCCAGAATCACCAGGTGCCCAGAGTGGAGCTGTACCCCATGTCCTGCCCCACTGCAAATGTGGCCCAGTCCCTCAGGTCTTCCCCAATCACCAGATCTAGCCAGCATCTCTGGCTATGAATGTAGCACAGCCATGTGGTGGTGTGCCCAGTGAGGATCTATCATCGCTCTGTGACATGCTGCCACATGCAGATGAAGAAGATGAAGACTGTCTTGCTCTTCAGCTTGTTCACTGGGCAGGGGTTCATTTTGAAATGATCCTCTAATACTGTGCTTGTCAAGGATTCCATGGGCCCCCTCTGCAGCAGGTAAAGTAGGGACAGAAGAGGGAGCTCAGAGGAGTAAGTGAGCAGGGCCCACTTAGCACATTACAATGAACACTCTGTACAGTTATTTCCAGGACTGGATGGGCCACAGCAATCAAACTTCATCCCACTCTCAGGGGCTGAGGGGGGGGGGTGTGAGGAAGTGCGGGTGGCAGGTTAAGCCCTCAGCATTTGTGGAAACTAACCAGGTGCCAAAATGGGGATCCAAGATCTAGCTTCCTGTTTCTTCCTTCCCTTAAGGGACACAAGGTGGGCTGCAGTGGCTCCCCTCAAGCTGCCCTGGCTTCTGCTTTGGACCCTTGTCTCTGTGGATCCAGCCCAACACAGACTGGCTGCAGTTAGAGGCAAGTCACATGCCAGGTTAAAAGAAGGCAAGATGCTGGACCCTGTACAAAACATATCCCGATTTTGAAAGTCCCTGCCCCAGAGAGCTCATAAGCTACACACACAGGCAAAAAAGGACCCAGGAAACTCTGAGAATGGATTACAGATTGCTGTGGGGAGGGCAGGAAGGTGGATGGGAGCTACCATCTGTGGGGCTTGCTGAAATACTCCTCCCCTAGATACCACTTTGGGGTGCCATACTGCAAAGTGCTGAGCAGCCTCAACTCCGTCTAGACCAGTGGTTCCCAACCTGTGGTCCGTGGACCCCTGGGGGGCCGCAGATGGCTCCAGGGGGTCCGTGAACAGGCAGGGAGCTGGGGCTAGATGCCACTAGGATCAATGGAGAGCCTGGCTTTCTGGCCAGTAGGGAGCTTCCCCCAGGTAGGGAGTTTTTAAAACTCCTGTCCCCTGAGCATGCTTAGACCATGCTCAGGAGAGTAGCCTGGGGAGAGGCCACGTGCAGCAACTCCAGCCAGGTAAGGGGACCGTGGGAAGAGGCCCTGGGGAGGGGTAGGGGGGAACCAGGGAGGGGATCAGAGAATGGTGGGGGGGTAATATTCAGGGGAAGGAGCAGAGACAGGGAGGCTCCCCAGAGCAGCGGGGGCTGCATTGTGCTGGTGGAGGCCATATTATACCTTGCAGCGGAATGACCGTGTGGAATAAAAATGTAGGTGGGGGGGCTGCCGATTTTTTTTTTTTTCATAAGAAAGGGGGCCCCAGCCTGGAAAAGGTTGGGAACCACTGCTCTAGACTTCAAAAGGTAGAAAAAAGGCCTCTGGCACATGTGCCCATGCTAGTGGCATCTGACAAACATCACAAGCGACACCCTGAGAGACACTTCAGTTGACAGTGGTGAGCAAGCAACAGGGTCTACAAAAAAAAAAAAAAAAACAAACCGTTGTCCAGTGCCTCAGCACAAAAGGAATTACCTCAACTGAAGCCCCTTCTTTCCAACCTCATCTCAGCACCAGATGCTCAGCATCCTAGTTCCTGACAGAGCAGCACTTCTCTGCAAATGCCAGGAATGTGTCTGGGGGGATGAACAGCAGCGCAGGGATCCGATAGGTGGCCCCACTCTGTGGATCCAGGCGGAAGAGGGTCACTTTCCCTGAGCTCATCAGAACCCTGATCATGACATCTGGACATACCAGAAACCTCAGCTAGGAGAGAAAAGGGATCAAGTGGCTAAACACAAGACTAGCTACAGGGCTTTTCTCAGCCACAGAGCTCAGCTGCACCCACCTGCTCAGATAGAAACATGCCAGGATTCTCAGAGGGAATCAGCAATAAGTCTGAGCTATAAAGCTGGAAAGCATTAAACTTTGCGTGCTGCAGAGCTCACCACACATGACAACAGGTCAGCTCTGGCTATATATCAACTTGTTTCACTTCTTGCTGTTATTTCTTTTTCTTCCAGCTCCCCAAAGGCTTTATTTCCATATTCTCAAACCATCCACAGTTCACAGTACAATTGTTGATGATGTCAAGGGAAATGCAGCTGGGGCATTTTTAACTAAATCATCAATGAAAACTTGCTCTTCAGACACCACCAACAAACCACAGTTCTGATGGAGGCAGTGCAGATCTAGAGACAGAGAAATGAACCAAAAGAGAAAGAGTAATGAAGCACCTAGATTAGAAGAGGGACATTTTACTTTCATTGTACAAAGAGTTGTCCTCCCTTATACACAAATACTGGACACAGCGGAGTGTGGAGAAAGGCAGGGTGGCCCAGTGGGGGACTCACAACTCAGGAGATCTGGCTATTTTTTCCAATCTCCCCTAGGTTCGATGTGTGATGTCAGGGAGCTGGCTAAGGGCTCTGTCCTGCAAGATGCTCAGTGCACAGCTAGCTTGTCCTGATTTCAATGAGAGCAGGATCCAGTTCTGGAAAAGTCCTGATTGGTGGAGGTGAGGTGGGGATAACACAGATTCAGGGCCAAATCCTACTGAAGTATACCAGAGTAATTGTTGAGGAGTTTACACCAGCATCACAGAGACCAGAATCGGGCCCCCATGGTTTCCAAGGGTATGGCCACACAAGGGTTTTATTTCGAAACAACACTGGTTGTTTTAAAATAAAAACCTGAATGTCCACATCATGTTTTCTTGTTTCGGAATGACAGGCTCCATTGTTTCAAAACAAGAGCTGTTGTTTCGAAACGGCTTAAACTCCTGCTGTTTCGAAATGACGGTTATTTTGAAATGGTTATTTCGAAATAAGGCCATTTGGACATGTTGTTTTGAAACAACACCATTGTTTCAAAGCAACTGGTTCGAAACATGTCCAAATGGTCTTATTTTGAAATAACCATTTCAAAATAACATCTGTTTTGAAACCAAGCTTTCCCTTAATTCAAATTAACATTTTCTTAATTCGAAATAACTTATTTTGAAATAATGATGTATGTGTGGACATAGCCCAAATGATAAAGAAGTGCCTTCCTCCAAGCCCAGGGTTCCCCAGTACCAGCCCTTGACAATAAATTTAGCTTCTGCTTGTGCCTTCCTACTGTAGGCAACCCACACAGGCACTGTCCCCATGCAGCGCCCATCCCTGGTTTCTGGACAGAGCACAGAACAGAGACGCTGTGAGTAACCTTGCAGGGTTCTAGTCCTAACTCCTCTGAGCAGGGCAGTGGCCGGAGGAGCCAGTGCTGTGCCAAAGCAATGTATAGCAGATTGTGTTACTTTGAGTGTTCTGAGCATGCTCACATCGACTAAGCATGCTCAGTAAAAATTCCCTGCTGCTTTGCTGCTGACTGCCCATCTCCCTGTCCTTACTTGTCCTCAGATTTGGTGCCTTTCTTTAGAGGGGCTAAAGAGGGGCAAATTGGGTGTGGGGGCTAAGCAGGGTGTCAGGAGGGGATGGAATGTTACTTGCGTGGGGGGGTTGGGCAGTTGGAGACCGAGGTAGGAGGGGGTGAGGAGCTAAATGAGGCACGGGGGAGTGGGTGGTACAAGCCAGCATCCAGCCCAGAGCTGAGGGCTGCCAGTGTCAGCCCCTGGTGGGGTGGGGGGAGAACCCCACCACACGGAGGGGCAGTAGGTACAATAGTACCTGCCCTGGTTTCAAAAAAATATGTGTGAGGGGTTAATTTGTTTTCCCACTTACAGGAGTTTATGTTTCAGGGAGCTGCTCAGCTCTGGCTTCCCATGCTAATTTGTTAAAGGCACAGGCATTCCAATATCTGAAGCCAGCAGCTCCTCTCTTTCTGATATACCATGCCGGGGAACTTGATTCCAGCAAAGGTTTTAAAGTCACCTCCGTCTTAATTTATGTGTTGACATAAAGTCTCATGAAAGACCACACACAAATTTGTCTTATGTACAATGCAGGGGTCTCAAATTCAAATTGCCATGAGGGCCTCATGAGGACTAGTACAGGGCTGCATGAGGACGAGTATATCAGCCCAAGGGACACATCACTGAAACCTTTTCACACAATGATATTGCAAGTAGCAGTAATGATAGAGTCGCTGAAGGATGTAGGAAATAACTTTAGGGGCCACATGTAGCCCACGGGTTGTATGTTTGAGACCCCTGGGTTGAAGTAAGGAGGAATGCACTGGAACCCTGTTCTGGGGCCCATGAATTTTAGGGGCCAGCATTCTTGAGCCACTCAAAATACACTAATGGGGCAGAATGCAGCCTTGTAGTCATAGAATCATAGGGTTGGAAGGGACCTCATGAGATCATCTAATCCAACCCCCTGCCAAAAAAGCGGGACCACTCTCACTAAATTATCCCTGCCAGGGTTTTGTCTAACCGAGGCTTAATATCTCCAAAGATGGAGATTCCACCACTTCCCTAGGTAGCCCATTCCAATGCTTCACCACTTTCCTAGTAAGAAAGTTTTCCTAATATCAAACCTCAGCCTCCCCAGCTGCAACTTGAAACCATTGCTCCTTGTCTTGTCCTCTGTTAATACTGAGACCAGCCGACATCCATCCTCCTTGGAGCATCTCTTCAAGTAGTTGAAGGTTGCTATCAAATCCCCCCCTCAGTCTCCTCTTCTGCTGGCTAAATAAGTCTAGTTTCTTCAGTCTCTCTTCATAGGTCTTGTGTTTCAGCCCCTTGATCATTTTTGTTGCCCTCTGCTGGACTCTTTCTAATTTGTCCACATCCTTCCTTGTAGTGGGAGCCCAAAACTGGACACAGTATTCCAGATGCAGCCTCACCGGTGCCGAATGGAGGGGAATGATCACAATTCTCGATCTGCTGGCAACACTTCTACTGATGCAGCCCAGTATGCCATTGGCCTTTTTGGCAGCAAGAGCATACTGTTGACTCATATCCAGCTTCCCATCCACCATGACCCCCCAGGTCTTTTTCTGTAGTGCTGATACTTAGCTGATTGCTCTCCAGCCTGTAGCAATGCATGGGGTTTTCCATCCTAAGTGCAGGACTTCACATTTGTCCTTGCTGAACCTCATGAAATTTCTATTGAACCAGTGCTCCAATTTGTCTAGGTCTCCCTGAATCTTGTTCCTGCTCTCCAGGCATGTTTACCATTCTCCCCAGCTTGGTGTCATCCGCAAACTTACTGAGTGTGCAATCTATCCTATCATCCAGAACATTAAGGAAAATGTTGAGGAGAACCAGCCCCAGGAGCACACCACTCATTACTGGTTGCCAGCTAGACATACAGCCATTGATTCCTACTCGCTGAAACCATTGATCTAGCCAGTTTTCTATTCACCTTACAGTCCACAAATCCAACCCATACTTCCTTAACTTGTCGACGAGAATGCTGTGGGAAACCATATCAAAAGCCTTGCTAAAGTCAAGGTATATCATGTCAATGGCTCTTGCCTCATCCATAAATCCAATCTTCTTATCCTAGAAGGCAGTGAGGTTGGTCAGGCATGATTTACCATTGGTGAATCCCTGCTGACTGTTCCTGATCACTTTATTTTCCTCCAAGTGTTTCAGGATGAGAACCTGCTCCATGATTTTTTCCAGAGATTGAGGTGAGGCTTAGAGGTCTGTAATTCCCCAGATCCTCCTTTTCCCCCTTCTTGAAGATAGGTACTATATCTGCTTTTTTCCAGTCCTCCGTCACCTCCCCCATTTGCCATGAGTTTTCAAAGATAATGGCCAGTGGTTCTGCTATCTCATCGGCCAACTCCCTTGGATGCAGTTCATCTGGTCCCATGGATTTGTGCAAATCCAGCTTCTTTAAGTAGTCCCTAACCTGACCTTTTGTCACCAAGGGCCTCTCTTCTTCTCTCCAATCTGCCATACCCAGTGTAGTGTGGGTTGGGAGCTGGTCCTGCCTGTGAAAACTGAAGCACTTCAGCTTTTTCCTCATCCTACACCACATGGATACCTGCCCCATTCAGTAAGGGACCTACACCATCCATGATTCTCTTCTTGTTATTAACATACTTATAGAACCCCTTCCTGTTATCCTTTACATCCCTTGCTAGCTGTAACTCCAATTGTCCTTTGGTCTTTCTGATTTTATCCCTGCAGTCCTGAGCAATATCTTTATATGCCTCCTTAGTCATCTGTCCAAGCTTCCACTTCCTGTAAGCTTCCTTTTTATGCTTCGGCTCAGTGCAGAGCTCTGTTAAGCCACAGCGGGCGCTGTGACATTTGCTGTTCTTTCTGCTCATGAGAATGGTATCTTCCTGTGCCCTTAGCAGGGTTTCTTTAAAATACAGCCAGCTCTCTTGGACATCTTTCGCCTTCAGATCAGCCTCCCAAGGGATTCTGTCCATCATTTCCTCGAGAAAGCCAAAATCAGCTTTTCTGAAATCCAGGTCTCTGTTTTGCTTCTTTCCTTTTTTTCCATTAATCAGCATCTTGAACTCTACCATCTCATGGTCATAGTGTTCTGGTGTGTTCCCCCTTCCCTCAGGGTGGGGACAGAGCAGCCCCTGGTGCTAGGTGAATGAGTTCCAAGTGGGTTGAAGCAAGGACACGGAGTTGTTGCTTCACTAGCTACCCTCCCCCTCTCCCCCACAGCCAATGGTGTCATCAGTCTGGGGCCAGCAAAGCCCAGGCCCAGGCAGTGTATTTGTGGCCAGAGGCATCTATCAGCACCGCCACAAAGTGAGTGGTAGCGGGGCAGGGAAGGGGAACTCACAGATGGCTGGTCAAGTGCAGTGTGGGAAGCTGGGCGAGGGGGCCCCAGCCCATGGGAGGGTGCAGTGGAGTGGTTGGGGGCCCTGAGCCTGAGAGCATAAGGGGGTTGCTGGGCTGTACTGAGTGGGGGCCTTTGGCTTTGGCTGAGCAGCAGTGCAGCCTCAGGTGTGACGGTGGGACAACGGGGGCAGAAGTTTGGGGAGGCAGTAGCTGGGGTGACTGGGGGCAGGAGAGTGGGGCCAATAGCTGGGGTAGGTGGGGGCAGATGTTTGGGAGGCAGTAGCTAGGGTGGGTGGGGCAGAAGTGTGGAGGAAGAGGGTGAGAGATAGCCAGGAAGTGGGGCTGGGAATTTGTGACCCACTACAGGGTCAGCAGATGCGGAAACACACAAATGCCTACCTGGGCTGGGTCCTGCACATACATGAAGGGGGCCTGGAGATTAGGAGGGATCCGGGCCTATCAAATTATACTTTAACTACTGGTGCCATGATTCCCTGAATAACACATCTTTCTTCTCCATGTTAAGAAGAGCTTTGCTTCTTCTGGTATGGAATCTTAACTAATATTACTCTTACCTCAGCATCATTTACTTTTTTATCACCGTGTAGATGCATCTCATTGTGCTGTATAGTAGTTACTTTAATAGAAAATACCATAGTATAAGTAAATAGGTGCTGTTATTTTAATCAGGGATATCTGTGTTCCTGATAGTGTATTTGGGATAGTTCTTACTGTGATTTTTAATTCAAACATTTTAAACTTTTATAGCACAAGTTTCCTCTGTTGGATTGTTCCAGATTGACTGATTGCTGGTCCTGCTGTTAAGATTTCTTTTACCATTGTTCCACCAGTGAGGACTGCCTTTTGCAATTGTTATTTCACTCCAGCCCTTAGTGCTTTTTCATGTACTGTTATTTTGACACTGGAATATTTGACTGTAATATTACCTATAACAATCTTACTGAACTGCAATAAATATTGTATTGAATATAATTTGCAAGAGACGTATTTTACAGTCATAATTTATTAAAATAAACACATTTATATATATCAGCTGTGTATTATGAGTTGCAAATATGGATCTGTAATTCCACAAGGAGATTACCAGGGTGCTGTTAGCTCACAGAGAGGAAAGTCAAGGCAGGATCAGAGTTTGCTGGTCCAGCATTAGGGATGGAGATGCAAAGTGGTTAGAGTTAGATAATGAAATAGAAAATACTCCACTCAGGATTTAGGAAAGCAAACACCATTCTGGGATGTTTTCTGCCACAGTCACAGTCTCTGTCCTATCTCCATTTCTGGAGATACACATTTCTGGAGTCACATGGATACCCAATGCCAAAGCATGGCAAAACCTGTGACTCCCAGAACTGCCACAGTTTCTGTCTTGTCTCTATTTCTAACAAATTGGTTGGAGTTAGATAAGGTCCATTTCAGTTCTATGATTCTACAATACTATGAAATATATATTAAATAATATATATTATAATATAGATAATATAACATACTGAAAATAAAACATAGATGATAATTAAATAAAATACAATGTGATATAATAAAAATATACTGTTTATATATAAAATAATACCATGAAAACCCACATCCGTTCCATTTCTATGATTCTGTAATACTATGAAAACCCATGTCTCCCAGCACTACCACAGTTTATTGGTACCCAATGCCAAAACCAGGCAGAACCTGTCACCCCAGAAGTGATCCCACTCAAGCATCTAACAAAATGGAATTTTTCTCCCATGAAAGTTTATGCAATAAATAAATTTATGGCCACAGTGGCCTTTGGGTGGTGAAGGGAGGTCGGCCTTCCCTGCCACATACCTAAGAACCGCATTTTTTGACCTGGCTCCCTGTGCTGCAGATTTGTTGAGGCCTGCTGTAATGCAAATATAAGCTTTCATCTAAACTAGTGGTTCCCGATCTATGGTCTAGGCACCCCTGGGAGTCCAGGGAGTTATTGCAAGGGGTCTGTGAATACATCCAGCCCCAGCGGGCCAGTGATTCATATTGGAGAGGGCTCTAAATCAGGGGTGTCAAACTTAGGGGCATCACTGGCACCGAGCACACGGGGCCCATGCCCCGAATCCCAGCGCCAGTGCCCTAGGTCTGGCGGGGCCCCAACCTCTCCCAGTCTGCGGCCCAATCGGGCAGGAGATCTGGGGCCCAGCAGCCCACAGCCGTGGCGGCCACTCTGGCCCCTTCCCCAGCTGGGAATCTGGGCCCAGCTGCCCATGGCCGAGGCTGCCGCTCCCAGCTCTGGCCCCAGCTTGGGAGCTGGGGCCCAGCTGCCTGCGGCCACCCCCGTCCATTCCTGGCCAGGGGCATGGCCTGCAGCCAGGGGGCGTGGCCTCTGGGTAGCGGGAGGGGCCTGGGCCAGTGCCCCGGGTCCTTTCCCAGGGCAGTGACGCTCCTGGTCAAACTTACAGCCCATGGAGCCAGAGCTGCCTCTGCTGTTCTTAGAAGCTGTCTGCAGCAGCAAACTCCACAGACAGGCTCCCAGCAGAGTAGGGCTAGGCTTGCTTCTGACTTACTCACATGATCTGAGTCACAGCACAGGGGAACAAAGGAAGCTTTCCAGCCAATCCCAGCTCAGCTCTGCTGTGGTCTACCAATCAACCAGAGTCTCAGTCACAGTGGGCTGGGCTTAGCTGGGCTCCTGGAGAGACGCCAAACTGCGCCTCACCTCAGGTGTTCACTGTCAGTCAGTCAGTATAGTAATTTAATTAACAGCACATTACATAAATCACAAGCAAAAAAGGAAAATATTGCTGGGGCCCACCTGGGAACAACCCAGTCAAAAGCTAGCCAGGGCTGAGCCAACCAAAGGTCAGCATTCTGAATAACTGACAATGAGTCAGCTGGGAAGGGGAGAGGCAGGAGCCCAGCCTGGCTGCTTGTGACTGAGACTGATTTTTTGCCTGCCACCACAAGGTAGGGGAAGTGGAAAGGAAAGGAGTGAGAGCAGGAAAGAGGGTTCAGGTTGCCAGTGTGGTGAAGGGGAGCCCACAGCGCAGAGAAGAGGGAAGGTGTTACAGAGTCTGTGGGATTGGGAGGGGGAAGGGAAGCCCATGCCACTCTGAATGTGGAGGGGGAAAGAATTGGGGAATCCATCCAGCCACATGGTCCAAAACAGGTGGCCTGCCTTCCAGTGAGGCCCCCCACATTGAAAGAACTTGACACCTCTGCTCTAAATGAATTGTATTTGCCTGCTGTGAGGAGCCGTACCTTAGTTATGTCCCCACTCCTTGGGAGCAGTCAGGGGCCAGGTCCTCCACTGCCCTTCTGCAGCACCATTGGAGGTCCATAAAATTTGTTGACATTAAAAAGGGGTCCTCAGACTCAAAAAGATTGGGAACCACTGATCTAGACCAAAAGTTATCAAACAGCCCTGGGATTTCCATTCAGGTGAACCAAGGAAAAGTTAGGATTTCTTTTTAGTGCTGTAATCCAAAGCACCTTACAATAATTACCTAAAAGTTCAAACAACATATTGAAAGATCATTAAGTGGTTTGCTAAGACATTCAGGAATTTTTAAGCAGTCTGTGGGGAAAAAAAATACTACAAGAATAATCAACGTACCTCACTTCATTTTCATTTATTTCCTAATACTTATAGGGTGAGGAACTAAAAAGAGAATGAAATATGGGGGGAGACAAAAGGCAGTGGTTTCCTCTTGTCAATCCCTCCCCAGGAGGTGGGTAACTGGAGGTGTGCACAGGGGTGACTAAATTCACCACTGGGGAAGGGAAATAGTGGGGGCTTTGTACACAGTACAGAGTTATCATGGAATAAGCCGAATGTGCCTTAGCTCTGTGATCTTGGGAAACCAGGGCATAGTATCTAGCCTCTGTGACTCAACCCCGCCCCCACCCCCAACCTCTCTTTAAACCAGAAACCAAAAACAATGAAAAGGCTGTGGGAAACACACCTAAACCCATTGGAACAAAGGTAATGAAATTAGGGAAACTCCCTTAGCCTCCGCTCCTTCAAAGATGAGAGCCGGTACACTGAATAGACAGCAGAAACTTTATTTGCATCAACTATGGAACCAGAAGTAGCATGCTGAATAGAGAATGAAGCTCAAAGTCAGGAACCACACTGAACTCCGGGATTGGTGAAGCAGATAAGCAGAGGATAACGTAAGGCAGAACACCCCAAAACACAGTTCCAGGGCCCACAAATTTGAGATCCCAGATGCAATGTTCCCTCTAAGGGGCCAACACAGCTGAGCAACATATGTTGCTCACTGCCCCCCCCAAGCACCCCCTCCTGGCTGCCTGCTCAAGCTCTGCTGCCCAACAGGCCTCACTGCAGCAGGGTAGAGCAGCCAGTCCAGCCTACCCCCAGCCTGCCGTGCCTTCCTGGGGGGCAGAGGGGGCCGACACTGAGCTCCAGCATGGGGGATTGGGGCCCTGGAGCGGCCTGCTCCCAAAGAGTTTTGGCCAGTTTGTCCCCCCCGCCAGGCCATGGAGCAGGCCCATTTTCAGGCCTTGGAGGGGGTCAGGGGTGAAACGGCCAAAACTCTTTGGGAGCAGGCCGCTCCAGGGCCATGACCCCACATGCTGGAGATCAGCGCTGGCTCCCTCCGCCCAGCCCCGGGAGGCACGGCAGGCTGGGGGTAGGCTGCACCGGCTGCTCTGCCCCCTGAAGTGAGGCCAGGTGGGCTGGCGGACAGAGCAGCCTTCAGCCCCCATTCCCCCCCTTTCCTGGGAGTTGGAAGGGGGGGCTGTTAGGCCCCCTTCCCTGGCCGCCAGAGCAGCTCGGCCAGGTATGGCCAGCGGAGCCCTCACTGAGGCTGTTCTGCGCAGGCTCAGTGAGAGCTAACTCTTCAGAGGGAGTTTTAAAAACTCCCAGCTTAGAGTCTCTCTCCCCGCAGGGACTGCAGCTGCCAGCCATGTGCGGCCAGCAGCCTTCCCTGCGCCAGGCAGCCCAGGGGGTGGCCGTGCAGCTAAAAGGGAACATTGGGCCAGAGTTACAGAGCCCCAAAAAACAGAAAAATCCGGCAGAACACGTGTTCCACCTTGCCCTAGCCTGGGAGCTGTGGCCAGGCTGGGGGAGTTTTCAACACTCCTGCTCTGAGCATGCTCAGATGAGTGTTCAGGGCAGGAGCGGCCTGGCCAGGGACCCATGAGAGGTCACTGAGTCCAGTCCTCTGCATTTAGGCCAGGGCCAAGCACTATCGGGGTGGGGGGGTATGCAGGGCGCAATGTGTGAGGCCAGGATCAGAAACAGAGGGGGCAGTGTGTGAGACCAGGATTGAGGTGAGGAGGCAGTGCGTGAGGCCAAGATTGGGGCCAGAGTGGGTGCCACTAGGCAGAGTATGAGGCCAGGATCTAGGTCAGGGAGGTGCAGAAGGGTGGAGGGGGCAGCATGTGAAGCCAGAATTGGGGCCAGTACTTTTATGGAGTAATAACCATATTTTTATGGCATGATAACCAATGTGTATGGTACTGAGAAGTGATTGCAAATGCCTACATGGGCTGGGGCCCACATGTGCATAAAGGAGGTCCAGACAATATGGGAAGGGGGCCCAGAGATTAGGAAGGTTCCAGTGCCCATCAGATTATACTTTAACTACTCCAGGTAAGCATTGCATGAGGGGAGGATCTGTGCTCCTGAAGCTAATGAATTATTGTCTGCACACACCTATCTCAGCAGTTATCAGACCAGTTCTAGACAATAGATCTTTAACTGATATCCAAAATTCTGAATATGTCTGCTTCCACTGTGAGATCCCTTGAAGGAATGCCATCCATAACCAGGAATGATCACTTCCTATTGTCCACCTAAACAAAACTACTCCAGTATACTTCCTTCAGTCATTATCTATCCCGAACTAATCATAGAATCATAGGGTTGGAAAGGACCTCATAGGTCATCTAGTCCAACCCCCTGCCAGAGGCAGGACCACTCCCACTAAACCATCCCGGTCATGGTTTTGTCCAGCTGGGCCTTAAACACCTCCAAAGATGGAGACTCCACCACCTCCCTTGGCAGCTCATTCCAGTGCTTCATCACTCTCCTAGTAAAAAAGTTTTTTCTAATATCCAGCCTCGACCTCCCTAATCACAATTTGAGACCATTGGTCCTCGTTCTGTCCTCTGTTATTACCAAGAACAGTCGAGCTATATCTTCCTTAGAGCATCCCTTCAAGTAGTTGAACGTTGCTATCAAATCCCCCCTCAATCTTCTCTTCTGCAGACTAAATAAGCCTAATGCTTTCAGTCTTTCCTCATAGGGCTTGTGCTCCAGCCCTTTAATCATTTTGGTTGCCCTCCTCTAAACTCTCTCTAGCATGTCCCTGTCCTTTTTGTAGTGGGGAGACCAAAACTGAACACAGTATTCTAGATGTGGCCTCACCAGTGCAGAATAGAGGGGAACGATCACATCCCTCGATCTGCTGGTAATACTTCTTTTGATGCAGCCCAGTATGCCATTGGCCTTTTTGGCAGTAAGAGCACACTGCTGACTCATATCTAGCTTCCCATCCACCATGACCCCAGGTCCTTTTCTACACTGCTGCTACTTAGCTGAATGTTTCCCAGCCTGTAGCGGTGCATGGGGTTTTTTCATCCCACGTGCAGGATTTTACACTTGTCCTTACTGAACCTCATAAGATTTCTATTGGCCCACTGCTCCAATTTATCTAGGTCTCCCTGAATCCTGTCCTTGCCCTCCAACGTGTCTACTGGTCCCCCCAGCTTGGTGTCATCCGCAAACTTACTGAGAATGCAGTCTATTCCATCATCCAGATCATTGAAGAAAATGTTGAACAGAACCGGCCCCAGGACCGGGGCACACCACTCGTGACTGGCTGCCAGCTAGACATGGAACCATTGATTCCTACATGCTGAAACCATTGATCTAGCCAGTTTTCTATCCACCTTATAGTCCACCTATCCAACCCATACTTCCTTAATTTGCCAATGAGAATGCTGTGAGAAACTGTATCAAAAGCCTTGCTAAAATCAAGGTATATCACATCAATGGTTCTTCCTTCACCCAGAAAACCAGTCATCTGATCATAGAAGGAGATGAGATTGGTCAGGCATGATTTACCCTTGGTAAATCCATGCTGACTGTTCCTGATCACTTTATTTTCCTCTAAGTGTTTGAGGATGGATTCTTTGAGAATCTGCTCCATATTTTTTTCCAGGGATTGAGGTGAGGCTGACTGGTCTATAATTCCCCAGATCCTCCTTTTTCCCTTTCTTGAAAATAGGCACTACATTTGCTTTTTTCCAATCCTCTGGCACCTCCCCCGTTCTCCACGAGTTTTGAAAGATAACGGCCAGTGGTGCTGCTATCTCATCGGCCAATTCCCTTAGCACTCTTGGATGCAATTTGTCCGGCCCCATGGACTTGTGCACATCCAGCTTCTTTAAGCAGTCCCTAACCTGACCTTCCGTCATCAAGGGCCTCTCGTCTTCTCTCCCAGCTGCCACACCCATGGTAGTGTGCTGGGAGCTGACCCTGCCTATGAAAACTGAAGCAAAAAATGCATTGAGCAGTTCAGCTTTTTCCTCATCCTCTGTCACAAGGATGCCTGCCCTATTCAGCAAGGGGCCTACACCATCCCTGATCCTCTTCTTGTTATTAACATACTTGTAGAACCCCTTCTTGTTATCCTTTAAATCCCTTGCTAGCCGCAACTCCATTTGTCCTTTGGCCTTTCCGATTTTATCTCTGCAGTCCCTAGCAATATCTTTATATGCCTCTGTCACGGAGTGCCCTAGCTCCGCGTGCTCCCAAGGGCACGAGCTCTCGGTTCAAGGCCGGATGGCCTAATGGTTATTGACACTGTCCACAGTGTCCTTTGTGGGTAGGGCGGTGCGGCCTCCTGGCCGGAGTCAATGAGTCCAAGCCCTTCACGTCAGGGCAGTGCGGCCCACTGGCCGGAGTCAATGAGTCCAAGCCCTTCACGTCAG
>ML682042.1:3296103-3309814 GCA_007922195.1 Podocnemis expansa
TATTATTATTATTATTATTATTATTATTATTATTATTATTAAACAGACAGGGAAAAATCTGCCCAGGTTTCAGCACGTAAGAAAAGCAACACATACCCAGAAAGAATAAGTAAAGGTAAACAATTTACTCTGTGTCAGTTTGCTGTAAAATTTTATTTGGAAGGCAAGGACTTTTTCCCCACATTATTCTTTTCCCCATGTAATTTATTTCCCGCTCAGAGAATCACTGTTCATCTTATACTTGATAGAAATCTCCTTGGCTATCTATGTATTGTGACAAGAATCTGCCAACTAAATCATAAAAGAAAAGACATTACAAATTTTATCAAAACTCCATATAATTCAACAGCATTTGCCAAGTTTGTAATCCACTGTGTCCTGACGACAGCTGTGCTGCAGATATGTACCTGCCTGGCTCTGTTAATCATGTGCCAGAAATGCCCCCCTGCCTTATCTATTGGACAAACAGCCTCTGTTCAAAAGAACAAATGGACACAAATCTGACATCAGAAATCACAACATTCAAAAATGCGCAGGTGAACACTTCAGTCTTCCATTGATGATTTGCTAATAGCTGTGCTCAGGCAAATGAATAACACATCAAGGTTTCAAAGGGAAACTGCAGAATTGAAATTAACACGCAAATTTGACTCTCTCTCTTCCAGACTAAATAAGGACTTTGGATTTTTTTCTCATTAAAACAGGTAATTTGACCTCACCTTCCTCTATATGCTGTTCTCCAGTGTTTGAATCTTAAACAAGTGTTTTGATTTGCTGTTACAGTGTGACCTGATCCCATGACTTACATTTTCCTGCATTTATTTTGCTCCCATTATGTCAGTTTCCCCCTCTTCAAAGCATCTGACAATGCGGGATTTTCTCCCACTAAAGTTCAAACAATAAATAAATGTGTTAATCTTTAAGCGCCACAGGACTCCTTGTTTGTTTCAAATAATAAAATGTAATATCTGCACTACACCTATATTCCAGCCATTCCTAGACAGGTGCAGGACCAAGGGAAACACACTGTGTGGGCCCCTTAACATTTTTGTATGGATGAAATCTGTGGCAGTCCTAGTTGTTAATTTCACTGCTCAGCTAAAGCAGTGATACTGAGAAGTCAATCTGTGGTTTGAGCCCAGATCCTGGCTTCTGGATGGAGAAGGTTGCTGGGCTCTCCACCTGGCCTTCTGGTCCCTGGGCTTCAACCCTGGGAGGGGGGCTGACATCAGGGAGACAGCTGCCAGTCAGAAAGCTGGGTGGCTGCCATCCACTCTGAACTGAGGCAGAGGAGGCTGTCGTACCTTGCTGGGACCCTGGAATGCAAGCAAACTTCAGAAGGGCTGCCACTTAGCTTCAAGCCAGGGTGCAGGAAGCTGCCACTTCGCTCCGAGCCAGAGTGCAGGAGGTTATCCTCTGGCTCCCAGCTGCAAGCCAGTGTATGGGTGACTGCCACCCAGGTTTGAGCCCAGGTTACAGGGTGTGGGAAACTGCAACTGGGCTTCCACAGACTTGGGCTACTACAGGTTGCCACCTGACTCCATTTGAGGAGCTGGAGGGATGTTGATGGCTGCCATCTAGTGCCTGGGACTGGAAAATCAGATTCCTTTGGAAATCATTCAGAAATCTGGCCAACCTACTCTGGGCTCACCTTGGGGCAACTTGTTGGCTTCTGACACCACCAGAGGCTCAAGGGGTTCCCTTTCTTCTTCAGGCTTTGATGTGCTTTATGACAAAAGCCATTTCCCAGAATGCCCGACTCCCACCAGCCTGCATCATCCATATGGGTGTGTAAAGCTGGGCCAGCAGAGCCACCGCTCTGCAGTGCCCACAGCCCTGTGCATTGAACACTCTGCTCAATTCAACCTGCTGTCTGTACATGACTCACATAGCTCTTGTGGGAACCGCACAGGCCATGCCCATCCCAGAGTGTCTGGACCAAGGTTGGAGGGGGAGGAGTTGCTGGGCAGAGTCTGAGGAAGTGGTTTTAGGGGAACACGAATCCCAGAGAGCCCCCCTCGAGGCAGGGCTGAAGCCAACACAGCACTGCCAGAATTGTGTGGTCTCTTCCGCCAGTGTGACAGAGGTAAGGAAGTCCCACTCAGCTTTGAATCCCAGCCCATCTGCAGGGCCATATTATCATATTAGGGGCTTAAGCCCCAGGCTTAAGCCCCAGGCAAAAACAGGACCCTGGGTTCCAGCCCCTAAAATCCAGAGGTTTGGTGGGCCAGTACGTGTTTGGTCCACCTAAGAGGCAGGGCCCGCTGGCTTGCGGCGAGGTGTCTGCTGTGGCTTTCCTCAGCCTCTCATGTGCTGGTTGATGCACCTCCACCTCCATCCCCAAGGCAGAATGGCTAGACAAGGCTGGTGTGGGAGTGCCCTCTGGACCTAAGGGCCCACCCCAGTGACTGGGAGGTGGGGTCTGGCCAGCCTGTGTGGCATGGGGGTGGGGCACGGTGGGGACCAGCCCAGCGCCCCTGGGTTGATTAATCTGGCTTTGCCCATTGGTGGCATTTCTGACATCTCTGGCTCACCTCAGATCATTGCCTGGTTTGCTGTGCATCCGACTGGACTGTACGAGTGAGTTGAGTTGTCCTGTGTGATGCTGGTTGGATCAAGGAGACTATTTATAATATTATTTCACATCAATATTTCAAAGGTAGAATAATTCATATGAGGGAGGCCATGTCAGATACTGTCAGACGTTACATTTTGCTAAGAAGGATGATATTATGTGCATGTGTGCTATCTATATTGGGAGTCAGGAGCATTACTGGGCACACACCCATGGAGCCTGTGCCCCAAATATATTGAGGAATGCCCTGAACTGGCTCTGCAGCTGTCTGTCAGCCCTGACCACTCCCTTCCTCACTGAAGAACTGGGGCCAGGTGGGACCTTTTTAAATCTCTCAACCTGTGGTGCATCCATGCACGTAGCCCAGGGTGGCAGATGTATAATGCCACAGCCTCACCAGGTCTGCCAGTGAACGGGTTCCAGTGGCTGGTGGCTGTGGATCAGCCCCTTTTGCCAGGAAGGTGTAGTGTCCCACACTGGATGAGAGGTGGGGGTGATGAGGAGATGGGCCAAGGGAAAAGAGCTCAGGAGTGCTGGGCAAGGATCAGGAGAAAAGAGTTCAGGGCACAAAACTGAAGGAGAAGGGAGAAAGCACTCAGGAGTGCCAGGCTGGGGAGGAAAGGGCTAGTAGGAAAGAGACTGGGAACCTGTGCTCTGAATCTTTTTGTCTATATAGCAAGTTCCTGTTGGAAGTTATGAGTATGTGTGATGCGTCTGTATTTTAGTTTGTACTGAGCCACACCCCAGACTGGATGGCTGCCACCAGAAACTGCTTAATGGCCCACTAAGGGAATTTACAGGTACAATGCGCCCAGAGCTGAAAACAGAGAGAACTGATGAATCAGCAGGATTTACTCATGTGACTCTGGATTCTGTCTCATTGCTGTAAATTTCCACAAGCAAAATGGCAAAGGCAAAGGGACATATAAAGCAGCTGCACCACTTCCATTTTGTCTTCAGTTCAGTCTTCTGGTTTACAGCCTTCAGCCATCACCTACTTCTGGATCTATTAATCTACAACAGATGCTGTGAAACAAAGGACTGAAACCATCCTAGACAGGGCCAGCTCAAGGTTTCTTGCTGCCGTGGGCAAACTATGACTTTGGCACCCTCTCGCCAATATGGGGGAAAGGCTAGCAGGGTGAGCTTCCTGAACCCTGGAGTTTGGCATGCCCTCTGCTGCCCTTGGCCCCCACATGGCCTTTGGTAGTGGGCGATGCCGCACTTTAGTGGCATTTCTGGCACCACCCCTGGAGCGGAGAGACCATGCTCTGGGGGCGGACCAGCAAGTCCAGGGGCAGGGCAGGGCAAGAGTGCTGAACCCAGCCTCTGATCCAGGGTCATCCCTCCCCACCCATACCAGGGAGGGCTGGGGCCCCCACAGGCTAATTAACCCTGGGCCCCATTCATCCCCCGGGGACGGCCCTGTCCATATGACTGGCCAGCAGTGCACTACAAAAATTCCTACAAAAAGGGTGAGTAGCCACTGCAATAAGTTGCCTAGGCAGGTTGTGGAATCTCCATCACAGGAAGGTTTTAAGAGCAGGTTAGACAAGCATCTGTCAGACATAGTTTAAGAGGGTACTTTGCTCTGCTATGAGTGCAGGGGCCTGGACTCAATGATGTCTCCTGGTTTCTTCCAGTTTCTTATGATTTTATACTGAAAATGGCTGAACTGCCAGACCCTGCCCCCATACAGCAAACCAAGGCTGCTCTCTTATGAAGCTATCCTGTGACATATTTTAACTATTTACATAGACAGCTGTGCTCTATAACAGGGGTGCTGCTACACACAGGAAAAAGATTTGGGGCACAGGTCCCTCAAAACCCAGACTCCCCATTTCAAGCCCACATGCAGCAGACTGCAGCTCAGCCACACACATGCTTCCTCTGTGCTGGGTACAGAGCACAACACTATAAGCAGGGCTGTCTGTAAGGAGGGCAGAAGGGGCAGCCACCGTAGGCCCCACGCTTTGGGGGGCCCCGTGCAGCTGCCCCCCCGCCCCTCCCCTGCTGGGGAGCAGGTCAGTGGGCAAAAGGCCAGTCCGCTGCCACAGTGCCGCTGCTGGTCCGCCACCCCACCCGCCACGTGCGTTGCTCTGGGCTCCATGCTGGAGCAGTGGGAAAGGGGCAGGAGGCAGTGGGAAGCTGGTATTGCTGCCCCCCTCCTCCTCCCTGCTGCTCTGGCAGAGAGCCCAGAGCAGTGGCCATAGCGCAGCGGGGGGGGACAGACCGGCAGTGCTGCGGACCGCCCTTTTGCTCACTTGCTTGGTCCCCAGCTCAGGGGTCTGCCCCTCCCCTGGGCTGGACAGCCCCACCCCCAGTGAAGGGGGGGTGGAGGGGGCTCTGCGGAGGGAGATTCGCCCGGGGCCCCGTACCCTAGGCGCCCCTCTAGGGATGTCTCTGACTATAAGGCCAGGCAGAGCCCCTCCCCCTGACTCTAGAAAGAAGCCAATGAGCCTGGCCCAGAGGGGCTAGATAGTTCCCCCCAATGCTGAGCTGATGGATCCAGCAGCAGTAGGGCTGGGCAGCTCTCATACAGAGCCTAGTGGGGTGCCCACATCTGGAGCCAGCAGCCCAGTGATGGAGTCAGCAGTGGGTCCAGGCAGCAAGCACAGCTGTCCCCAGGCTGAGCCAAGCACAGAACCAGCAGAAGGCTGGGAAGTTCTTCCCCCCATAATGCACCATATAGCTACCATCTCCATTTAATGGGCAGGGAAAATGAGGCAAATATCGCAGAAGGTACTTGAATTCCCTCCGCTTAAGATTATACCCTGTGTTCATGGTAGAGCAGGGAATAAAGCCCAGGAGTCCTGACTTGCTAGTTTGATTTAGGAGAGAGGCACCCTGGGAGGTATGGCAACATGGCCCCCTGGCAGGGCCATGTTGCCACCCAATCCCCTCCCACTGACTTTCAAGTGCCACTGGCTCTCTTTGCTCATTTGCTGGTGTATTCTCCATACTTCAAAATCTTTAAATCATGACTTGAAGACTTCAACTCAGTCAGAGGTTAGAGATTTATTACAGGAGTGAGTGGGTGAGGTTTTGTGTCCTGCGTTATGCAGGAGGCCAGACCTTCATACTGGTCCTTTCTGACCTCAGAGTCTATAGGTCTGTCTCTTTCTTAAGTGGTAACAGCTAAGTTAGACCCCATTATTTTATGTTTTTTTGGGTTTCTGTTTTCAAATTTTCATTACTTTCTATTTATCAGCATTGAATTTCATCTGCCATTTTCTTGTCCAGTCACCCAGTTTTGTAAGACCCCTTTGTAAAACTCTTCACAGTCTGGTTTAGATTTAATAATCCAAATTTAATAATAATAATAATCCAATTTAATGTTTGGAAATTGAATAATTTTGTACCATCTGTAAAACTTGCCACCTCAGTGTTCACCTCTCTTCCCTGATCATTTATGAATATGTTGAACGGTATTGGTCCCAGACCAGTAGCCAACTTTGTGTGATAATTTAAGAACATGGTCATTCACGAACCACTTTTCAGTTTTTACTATGGTGCTGGATAGGCCCTCTTCACCACCACAGCCTCATACCTCATTGCCCCTAACACCCCCTCCATGAGGCAACCCCCCTGCCATTTCAATTCCTGGACAGAACCCTGACCCACACTTTTTTTTTTTTTTTTGGCTCTACTGGGGCCAGGAGAGTCTGCACCCAAAAACCCCATGTGGTTTCCCCAGAAGTAGATGGGGGAGGGAGGGCAATGGCTTATGCCCCCTCTCTTAGCTTCTACCAGAGCCAGAGCAGGAGTCAGTCATCTATCATCTGGTAGCATCTCCCCCGTCCCACTCCCCCACATGGTTTCCCCAACCAGCAGGTGATTTAGCCCCCCTCTCTCTGGCTTCTGCTGAAACCAGGTTGGATGGATGGTCAAGTTAGGTTGGGCACTGGCTTCATCCCCCTGCTTTCCCTACTCAGTTAGAACTATTGGCCCCACCAGGGCTCCTGAGTCTCACATGACTGGGGCTCCTCCCCTGCCCAGCCCTTCTGCCTGGCCAGCCAGGGTCACCACCATTACTGCACACTCCACCCACCACCTTCATAACTAGCCCACTTCGGTCTGTTTGGAAAGAATTTACTCACCTGGCCTGGTGCCTTGGTAGCTTTTGCTATCTGGGTCTGCGAACAAGGACAGAGAAAAGGTTTCTTTCTGCAGTAGTTGCAAGGACTCTAGCCTTAATAAATACATTTGTTAGTCTTTAAAAGCGCCACAGGACTTTGTTTAACTGGCCTTATTAGCACCTAAAAGCCTCCTCCCTTAACAATGGCAGCCCCAGGGCTAATCTGCAGATCAGGGAGGTGTTGTTAATGGATTGTTAAACAGAGTAATCAATGAGGGCAAGATGAGAGAAGAAAAGGCAGTTTGCAACTTGCTCAGAAAGCAAGCAAGCAATTCTGTCTAATTTGGTGTTCCTTAAAGTCTGGTTCCCCCAGGCAACTGCCTAGTTCCCCTAAATAGTAGAACCAGCTCTGCAGCCAGGTATTGGTGTACGCAAGAGTAACTATACAGGCCTGCAAACTCCAAATTCTACTGAGACCCTGATGTTCGTGGACTTTTAAAATATTGTATGTATGCGATTGTTTAATCCTTTCACATCTCTCTTTAAGTTTGTTTCTTTCCTTTTCATTATAAGCCTTTAGTTTCAGTTATTAAAGGATTAGCTGGCAGTGTGGCAATTCGGATAAGATCCAAACTTATACTGGCGATATGGCTGACCCTTTGAGGTCAAGAGAACCCTTTTGGCAAAAAGCTTGGAGTTTTAAATAACTTAACTCTTTACTAGACCAAGTGGCTAATTGCAAGCCAGAGGCTAAAATGCCATAAAGGGCTCTCTATATTTTGTTTTGAGTTTCTTGATGTCCAGTGAGGGGGATCAGAAGCACTGTTCGTAGCTGGTGGAAAGTCTGATTTTAGTCTCGTCCACTGGTGCTGGGAGAATTTGCTTTCTGTTTTGCAGCCTATCCTGATCTTGGCATTTTCAGGTGGCAGCCCTAGGCACAACAGATGTGTCACACTGTGTGGTCAGCAAACTACAGCTCCATGAAAAGATGTCCGTCTCTGTCCAAGGGTCTTTGCTAATGGTGCTCTTTGAAAATTCATCCCTCTTGGCACCCTATTGTTCATAGATTTGGTGATACAGAGAAGTTACCTAATTTTTCTGGAAGACCTGGTATCAGTTCCTGGCGTCCTTTCTGGCAGGAGCACCAATCATGTGTAGCGCTTTGGCCATCTAGTGTGGATGTGCTCTTTTAACTGATCACAGCACAGAGGTTGTGGAAAGTTGCTAAATGCATCATGTGAGAACTGTGTCCTGATTTCTTCCAGATGGCCTCATAGAATAATAAAAGATAAGAGTTGGAAAGGAGCCCAGGAAGTATCTAGTGCAATCCCAGCTAAATCATCCCAACCAGGGGTTTTATCAAATTCAACCTTAAAACCTCTAAGGATGGGGATTCCACCACGTCCCTAGGTAACCCATTCCTGTGCTTCATCACCCTTTTAGGGAAAATGTTTTTCCTAATAGCCAGCCTAGACTTCCCACACTTCAACTTGAGCCCACTGCTTCTAGTTCTGTCATCTGCCACCACTGGAAACAGCCTACCTCCATCCTCTCTGGAATCCACAGGCAGGTGGTTGAAGGCTGCTATGAAAGCACCCCTCACTCTTCTCTTCTGTGGACCAAACAAGACTAGTTCTCTCATAATTCATGTACTCTGGGCCCCTAATTATTTTAGTTGCCCTCCACTGGAGTCTCTCCAGTTTGTCCACATTGTGACTTGGCCATCCTGGGATAACTATCTGAAAATGCCAAGATCAGGGCAGGCTGCAAAAGAGCACAGATTCTCCCAGTACTGGTGGGTTAGCTGAAGACAAGCTTCCCCAACCAGTCACAAATAATACTTCTGATTCCCCACATTGGTTATCAAGAAGCCACAACAAAATATATTCAGCCCCTTTTACTGCATTTCATCCTCTGACTCCTGCTCAGACACTGGGTCTAGTAAAAAGATAAATTACTTAAAACTCCATGCTTTTCACCAGAAGGGTTCTCCTAACTCCAAAGGATCAGCCACATCACCCAGAACAATAAAGTTTTAGATCTTACCCAAATTACCACGTTGTGAGCCTATCCTTTAATAAATAAAACTAAGGGTTTATTATACAAGAAAAGTAACAAACTATGAGAAACGTTAAAGGGAGCAATGGCAGGGGCTGTATGCCTACACTGCCGCACACATTACAGGGAATGTTGCGCTGGAATGCTGCCCCCTAAAATAGGGGGGTGTTCCAGCTAACATTAACTCCTGCCCTCAGCCACAAGATGGCCCTTCTCTGAAGAAAAAGGAGCCCACCACCTGAAAATTTGGCAGTGGCCATGGCTGTGGAGAAGGATGGCGTACCCAGGTATCAGGCCCGAAGAAGTATAGAGTACAAGTCTGTACGTGTGATATGCCGTGCAGAGTGCGGTCAGGCACATCAGGCAAGATGTGGTCTTATCAGTGTTGTTCTGTGTCCGGCATTGATATCAGTTTGGCTGTGTGTGTGAATGCGTGCATGAGTAAACTGAGATAACACTCATGATCGAGGAAACCAACATGACCACAGATCTTTGTAGAAACGAAGGTGCCAGGCTAGGCTTTATTGCAATGTAGCACTAAGGCAAACAATCCATATTGACAGATTTGTTGGCAGCACTGGTGTTCTCAGTGTAATGGAACAGCGCAACTGACAGCAGGACCGGCTGTCACCCTCTCAGCTGCACAAAGTCTGATCTCTAGGGGTCTTACTTTTATACCTTATCTGCCTTCACCTTAATTGACTTGTGCATCCCTCCTTTGATGCCACCCCTTAATTTGATAGGTCTCTCGTTACCATCCATTAAGGTGGCATGACTTGGCCAAACCTCTCTTTTGTACAGGTCACTTCAACCCAGCATACCTCTTTATCTCTTTTGTCATGAGACTGGACTAGCACCACCTTTCTCCAAAACTTTATTCAGGTACATTCTCATCTTTGTCTTAGTACATTCTCATATTTAGCTTGTGCCAGTTTTGACGAGTTTATTATGATCCCATGTCCTATGTGCATGCCATTCAGGCCCACTTTCTTGGATTGCTTCGCTAGGCCTTGAGCCAATACCTAGACGCTTTTATTTATCTTCCTTAACCTTTTACTTTCTCCTACATGCTCGAGGTTGCCTTCGGGTAGTCCAGTACCATCGGTATCAGGAGCGCCCCAGCGCCACTCCCCATCATCTCTGGTGCCGATGGCTCAGGACAGTCCGTCCTCGCTGGTGCTGGGCTCACCCCAGCACTGGCCAATTTCACCCTCGGCATCGGAGGCTTGCTAGAGCCTGTTGCGACAGAAGCGGCAGTCCTCCTGCCCAGGCAGTCCCCCCCCTCCCCAAGCGAGGACTTGCCACGGAGCCACATGGAGTCGCTCCTTGTGCTGTCCACCCCAGAAATGGTGGAGGCTGCACAAGCCCCCCTATTACTCCTGACACCCTCTGCCCCACTCCCAGCCAGAAGGGACAAACCGGCCTTCATATCAAAGGCCTGGATCCACCCTGGGCATTTGCCCTCACCACACAGCCCCCCCGTCTTCCACTCCAGTGTGGGCTGGCACCACCCCGTCGTTGCCGGTGCTGCCCCAGGAGTCTTGGTCCCCTTCCCCCACTTTCAGCCTGGAGGAAGGACCTTCAGGGGCTCCAAGCGGCCTCAGCACCACACATCGGCCCTGTCGCCCTTCTGCTTCAGGCTGCATAAATGGTCCCCTCAAGAAGCTCCCTCCCCCCCATGGCACGCTCCCGGTACCGCCCTCTCCCTGGCACCAGGGTCTTACACGGGAAACCTGTCAGTGCATTTTGATTTGCTGTGCTGGGCTACGACCCGTTTAGGCATGGAGGTGCAGCCCTTGAGCCCCCCCCCCCGATACCCTCTTCAAGCCAGCCTTTGCCTCAATGGAACCCTTAACAGTTCCACCCCACCCGAGTACATGGGACCTTGCACGCTTCTGGTGGCAGAGCCCCAATTCCATTCCCCCAGTCTCGGACATGGCGAGCATTAACTATCGGGTCACCGAGTCAGATTTTCCCTCTTTTGTTGGTCACCTGGTTCCCCCGAGGGATGTGGTGCAGGTGGCGATGGGACTGGGGGAGCCCCCCAGTGACCCCTTCCCATCCTCCAGGGAAGCCAGGGAACTGGACCTTTTGGGCCATAAGGTCTTCTCCTCATCAGCCTTCCAACTGTGAGTGGCAAACAACCAAGCCATAACCAGCAGATACTTGCTGGATGTATATGAGTCACTTGCAAAATTTCGATGCTTGCTCCCACCTGAGGACAGAGAGGAGTATGATGCCTTTCTGGAGGAAGGCAACGCAAGATCTCCTCCTTTCGGCACATGATGCGGTGGACATAGCCGCTCACACCATGGCCTCAGCGGTAACCATCCACTGGGTGGCATGGCTTAGGAAGGCTAGAGAACCCCCTAATGTGCAGCAGGCAGTCCTCAACCTGCCCTTTGAAGGGAATGCTTTGTTTCCCCCAGAAACCCTATCAGTGGTGGGCACCGCTCGAGATCCCTGGGGAGAGATCAAATACTTTGGCCTGCTTCCCCATGGACCCACTCCTCTGACTTTGTTCCCCCCCCCCCCCCGAATTCCTGTCCATTTCTCTCATAGTGGGACCACAGGGGAATTTCCTTCTGCTGCCATCATCTGCTGCAAAAGCTGGGACCTCTTTCCCCCTTCTCCCACAGGAAAGGACCCGCCCAACTTGCTGCCACCCCACTCTCGAACCTCGGGGAATTACAGCTTCAGGGCGTCATCACAGTAGACGGTTGGCGCGCCCTTCTCCCCTCGAAGGGGAATGGGGTTTGGTGGGAACCACCCCTCCCCCCCTTTTTTTCTATTTGCTACTGCGTCCGCAGGCGTCCAACCCCAACTGGGTGTTTCTCCTTCTGATCTTGGGCAGCTTGGCCTCACCAACATAAAGACGCCCCTGCTTGCACCAACAGTGCCCACGTACCATGGTCCAACCCCCACACTCCCTAAGCAGTGGCTCCTTTGAACACTCATAGGGAACCCCCCCCCTTTGCCAGATATCCCTTCAACCCTGCGTCTTTCACACCAACAGTCTTGCCAGGGATGAGAGGCTTGTCTCATAGCAGCCCCAGCATTGCTGCAGAGGCTCTGAAATGTCCATATTTGATGCTTACTTGGACACAGGACTGCACCTGTGATCCTGATGGTTCCATCAGGTAGGCCTTCTCAAGTCCGGGTCAAGGGGGGGTACCTCCATTCGCATGCCTTCGGCATAACGCCTACCAGCCCTTTGTGACCCTGACACCCCAATTCGACGAGAACTACCTCTTACTCATCAAGGGGGACACGTCCGCTTAGCCACGGCAGATCTTAGCCTTCGAGGGAGGGCCAAGGTGAACAGCCACCCCAGCCCTCACACTTTCCCTTCCTCACAGGAACTAGGGCTCCACACATTCTTACCTCATGGGTGATCTCAGTGGTTACAGGCACCTACCCTAGGAACCCTCATCCTAAGCCCACCTCACAAACATGGTGATCAGTTCTCCTTATGCCCCTCGCTCGTGATTCTCAAACCCCCAGATAAGGGAACCTAGGAGATGACACCTAGTCACATCCTCACATAAAGGGAACAGTGATGGGATACCCTATCAATCCTTCCCTCATCAGTGCCCTATTACTGAATACATCCGAGCAGCAGTCAAAGAAGAACGATGGGTTACTCACCAGTAACCGTCCATCTTTGAGATGGGCTGCTAGGATCCATTCAGGTCCCTTCCCTCCATCCCCACATCTGGAGTTGGTGACTCTAAGGATTTGAGGAGGGGTCGGGAGGCGGCCGTATATATAGCCACGGGATGGTGCAAAGGGTGGAGGCTGCCTGCCCTCTCCTGACAAGCTAGGACAAGTTTTTTCCGACTAATCTGGCGCTCCAGCATGGAGACACCTATTACTGAATGGGTCCGAGCAGCCCATCTCGAAGATGGACGGTTACTGGTGAGTAACCCACCGATGCTGCCAGCTCATCCAGATGAAGTGGGAAGTCCATCTCAATTGCTGGAGAATGTGACTACATCCCTAAAAGCAAAGGAATGAAGGATCCACCGCACAAGCAAAAGAGTTAATCAAGACAACCAAGAAAATAATCTCAACTGCCTGTGACTAATGGCAGAGGCAGCCTCAGACAACTGGGGGCCCTAGGCGAAGGCCCATTATGGGGCCCCCACTGCTACCTTCCCTGTGGCCCCAGTCTCCCCTGCATCCCTAACTATCCCATACCACCCCCCCAGGACCCTTGTTTGTTTTGCTGAACCAAACTAACATGACTATCCCTCTGGAACTTATAAATTATCCTTGGGTATGATATTTTTAAAGATCTTCCCATCATGAAGCTTGTAAATTCATCACCATTCACTTAACGTAAATGAGCTAATGCTGAATTATGAAGTTAAAGTGAACATTTTAATTTTTTTTAAAAAGTGTGAGCATTAACTAATAAATAAAACGTGGTAATATTAATTATGGCTCAAATATAACTAAAATACTGTACCACATTTAAAATGTTGGCAGTCAAATCATACAAATTTTTCATATAGGCTTGGGTTTATGTGCACTAGACATTATTACAAATAATTATAATAAATAAAAATAAGTGAAAAGAAGGTTTCTAGTCTGTAGCTATATATGAAAAACACCAAAATTCTCTGAAGTACTCACGTTTATAAGACTGGCTCCCTCAGAACTATTAAATAGTAAATACCGAAGAAGCTAAAAATTACTTTCCAAAAGAAAGACATACAGCACAGACATCACACACAGGTGTAATGATTGCCTAAGTAAGCACTGTATTTAGATGTAGCAGCCTATATGGCCCTACCTGGTAACCTGAGCTAAACAAAACCAAAGTAAAAATTGTCACAAAGTCAAAGGAAAAGGCAAAAGAACAGGTAAAAAAGAAAAGGAAAAGGCAATATTTCACAAAATTAAAAAAATGTCAGAATAAATGGCCACACTGAGGCTGTGTTCACACACACAGGGTTATTTCGAAACAAGTTGTGTCGAAACAACTTGTTTCGAAA
>ML682042.1:3314814-3375133 GCA_007922195.1 Podocnemis expansa
CCTCATGTCCAGCTTCCCTGGCCAGGCAGCTGCCACGAACCCCAGTGACAGACACTAGCACAGACTCCAGCAACAGCACCATGAAGACTGGTAATAACACAAACTGCAGAACATTGTCTGCTATGCTTGGGCACGTGTGTGTGTGTCTGTGTGAGGGGGCATATGTATGAGTTAGGTATCATTTTGTTTCTATTTGTAATAAATGCCGCATATTACCTTTTGCCCCCTGAAAAGATCTCAGGTACTCGTTTGGTATAATTTGCTGCTTTGGGGACAGGGAGTTGCGCTGGGGGAGGGAGCTCTGGGAGCACCAGAGCTGCTGGTGGGAGTGTGAGGGGGGGAGAAGGGGGTTCTGCAGGCAGCAAAGCTGCTAGGGAAGTGGGTGGTGTGGGTGGTAGAGCTGCTGGTGGAAGGGTGGACACTAAGAGATCTCGAGCGGCTGGTGGGGGAAGAAACATCATGCCCTGCTTTGAGCACTGTTCACATACATTCAGTTACAGGTCTCTAAGTGCTGCAGCGCATGGTAACTCAGAAAGTCTTTCGCGTTAGCCTGTCAGGTCAGGGCTCACGGCCAACGCCCCCTCCACGCCGCAGCTGCAGCTATATAGGTGACGATGACCATGGGCCTATCACTTCCTTTTTCCGCCATGAGCGTTGGTTCGGATCAGCATTATCTTGTGAAATGCAAGGGCCTGTCTTTTCACGCAAAACTCAAAATGCCAGGATTCAAGCCGTGCTTAGGATGCTGCAAGGCTTTCCCAATGCACGATCCACACGAGAAGTGCCTTGCTTGCTTGGGTGAGTCCCACATCACAGCGGACTGCCCCATCTGCCGATCCTTCAAGTGGAGGACTTGGCTGCAAAGGGAGAGTCACCTCCACCTAATTTCGGGGACCGGAGCCACTCCGCTCAAAAGCAGCCGAGCCACCAGCGCTCCCCCGGACCCTCAATTGGCCCGGGCTTAGCTTCCCACCGATCCCCGGTACCAGGCCCAAGATCTCAGCCCTCTACGGTACCTTCTAGGCACCGACCTCTCCGGTCTCCCGGTAACTTTCAGCCACCCCGAGTAGGGCACCAGCTCAGGCACCGGCTTGCCAAGGCATTTAAATCCGGCTTCAGTGCAGAACAAGAGGCAACTGGCTGCAACAGCACTGCCTCCCCTGGTGCTGCTGGACCCGGCACTGCCCACAAGTCCAGCACTGCCCACAAGCCTGGCACCTCCACCAAGCCCGGTACTGCTGGACCTGGTACCGTCGCTGATAACCCCACTTCCGGTACCGTACTTCCGGTACCATCAGATTTGGTACCACCAACACCTGCACCAGTGCCGGCACAGTCCCAGGCCTCCTCATCTCTCTCCAACCCGGCACCGTCAAACCCAATACTGGGCCCAAGTTCTATGGCCCTGGAGGAATTCTCAGTACCAGACTTCCGACTATCGGGGGGGAGGTCATCCAGGTCATCCTTGGAAGACCTCCTTCTCCCCCCACCCCCAGGAGGAGCGCCTGAGAAAGCAAGCCCGCAAAAGCTCTGCATTGCCGAGCGCACGGCGAAGGCGTCCATCAGGGGAAGCACCTGGCTGCCTCATAACGCCTATGCCACTGTCAAGGTCCCCACACAACAAATGGACCCTCGACTGGCTGAACACAACGGCAGGTGACACCTCTTCCCACTACGCCTGCTTGCTGGCACCAGAGTCCTTGGATTTCTCCGACAATGAGCCGGACCCTGATTCTACACAATGGAGCAGATCAAGGGCCCCATCATCTTTCGTTGCCCAATGAGAGATTAATTGACATGTCTGCCGACAGTGAAGGAGATCCTCGTGTTGAATAGGACCTTCTCCGCTGCATGGCAGCGAACCTGAAGCTCAAGCTAGGGGTGATCTAGGTGGAGGATGACTCCCTCTTTGATGCGTGTCATCGAGCCCCACTGGCTAAGGTCGCAATCCCCTTGCACGCCAGGGTGTTCCGCATTGTCCAGGAACGCTGGCAAATGCCTTCCTCGATCCTGCCAGTGTCCAAAATAGCGGACAAGAAGTATTCCATCTCCCCAGAAGGTTTTCCCTTCCTGCTTCACCACCTGGCCCTGGGGTCCTTGGTGGTTGACGCAGTCAACCAAAGGGAGAGACAAGGCCAGCCTAGCACCACCCCCAAGAACAAGGAGGCAAGGAGGCTCAACCTACTCGGCAGGAAAATTTACTCCTCTGCTGCCCTCCAACTGCGCATCTCAAACCATTCGGCCTTGATGACACACTGCATCTTCAACCTATTGGCAGCTCTATGAATTCTCTGGTCGGTCATCCCCGAGGATCGCCTGAAAGACTTCGAGGTAATGCATGGATGAGGGAGAGAGAGCATCCAGGGATGCTCTTGTGGCAACTTGGGATGCAGTGGACACAACAGTACGCACAATGGCATCGCAGTGGCGATTGACCTGGCTTCAGAACTCCTGTGTCTCCATGCAGATGCAACAAATTATTCAGGACCTTCCCCTCGAAGGCTCCGACCTCTTTGCATCTTCCACAGATGTGAAGCTGCAAGGTATCAAGGACTCGAGGGCCACTCTGAGGTCCCTCGGGATCTACACCCCACAACCTGTTAGGTATTCCTCAAGGTCACATCAGCTACAACAGCAGCTACAGCAACTGAAACAATAGCTGCAGCTGCAGACCCAGTTTCCAAGATCTCTCCAGTTTCCCCAACACCACCTCGGGGACCTGGACAAGAATAAAGGCTGGGCAGGTAAAAGAGGTAAGCTGGGCACCTCCCAGTCGTGATGGCACGGACAGGGGTCAGACCATTCATTGGGCCGCAAACAGCGTGTTTGACAGTCCCTCCGAGGGCAGCGCTCCACAACCCCTGTTCTCCCCCCACCGCCTACGCCACTTCACCCCATGATGGACCCGGGTCACGTTGGACTGGTGGGTCCTCAACACAGTGGCGAGAGGATACCGCATTCAGTTCCTCTCAACCCCCCAGGACAGGAAACCGTCCCCTACCATAATCCCAGAGAACCCCGATCTACTAAGCAAGCTCAAGGCCAAATGCCAAAAGTTACTCTCCCTCAGAGCCACCCAAAGGTTCCCAAGTAGGAATGCGGCAAAGGGTTCTATTCCCGTTACTTCCTGGTCTCCAAATCCAACGGGGACCTACGACCAATCCTAGAGCTCAGAGCTCTCAACAAAAACATAAAGAAAATAAAATTCCGCATGATCTCCCTATCGCAGATCATTTTCTCCCTGTCCCCAGGAGTGTGGTTCGCAGCCCTTGACCTAAGGAACACTTACTTCCACATAGCCATTCAGCCCCACCACAGGCGGTTCCTCAGCTTTGTAGTGGCACGACGCCATTACCGGTTCACTGCCCTCCCCTTTGGGTTATCGCTAGCCCCCAGGGTGTTCACAAAGTGTGTCGCACCAGTTGCAGCGTTCCTACGCAGGAGGGGTGTAAGAATCTACCCCTACCTGGATGACTGGCTCATAGTGGGCAGGTCAAGTCAACAGGTACAGGACCATGGTGACATGGTAATGAATCTGTGTGAGTTCCTGGGCTTCTGCATAAATTTGGAAAAGTCCAAGCATTGCCTCACTCAGGACATAGAGGTCTTAAAGGGCTCACTTAGATACCCGGCAAGGCATCACATCCTTGCCCCTGTCAAGCTTTCGGTCCATCTGCACCATCATCACGGAGGTCCAGGCGCCCGGGCTGACCACAGCACGCAGATGCTTGCAGCTCCTGGGTCACATGGCAGCAGCCACATAGGTAATCCGAACAGCCCACCTGCTGATGCAACCGTTTCAGCTTTGGTTCGCCACCAGCTTCTGACCAGAAAGGGACCATCTCGACAAGGTAATCTTGGTTCTCCAACATGCCCGGGAGTCCCTCCAAATCTGGAGGGACCCCAACTTTGCGATGGAGGGAATCCCATTCAGGGAGTCCAAACCTGCAGTAACCCTGATAACGGACGCCTCTAACCTGGGGTGGGGCGCCCACCTGTCCAGGGGCCTCTCCACACAAGGTGCTTGGAGCCCCGAGGACAGTTCCCTCCACATAAACGTAAAGGAGCTCAGAGCCATCATACTGGCCTGCATGACCTTCCTAGACCAGATCCAGAGCACAGTGGTCCAAATCCTCTCAGACAGCACAACAGCCGTGTTCTACATGAACCGTCAAGGGGGAGTCCGCTCCTCGGCCCTATGCAAGGAAGCAACCGATCTCTGGCAACTAGCGATAGACCATGACTTCACACCAACTGCCACCCACCTCCCTGGGGCAGACAATGGCATAGCAGACTCACTCAGCAGAAAGCTCCTGGCGAATCATGAGTGGCCCCTCCACAGTGAGGTTTTCTCCCTGCTGACAGGGGAACCCCTCAGATTGACCTCTTTACCACAGAACAGAACCACTAATGCCCCCGGTTCTGCTCCCTCTGACAACGGCAGAAAGGATCTCTTAGCGATGCCTTTCTCCTCAGCTGGTCAGGAGTCCTAATGTATGCCTTCCTGCCAATTCCCCTGATTCACAGGGTGCTTCTGAAGGTCCTCACGGACAAGGCACTCATCATCCTGATAGCCCCGGACTGGCCCAGGCATCACTGGTTCCCTCTCCTTCAAGATATGTCAGTGAGGACCCCACTCCACCTCCTACGGTGGGTGGACCTTCTGACACAGGAGTCGGGATGCCTTCAGCACCCCAGCCCAGACCTCCTGCACCTGAGAGCCTGGATGGTCTCTGGTTCAGTGAGCAAGAGAGACCCTGCTCAGATAGGGTTAAAAAGGTCCTGGTTGGTAGCAGAAAACCGTCCACCAGGTCCACCTACATGGCAAAATGGAATCACTTCTCCTCTTGGTGCCATGACAAAAACATAGACCCTGGTTCTGCACCAGTGCAGGCAACCTTAGATTACCTTCTTGATGTAAGGGAGAAAGACCTATCTCTGTCCTCGTTGAAAGTTTCTTTGGCAGCAATCTCGGCCTTTCACCAAACGACAGATGGGGTCCCACTCTTCTCACACCCCATCTGCCACAGATTCATGAAAGGAGTGGAAAAACTTTTTCCCCACATCCATAACCCCACTCCACAGTGGGACTTGAACATGGTGCTGCGGGCTCTAAAAGAGCCACCCTACGAGCCCTTAGACTCAGTCACCCTGCTCATGCTGTCCTCAAAGGTGTCTTTCTTAGTGGCTGTTACATCGGCCAGAAGAGTCTCAGAGCTATGAGCCCTATCTTCTGAACCCCCATATGTGGTTTTCTTCCCCGACAAGGTGGTCCTGCCCAAGGTCACCACCCCCTTCCACATGAATCAAGAAATCTGCCTGCTGGGTCTTCTATCCAGATCCACAGGTGACAGAAAACCAGAGACTGTGGCACACCCTGGATGTGAGGAGAATGCTCCTAACCTACATTGAGTGCACCCATTCCTTCTGCAAGACCTCCCAACTGTTCATGGCAGTCGCGAAACGCATGAGAGGTTCTCCGGTATCCTCCCAAAGCATCTTGAAATGGATTGTGAACTGCATTAAAGACTGCTATGGAAGGTCAAACATGCCCCCCCCCCCAAAAAAAAAAACCAAACAAACTGTAAGAGCCCACTCTATCAAGCTCAGGCACCTTCCATGGCTTTCCTCGCTAAGGTCCCGATCCAAGAGACCTGCAGGGCTGCTATGTGGTCATCATTGCATACCTTCACAATGCACTACGCCATTGCCCAACAGGCAAGAGATGATGCTGCTGCTGGCAGAGCTGTACTCAGTGTGGGTAGACTGTAGCTCTTCCCACCATCCTTGGGTACGGCTAGCAGTCACCTGTAACTGAATGATGTGAGCAGCGCTCAAATGCCCCCTCCCATCATCCCCGCTAATGGAGTTGGCAAAGGTATATGGGACTGGGAGGGTCAGGGTCACGGTCACCTATATGGCCGCAGTGTGGAGGAGGCATTGGCCATGCACCCTGACCTGACAGGCTAACACTAAAGACTTTCTGAGCTACCGTGCGCTGCGGCATGTAGACACCTGTAACTGAATGTATGTGAGCAGCCCATCTCGAAGATGGACGGTTACGGTGAGTAACCAACCATTCTCCTGTCCTGTTCCATCCTCTCACTCTTCTGGTTCTCACATGACACGCCTACCCTCCTTTCCCCTCTCCTCTCTTGCCACCCCTGCCTTGCTTTCCAGTCCCACCCTGCCTTACCCTGCCCTGCTGCCCCCATACCACCCTTGCAATCTTTTGATGCTGTTCTGTGCTCCACATGCTCTCTGGCCACCCCACATAGCCACCCCTGTCCTCACCTCCCTTCTCTTGCCAGCACTCCCCTACTACCCCACTGATAGCAAACTTTCCCTGCTAGTGTGCCATGACTCATGAATATTCATGAGTGTATTCAAATATTCAAGAATTAATGGTGGGGTGAGTCAAAATAATTAGAGGTATCAAGGTGTGCCATGGCATAGAAAAGGTTGAGAACCACTGTAATAAGGGGGCTGTGTTTCTGATATCATTGCTAGGCTGTGTCACACTGCACTGCCATCACCCTGGTTGCAATGGAATCAAAAAAGAAACTCTCAACCTGGCAAAACAGGAAAAGGAAGGTGGCAAAAGAAGAAGCCATCCAGAGGCAAGCTGGGGCACTTTATAATTATCAAAAAAATCAAAAGCGACAAGTGAGCACCCTCGGGTGAAGGAAGACCTTCCAAGTACAAGTACTTCTGGAGCAAGCCCAACCAAGAACGTCATAGCCAACCAAGATTCAGTGACTCACAATTCATTTACTCTCACTGATGATGAAAATTTCTCGAAAGAAACAGCAATGAGTGTGGAAGAGCGAAGTGAGCCATGACATATTTCAGATACCTTTGAGGAGGAAAAGCTTAGGCCAAAGGCTCAATCAGCTTCATCAACTTCAGGCTTATTGGCATTTGAGCTATGTCCAAAACTCAGTGACAAAATAAGAATTATTCTCACAGAATCAGGACCTGTTCAAAAGAAAGGCATTTTGTGCCTTAGGAACTCTAGTGGACACAAGTTCAGTGACATACTACAACCAAAGAATGGAAAATGGTGAATTAGTGCCAAGGCTGTGGTTAATGTACTCAACTTCCACAGACTGCATGTTCAGTTTCTGCTGCAAACTATTTTTATCAACAGATCCAAGCAATTCTTCGTCCAGCAGTTTTGCATTGACTGGCTACAGTTGCTGGAGGGATTTATCCAAGGCACTGCATACACATGAAACAAGTCTCAGCCACATGAAAAGTTTGAAAATGTGGATCGACTTCAGAAAGGCTCTCAAAAACAAGACTACACTTGACTCACAAAATCAAAGGCTGTATGAACTAGAAAAAAACCATTGGTCAGATATGATTACAAGGCTCATTGAAAAAATCAAATTTCTTGGATCTCAATGTCTGGCTCTATGAGGCTCCTCTGATAAGCTTTTCAAAAGAGACAACGGCAACTTTCTGAAATTGGCAGAACTGTTTGGAAAATTTGATCCTGTCATGGCGATGCACATAGAGAGGGTGTAGTGAGACAGTCATAAGAAAGGAATCCAAATTCCACCATTTGAACAAAGACATACAAAATGAAATTATTGCAATTTGGGCAAAGGCATCACTGAAAAGATCTTGTCTGCAATCAAGAAAGCACAGTACTATTCTATAATATTCGACTGCACTGTGGACATCAATCACACTGGGCTGATCACGGTTATTATTCATTTTGTTTCCTGCAAAGAAGATACTGTGGACATCAAAGAACATTTCCTAGGATTCCTGGAAGTGCATGATTCAACTGAAGAGGGTTTGTGTGAAACTGTTGTCAATCAGCTGCACGCCTGGAATCTTAATATTGGTGATATGAGGGGTCAAGGCTACAACAATGGTGCCAACATGAAAGGGAAAAGGAATGTGCCACAGAGGCTGATTTTAAACATGAACCCTCGTGCTTTCTATGTGCCATGCACAGCTTACAGACTGAACTTAGTGGTAAACGATGCTGCCAAAGTGAAACCTGAGACAATCAGTTTCTTTGCAACAGTTCAAGAGGTATATAATTTTTTCTCATCATCAACAAAGTGCTGGGCAGTTCTCAAGAAGCACATTTCCTCTCTTACATTAGACACTCATTAGGAAAGTCTCACTGATGCTTTGCAGCCTCTCAGGTACCAAGCTGGAGCAATGTATGATGTTCTGTATGAGATATTTAGTGATGAAAAGTATGGCAAAGAATCAAAGTATGAAGCACAGATTTTGTGCACCAAGTTGAAGGATTTCCAATTCCTGTGCTCCCTTATACTGTGGCATGACCTATTGAATCACATCAATCCAGTCAGTAAGATCCTTCAGGGTACCCATGGAAACATTGCCTTTGCTTTGACAGCTATTGAGAACTTGAAAGTCTTTATTTCCAACTACCTCACTGATTCCAGCTATGAGTCATTGCTTAAAACTGCTTGGCAACTTTGTTAAGATGTTGAGGGGGAATGAGAGTTCAAAGCCACTGCTCAAATCCATCAGAGGAAAAAGACTACACAGTTCCAATATGAACACAAAGACGAATCGCCCCAGTCACCTGAGGATAAATTTCAAGTAAATTTCTTCTTTACAATTTTGGATATTGCAATGACTTCCCTCAGTGAAAGATTTGAACAGTTAAAACAACAGAACAATCAATTTGAATTTTTATACAGCATAAATAGACTTGCCGAAACCAACCATAAAAAGCTCCAACAGACTGCAATGATTTGCAACTTTGTTTATCCAATGGTGATAATAAGGACATCAGTGCAATCAAACTATATGATGAGCTATGCTCCTTTAAAGATCTGTTAAAGTCTAAATTAAACCAATTCCAGAATCCTTATGCAACTCTCAAATTTATTCAATCAAATAACCTCTCATTCCCAAATTTGAGTATCGCCCTAAGAATATCGCTGACAATTCCTGTCAGCATGGCAAGTGGTGAGCGATCATTTTTACGATTAAAAATAATAAAAACTTACTTGTGATAAAGTATTTCTCAAGAAAGGCTTGTAAGCTTTGCATGATTGCTATTGAGAGTGATAATAATAACAAACTGATTAATACCAATGAGGGAGGAGGGCACTGATTTATAGATTGCAGAGGGGGTGCGCCAGAAACCCTAGCACCGGCCCTGCTCAGTTGCCTGAGGCTGCCTCTGCGGCATTTGTGGACGGTGACCTCTAGCATGTTTTCTTGAGTGTCTTGATTAACTCTATTCTTTTGCTTGTGGGGTGGATCCAGAGGCGTTGCTGGCGCTGGGCACCCCAGGGCATGTGCCCTGAACCCCAGCACCAGTGCCCTGATCTCCAGCTGGGGATGTGGGGCCGGGCCTCCTGTGGCCTCTTCAGGCCCCGGCCCCGGCCAGGGATCTGGGGCCCGGCTGCCCGCAGACGTGGTGGGCAGTCCAGGGCCTGGCCGCGCATGCCGGCAGTGGCCCCATACCCAGCCGGGGATGCAGGATCCTGCTGCCTGCGGCCACTTCTGGCCTCAGCCCCGGCCAGGGATGCGGGGCCTAGCTGCTCACGGCGGTGCGGCAGCGCCTGGCCCTGTCCCCCAGCCAACAATGCCTCTGGGTAGATCCTTCATTCCTTTTCTTTTAGGGGTGTAGTCATATTCTCCAGCAATAGAGATGAACTTCTCACTTCATCTGGATGACCTGGCAGCATGGAGCTGTTCACACATAGTTGATCAGAACAAGCTGGCAGCTTGGGGCTGTTTCACACACACATCCACCCTCCATTCACACCTTATACCAATTCATTCCTACACAACGTGGGGTATATTGGTATGCAGTTTCTACATTTACAATATGGAGTATGGCATGTTACAGAGACTGGGGGAAAAGTAGCATTTTACTCAGAGCTTAAAGATAGCTATGGACAAATTTAAACAGCATTACAAGCTGGGGCTGAGTGGCTCAGGGGAAAAAGCTGCTTCTCCTGCAGTCTAAGACAAATCCTCTTCCTATGAGAAAGAAAAAGGAACCATTAGTGACTAAATGAGTGTTTCCCAACCAGTTTGCCCCAGAACCCAGGTGTGCCATCAGATCTGAGCAGGCGTGCCAAAGAAGTTTTTGAAAAACTACTCAAAGAGCTCTGGTTTGGCTCTTGGCTCATGAATATTCACGAGTTCATTTGGAATCGTATGGTGGTGTGCCTCTAATTAAAGGTAGCAAGGTGTGCCACAACAGAGAAAATGTTGGGAACCATTGAACTAAACAGAGCAGAAATCTGCTTCTAAGGTGTCTCTTTAAAGATCCTCATGTAGTAAAACTAAGTCAGTTTAATTCCAAGAAAGTCTGTGCTGATCTTTAGGGGATTTAAAGTGCAATATTAGAAGCATCAAATCTAAGCCATTTGTGAGATTATCAGGTCACCCCCTCCATCCCCTGGCTCATTTACAAGTGAATCACCCCAGATCACCCCCTCCCCTGCCTCATTAACAAGAGAACACAAATCAATAGATCCGAGAGTTTCTCTCAAGAAAAAAAAAAAAAAAAGCAAGGAGTCTTGTGGTGAGCAATCATTTTCACGATTAAAAATAATAAAAAATTACTTGTGATCAAGTATTTCTCAAGAAAGGCTTGTAAGCCTTCCCATGGTTGCTATTGAGAGCGATATATGTGCCCAGTTAGACATCAAGGAATTAATTGTAAATTTTGTAAACTTGAAAGCACAAAAAGTACTATTGTAACCTTTTGTAAAACCTTTCCTTTTTAATTAATGAAATAACTAAAAGACTGATTTTGTTTGCTTTTGATGTTCATATAATAAGTATTTACTGCTCAGTACTTATTTTTATTTAGAATAAATATGCATTCACCCCTTCATTGCAATTTTCTTATTATAATAACAAACTGATTAATACTAATAAGGGAGGAAGGCGTCGATTTATAGATTGCAGGGGGAGCGCCAGAAAACCTAGCACCAGCCCTGGTGAGAAGCCCCAGCTCAAGGCTCAAGTCAAGGGGGAAACGGTGGATTACTCACCTTTGAGATGGGCTGCTCGGATCCATTCACTAATAGGTGTCTCTGTGCCGGAGCGCCGGATTGGTCGGAAAACTTTTGCCCCAGCCTGTCAGGAGAGGGCAGGTGGCCACCACACCTCGCACCACCCCATGGCTATATATATGGCCGCCTCCCAACCATTGTTCCCTACCTAACTACTCATAGACTGTGTGTGCAAACCATTTCTTTGTATGTGCAAAAACTTTTCTTTTCTTTGTGAGCACCAATATTAGCACTATTGATTTGTTTTGTGCGCACTTTATTTTGTTGTGTGCGCAGGTTTCATGACCTGTGTGCATGCACACAGCTTAGAGGGAACAGTGCTCCTGACCCCTCCTCAGTTCCTCGGATTCGCCAACTCCAGATGTGAGGATGGAGGGGAGGGACCTGAATGGATCCGAGCAGCCCATCTCGAAGAAGGACGGTTACTGGTGAGTAACCCACCCTTCTTCTTCAAGCGCTGCTCGGATGCATTCAGTAATAGGTGACTACTAGCCATGCTGATGGATGGCGGGTGAAGTTGGGTCTTCTGCCTTCAGCACAGCAACAACGCCCCAGAGGGGAAGAGGCCCACAAGAGAAGACTCTAACCAGAGTCAAGAGACGAACTGGGCACAGCATAAGAGCAACTGAAGGCCAACCCAGGTCAGGGGCAGGGCTAAACCCGCTGAGACATATGAGTGAGGGCAGGACGGATCAAGGTCACCATAGCGAGGATGAAGAATGCAACATGAAACATAGAGTGTTGCGTTTGGTATTCTACCTAAGTGGTATAACACAAGGTATGAAGGCCAGAAGATAAGCATCTGGCTCTGGGTCTTGCAGTGTGAGCTCATTGGGGACGCTGGAGACCAACGGAAGCGGGTTAGCCATACTGACTGTGGCCCACACAAGAGACAAAGGAAGGATGAATATTATCCCATGGGCTGAGTGCATCAAAGCCCAAGCTGGGACTCAAAGAGTCACAGTGAGGCCTGGCGGATGCCAGCCAGGCAGGTAGCCACAGGAGCAATGAATCTTATCCCCTCGACTGACCACGACGACCCCTAGCGGAGTCTGGTTGAAGAGAGTAACAGTGCAAATCCCTTTGAATAGAGGATGAGGGGACCCCGAAGACGATCAAGAAGGGTTTGGGCGAGACACTTCAAGCCAGTGCACTGAAGGCCAAAGCCACAAATGGTGTGGTAGGAGGCACAGGGCATGCCGGCTACAGGATCTCGAGTTAGTACGTGAGGAGTACACTTCGAACCAAAGGCACAGGGAACAGGCTGAGACAATGTTCCCTGTAAGAGATGATGGCAGCTGAGCAACTCATGTTGCTCGCTGTGCTACCCCCCCCGCGGGCTTGCTGTGCTGCCCCTCCCCGTGGGCGCACTCCTGCCCCCCCCGCTCCCAGCGGCCCCCCCACCCCTGCGGGCCCGCTCCCGGCCGCCCCCCCTGCCCCCGTGGGCCCAATCCTGGCTGCCCAGAAGCCCCCCTGCGCCCAGCCACCCTCCCAGCCCCGTGGCCCGCTCCTGGCCACCCCCCCCGCCCCCGGCTCCCAGCTGCCCCCTACTCCCGGCAGCCCCCCCTGCTCCCAGCGGCCCCCCCTGCCCCCATGGGCCTGCTCCCAGCCGCCTCCGCAGGCCCACTCCCGGCTGCCCAGCAGCCTCCCTGTCCCCACTCCTGGCGGCTCCCAGAAACTTATCTTGTGGCTGGAGCCAGACAGCCCAGCCACAGCTCCTGGGGCCAGAGAAGCTCTAGTGAGCATGCCCAGATTTTCTGGGCATGCTCCGTTAGAGCTTCTCTGGGCGGGAGTTTTGAAAACTCCCAGCCCCAGAGGAGCTCTGTGAAGGGACTCTGGCTGCCGGCTGCAGCACGCCAGCGCAGCTTAGAGGGAACAGTGGGCTGAGACCATATGATCTTTGCCCAGGCACCTGAGGCACTTCCCGTGGGGAGCACCTTGGGGGAAGGCCTTGCCGCACTCGGCGCAGGGTTTGAACCCTGGCATGATTGAGAAATGTTCCAGTCCTGAGGTGGAACTATGTCCACGAAGAGGTGCAAAAAGCTTATACAGGAGAGGACAGGCTGCTTGCTTTTGCAAGGAGTGGACGTTCCAGATCCAATGTGCAAGGCAGAAGAAATGAAACTGAGGAGGGGTCAGGAGGCGCTCGAAGAAGAACACCAGCTCAGCCCTGGCTTGGGGGGGAGAAGTCCTGCCCCAAAGCAGCATTCCCAGTGCTCGGGGCAATGCCCATGGGGCTCACAGAACCACTCCCATCCCAGAGCAGCTTTGGCTAGTCAGGACAGCTACTTCTGGCCAGGCAGAGGCCAGCTGCCCTCTCACCAACGCAGCCTCTGCCAGGAAGAGAGCCCGGAGCAGCACCACTCAGCCAGCCAAGGAGCAGGACCAGCCAGCTTGGGAGTGCAGGGCAGCTCCCCCCCACCAGCCCACACCAGCTCACCAGGAAGTGCAGGGTAGTGCTGGCTGGGTGGGGAGTGCAGCGCAGCAGCCCCCACTCTGGAGCAGCACCAGTGCCATGACCCAGTATCTGTGGGTCTGCAACTCAATACTGGGTCAGGACCTGAACTTTGACAACCACAGATCTAAATGCTAATGTTCCCTTTTGACCTCATCAAATAGAACAATAGTAACAGATAACAATGCAGTTCATTTACCTTGCTAACTTCAAACAAGACAGATTTAAACATCAAGTAACTATTGACAATACACTAACATAGGGGTGGCCAAACTTATGGAACTCAAGAGCCACACAAGTTGATTATTAAATCTTAGAGAGCCACACTGAGGCATATAGCCATATACTTTTACCTACTCCAAAATTACTAAGTTTAATATTCATTGCACACTTTAATTTTATCATAAAAAGAGGACAAATATTGATCCTACTGATGTCAGATTCTAATAATTACTTAAGGTTACCATGAAAATTAGGTCTATATACAGTAAAAACTTAGCTGCTGCTCGATGTAGAAGACTGCAGGCTAGTGGAGAGCTTTTTAAAATCCCAACCAGGCCGCACTTCTCCCCACCATCCCAGCCTCCTCATGAACACTTAGGCTGGGGCTGCTTTCCTAAATTGATTTGCTGACATTCTTCCAGGAGCCACAATTTTTCATTCAAGAGCCAGATGTGGCTCTCGGGCCGCAGTTTGGCCAGGCCTGCACTAGCAAATCAACGGTCTGGTTTACTTGTAACAGTGCCATTGTGTTCTTTTTCGAGTGCTGCTTGGATATATTATAGATTCAGAAATAGGTGTCTCCATGCCAGAGTTCCTGATTGGTCGGAACTTTTTGCCCTAGCCTGTCAAAAGAGGGAAGGTGGCCACCCCCCACCCCCCCCACACCACCCCATGGCTATATATGTGGCCGCTGCCTGGCCCCTCCCCAGTTTCATTTCTTCCGCCTTCCCATAGGTTGTGGTACTGCCCGCTCCTTGCTTCACAAGCAGCTTGTCCTTCGTCACTTTATGAGCTTTTTGCCTGACTGCGAGCACCTACTTGTGGACTTAGTTCCACCGAAGAAGGTCTCCCCTCTTGGGCCAGAACATCACACTACTCCATCGTCCACCATGCTGGGGTTCAAACACTGTGCCAAATGCAGTAAGGCCTTCCCACGGGATGATCCCCATGAGAAGTGCCTCCGGTGTCTTGGTGAAAGCATGCTCCATCTGTCTGTCCTTCAAGCTGAGAACAGTCAAGGACAGGGAGCAAAGGCACCATGCCCTGGCCTCTGAGCAGGCTTGGCACTCCTCTGCTGAGGCTTTGGGACTTCCTGCGGCACCCCATGCCAGTTTGGCACTGGAACCCACCTGGCACCATGCCAACAGGGGCCGCAGGACAAGCTCGGTACTGACCTCGGTACCGTGGCGCCAACAGTGTCCCACGTCTCCGACACGGGGCTCCTCCTGGGACAGGTCATGCTCGACCCTGGTATCGCAGCGCCAACATAGCCCTGCACCTTCAACATGGGGCTCTCCCCAGGACCAGCCGAGGTCGATGCCAATCCCGATGACCCCAGAGCCAATGGAGGCTGCCAGGGCGCTCCTCCTGCTGTTTACACTACCTCACCAGTGCCGGTTAGAAGGGGCAAGCTGGACTTCATGTCGAAGGCCTGGGCCCAACACAAGCGGCACCACTCTTCTTCCCCACCACAAGCCCTGCGCTCTGAAGCCACAGAGCCTGTCACCCCCTCGGGTTCCAGTACTGTGGAGCCATCCCTATGGCAGCATATCACTCTGCCATATCTGGTACTGCCCCATGGGTCACGAGATGCTTCCTGCTGTTCCACCCTGGGGGAAGAGGCTTCAAAGGCTCTAAATGGCCTCAGCGCTGGGTCTCAGCGCCATCGCACTTCCAGTACTGCCCTCATGAATGGTCACTGCAAGAGGCCTCTGCGACCATGCCGATACCACCCCCTGCACTGGAGAAAGCCTTAAACCCGGTACTGTCTTCTTACATGGGCGATTTGTCGGCGCATTTTGATCTCCTGCGCTGCGTCTCAGCCCACATGGGGATGGAGGTCCAATCCTCAAGGCACCCTCCGGTGCTTTATTCAGCCCGGTATTCTCCTTAGCGGAACTGGTCATGAATCCCCTACACCCTAGCGTCTGGGACCTGGCCTCCTCCCACTGGCAAAACCCGGGTTCCATCACCACAGTCTCAGATATGGCTGGTCTCAAGTACCTCCCAGTACCTCCTCGTGCTGTGGTGGAAGTGGCCTTAGGGCCAGGACAGACTCCCCACAATCCCCTCCCGACATCAAAGGATGCAAGGGAGTTAGAGCTACTGGGAAGGAAAATATACTCTTCCTCAGCCTTCCAGTTGTGGGTTGTGAACAATCAGGCCCTAACAAGCAGCTACATGCTGGACATGTGGGAATCAATAAACAGATTCAGACATCTACTCTCACCAGAGGCCAGGGAACAGTATGATGCCTTCTTGGAGGAAGGTAAACTAGGCTCTCAGGACCTCCTTTTGGCAGCCTGGGAATGCGGTGGATACGGCAGCCCGCACCATGGCCTCAGCGGTTACCTTGTGCCGCGCAGCTTGGCTTTGGGAAGCCAGAGTGCCCCGGCTTCTCAGCAGGTAGCCAACTCCTTCTTTCCGCAGGAAACCTTGGCCATTTTGGGGACTGCTCGTGACCCCCAGGAGGAGTTAAAATATCTCAGCCTTCTCCCAATGGGCCTCTTCCACGTCCTCCGGCCCCATAGAGCCCCATAGTTGACTGACCTCCACGCACCCCTTCTCACTAGTTACTGGTGAGGACTTAATCCTCACCACCACAACTTCAGTCTGAAACCCACCTGCGGGAACTTCCCAGCAAGGCCCTCCGCCATGCATCTGTGGAGAGGGACCCCGACCAGTCAATCAGCATGACTGTTTATGTTCACAGCCATTCTGTCAACCATCCAAACTCCGCTGTGGACTGCCAGCCGCCTTGGTACCATTCCCCCAAGCTAGCAGACAGCCTTCTCCCTCTCCCTCCAGGTGAGGGTGGATGGTTCAGAGGTTAAGTAGCCTCTTTTCTTTCGAGTAGGATTGAGGTTGGACATATATTTATACTCCCGTGGTTTACCCCGATACCTTAGGGGACTTTACAGCAATCACATGGCAACCTGCGGCCAAAAATCCCTTAGAGGTCAGCTTTTGATCCCAGGGCGCTATCACACCCCATACACAATGCCCCCCTTGGGCAGCAGCTCCTTTGCCTTTCAGGAGACATAAGGGTTCATGGAGCATACTCCAAACACAGAAGAGTGTATCACCCTTCGATCCCAACTCCAGTCCAAATGGGGCCCTCCTGTTTACTATGATTATTTCCATATCGGGAGTGTCACTCCTGCACACTTCCCCAGGGACAAAGTTCTACCCCTCCACCCCACCCCTAACCAGGTGGTCAGAGACTCCCTTGCTGACCCTTGTTTTTTTCCTGTCCACCCCCCTGCCCCGAAAGTGGGGGATAGGAAGGCGGAACCCCCCCATCCTTCTTATGTGCCGCCCTAACCAACCCCTTTCTGATTGTCACTACCGGGTTTGGATTAAACATAGCTCATGTCCTATCGACCCCATCCAAGGTCCTAAGGTATGTGCCTCCAGCTTGGGATACGGCAACCCCTTCCTCAACCCATAGAACAAGCACATCGCTCCCTCCTGTCAAGTACCAGATAAACAGGACAGAGCCTGTCTAGGGATGCAGGCCTTTGATAACTCGTTTGCAGGCACTATGCCAGCAATGAAACCCCTACACTCACTACTACCACTTGGTTCACAGTGTGGTTAGCAAGTTGCTGAGGGGTCGCAACAACTGGGCCCTTGCCTTGTTTCTACCTACCCTACGAATAGTTGCTCCTCTTTTCTTTCTGGGCTTGTTGTTCACAGCCACCCGGAATGCACTGTGAAGACCGAATGTCCATACATGGGGTCTTTTTGACGAGGGAACTGGTATTACTTTTCCCTCCTCATTCTCCCCAGCTGTAACGTGCCCATTCCCTCCTGCTCAAATTGAGGGCTTTCAGGCCATGGCAATCAGAGGAGATCAGGTAATAATACCAATATTCCTCTCCCACTCCTCTGTCACTCAGTCAGAACAGAACACACTCACCCCTCTTCCCTCCTCTCCAATCTCGCGGTCAAGCTGCCCGGTCAGTTCAGCAGGTAGGCAAGACGTCTTGATCCTGAGTCAAGGGTCCAAGACCTGTGAAGGGCACCCCCAGCTGGGCTCCACCCGTATGGTCTGCAGAGTACTCCCGAAGGCGGGGTACTAGTCTGGACCCAGTCATCGCCTTATCTAACCAGCGGGGCCCCTCTCATAGCTCCTCCCCTGGGAATAACCATAGTACTGTAGACACACCAACCCAACTCCAGGACAACCTGGGGGTACAACTCCCTCTACCTCATCATGTTCCAAAAGTCCTTTAGCCCTAGTAGTTACTACTTGTTTTAGGCTCCCACCCTAGGCAACTTCTAGGGGTCTTTCTCACTGGATAGACCTCATATGACGCCCATCCTGAGATTCTGTCCAGGCTCTGGAAATTCAGGAGCTAGCCATCCCTGATGGAATTGATTCTCAGGGTAAGATCTAATGACAAAAGTAGTACGCTCATAGTAGACGCTTCAGATAAATCAGAAGTCTCTTGAAGAGATGGCAGGATGTGTGCCTTCGGGGTGGCTGACCTTTGCACCATTCCTGCAGTGTCCCTAGGGGCCCTTCCTTCAGAAGCCCCAATCCTGACTTATACCTCTGTGCATCACCAGGCCTAAGGTCGGTGCCACACCAAATGGGCTCTCTCCGGTGGTACCAGGTCACGTAAGCCAATACAAGCCTAATCCTGTAGGCCACGGAGATCTGGCACCCGGGTTTACCGTACTGATGAGCCTACTCTTGGGCGCTGCTTCATTGCAATTAGCTCTTTGCCCCTATACTCCTTCAGCCGTGTGCCACCTGCTGAACTCGGGAAGGAAAGGGGGGAGATAACGATGATATCGATACCTTGTTTTTTCACAAGGCTATTGATACTGATAGTCGTTTTCAATAGGTATCGCCACAGTGTCATTGGTACACTCACATAGGCCTGGGATATATTCATCAGGTTCACAAAAGTTCCTTCCTGGTCTGCCTGTATGAGGCCGTTGGGTGGGTTACACACCTTTCCTTCCCCATACCGCTCTGGGTGCTTCATTCCCAAATGCACTGTATCAGGTCATCAGCTGCGCCTCTGGCTACTTGCACTTCCCCCTTTCTATCTAGGGTGAATTAACTCTCCTAGTCCCTAACCACTTCTGGTGGTCCATCCCTTCCTCGAACAGCAGGCACGCCAGATTATGTTCCCATCGGGCTCATGGGCCGCAAGTACTCTACACTACCCGACCAAGGGAAACACGGTCTACCTTATTGCAGTGTCGGTACCCACCACTCCCAGCCTGACAACCCTAAGGTCTTCTGTTTTCCCTATAGGAGGTATGTTTACTCATGTTGCTGCCAGAACACTAACCCCTCTGGCACTCTCATGCCTCTGCCAATATGCTCTTAGGCAGAGTAGTTAGAGGCTATAGCCACGATGCATTGGTATCATGTTTATGTATAAGGTGACTTCAGGCCTTCCTGCACAATCATGACAATTGGTGCTTGGACAAACTGGTCCTACTTCTGTCCACTGGGTTAGGTCCTGCAATCCAGGTTACCCTTGCCTGGATGATGGTCCTTCAGTTGATCCCTTAGACCTTGAGGACCTTGCTTATTGGGCAGCTACCCAAGTCAGAGATATGCTGTGCTGAAGGCGGAAGAACCAACTCCACCCGTCATCCATCAGCATGGCTAGCAGTCACCTATTTCTGAATGTATCCGAGCAGCGCTCGAAGAAATGGTGGATCTTTGAGATGGGCTCCTTCGATTCATTCAAATCCCTCCCCTCGTCCCAGCATCTGGAGTTGGCGACTCCTAGGAACTGGAGAGGGGCAGGGTGGCGGCCACATATATAGCCACGGGGTGGCATGGGGGGGGGTGGCCGCCTGCCCTCTTCTGACGGGTAAAGGCAAAAAGTTCTGACCAATCAGGTGCTCTGGCACGGAGACACCTATTTTTGAGTGAATCCAAGCAGCCCATCTTGAAGAAGGACACTTATTGGTAAGTAACCCACCGTTTTCCTACAATATGTTTTTAAAGGCTAGATTTGGGTCATGTATTTTACAAGATGGTTCAGTCTTTTCAAGTCTAGCATGATACACATCCTTTCTGTGGTGGGCAGGGCCAGCTCAAGGGGTTGTGGTGCCCTGAGCCAGCTTTTCCTTTTACGGAGGTAGGGAGTGGTGAACCAGGCCTCTGCTCTAGGTTGGCTCACCCTGCCACCAGGATGGAGAACAGCCAGCCAGGGGTGGAGCAGGCCATCTCAGAGACTAGGCTTTACTCTTCCACCCCCTCTCCTGGGCCAGATGTTCCTCCCTAGGGGCGGGGAGGGCCAGCCTAGAGGTGGAGTGAGAAAACGGAGTCCAACCCATGGGCTGGCCCAATCTTCCCTCAGCGATGGAGTGGCTGGCTCAGAGGAGGGGCAGGAGTATGGGGTCCAGCTTCTGGGCTGGGCCACCCCACCTCCCAACGCCTCTATGCTTCAGTCCCCAGAGCCAGTGGCACTCTGGCTCATCCCTAGAGCCAGCCCTGGTAGTGGGGGCCCCAAAACTGGACACAGTACTCCAAATATGGTCTCACCAGTGCTGAATAGAGGAGAATGATCACTCCTCTTGACCTGCTGGTAATGCTCCTACCAATGCAGCCCCATATGCCATTAGCCTTTGTGGCAACAAGACCACTCTATTGACTTATTTCCAGCTTCTTGCCCACTGTAACCCCCAGATCCTTTTCTGTAGAACTGCTGTCTAGGCAGCTGGTTCACAATCTGTAGCAATACATGGGATTCTTGCATCCTAAACTCTGCAATTGTCCTTGCTGAATCATCACATTTCTTGTGGCCCGATCCTTCAGTTAGTCTTTGTCAACACTGAATCCTATCCCTGCTCGCCACCATATCTACCATTCCCACGGCTTAGTGTCATCTATAAACTTGCTGAGGGTGCTTCCACCCCTCCTCCAGGTCTTTGGTTTGATGTTATTAGGCTCCTTAAATATGTGAAACTGTTCTACTTTTTCAGGACTTGGCTGTCAAAATACAGCTGTTGCTTATTTTCTGCTTTACAGCATTTGCCTACTGTCTTACTTTTTGCCTTCCTAAAGTTAATTGTAGTACTAATTTTCATATCACCATTGCTCCCAAAAATCAGTTCTTCAAAGCAATACAAACTCTTTCCTTGGTGTATCTGATGTTGCTGATGTCTGTGCCATTGACTTCTGTGTCCTGGTTGGTTTCTTCTAAGCTTTCTCTTCTTAGAACATCTACAGATAGGTTCAAAGTAGCCAAGATACAGTGCAGCTGTGGCATTCACCTCTCTTGATGCAGTTCAAGTTTGGTTTAAACTGCTGCTTTCCATCCTCAGAACAAGGTTTTTACTCACTCCAGATCTTGGAAGCCAGCAGTACATTCTGCAAGAATACGTGTTATCTTGTTGAGTTGGATCTTACCAACTCCCTTCCCATACTTCTGCAAAGTACTTGGTTCCCACGCTAACAGAACATCCTCAGGGCAGAAATTGCCTCCTTTGCATCCATTCCTGGATAAAATCCAACTGACTTCTGCCAGTTCTCAAGATGTTGATGATAACACGCACCAGCAGCTTTGCACAGAGCTCTAAGCGTATGGCTAATCAGGGTTATACTTCTTCACAGGCTTTTACATTACCAGTCACTGGTAGGGGAATGTAGACCAAGTTCTTGAGGTCCTCCAGAAGTTCTCCTGGTATATCTATATTGGATTGTATTTTCAGGTAAGTTTTTATATCAGCCTTCATGGACTGCAGCATTTCAACCACAATGCATTCCTACCAGGTGCTTTACCTCCCTTTAGAATTTTTAGTGCTCTCTCTTGTTGCCCCATTGTAATAGGCTTTGCTTTTTCTTCTCATATTTCAATGTATATAGCTTTCAATTTTTCAGGATCATCAAACATTTCTTCACATCCATCTATCCTTCCAGGATGCCTTGCTGCATACCTTGCCATCCTTAGTCATAAAACAGTTTATTCCTTTTCTTGACTCCTTTATTTGTTTCGTGGTTTGTTCTATGGGGATATGAACTGCTCTGTGATTATGTCTCACTTTATCTTCTTCAGTTTCAATACACCTTTGTTGTAGCCATTTTTCATTTGCCTTGTCACGTGCTTTTTGGATGTTTTCATTTATTCTTTTAATATGCTTACTCCTCCAATCTTTGCATTCTGTTCTCACATTTATTACTGAAAAGTTTAAGATAATTAATGGTTTAAAACTTCTTTTCATGTCATTTTTATTGCTTTAGGCCTTTGATTTTAATCTGTGTGTTTAACAGAAGGAGATGTGGGTTCAATTCCCAGGGGGTTGGACTTGATGATCTCATGAGGTCCCTTCCAGCCCTATGATTTGATTGATTGATTGATTAGATGGAAGTTTTAGAAACCATCTAATAGAGTCAGGAAAAGGGCAGGCTTGAGAGAGATGTCTTTTGAGCTAAATAATATCTTTTGAGATATGTCTTTTGAGCTAAATAATAGCTAAAAAATCAAGAAAACATAGATGTTGTTTGAAGTGTCATAAGCTGCCATTGATTTCTGACTTTCAAGAAGTTAGAAAGACAGAACTGTTTTTTTTTCCATTTTAAAAAAAAAATTAGCAAAATAAAATCTAGAAGTTTAGTAATCTAAACTTTTTTTTTACAATTTAGAAATAGTGAGTAGACAACAGGCTTAAACTGAGTTTAGCAAAGTGTGTGGGTGAGAACTTTTTTTTTTCTCCACTGTGAAATTTGTGTAAAAGGCTTCTTATTCTCTAGTCTATACAGATTTCTCTATCACACCTGTCACTATAGTGTTTGAGATGTCTTCCTGCAGAGCAATGTGACCAGCTGTCTTTAACATGTTGTTTCCTCTTTCATCCTCTCCCCAGTGAAAGAAATGCGTGCAGCTGAATTTCTCGATGTGGTAGTTTTTTTACAAAACTATATATGAACATGCCTGGCCTTTCCACATTGGCCTCGGGGGCTGGCACTCCTCTTTGACCCTTCCTCTTTCTTTTGGTATCAAGAGAGGGCCAACCAACCTCCTTCCCCTCATTTCAGTGAGGGGCCGACAGCCCCTTAATACTTCCATGAAGAGTTGTGAGGAAATTTTACCATCAGACCTTTTTATTTAATGGCAAATCTGTTTTTTGATGCAAACATTTTCACAGAAAGGGCCTGCTTTCAGCAAAAGTTTCCCACTTTTTCTAAAAAACACCCCAAACAGACAGATAAAATGACCCAATCTGTAAGCTGATTTTTCCCCCCCGTTTTCTTCAGTCTTGTGCCACTTTCTTTAAATTTCTTGGCTGAAAAACTGTCATGTTTAGTAAGGCTGTAGAACAAAAATCTTCCAGGTTTCATTTAAAAGTTTTTGGCACTTTTTGTTTGTTGTTGGCTAAAGTGGTTTGGTTTACAGCTGGCAATTGTTCAGATTCCAGAATATTTTTGTTGAAAACAGTTCATTTGTGAATGCAAACACTTTTCAGTTTTAACTTTTTGGATTAAATAATTTGGTTTGTTTTTATTAGCCTCTGGTCAAAAACTTCAAATTTCAGTCATACACATTGCATTTCTTGGCTTGGCAATTGTGTGTTTTTGACAGTGTGAGCTCAAAATATTTTTGGATCTAAGTAGAAAATCGTTCCTTTTTGTCCACTCATTGTTTTGTTTGTAGCTCTGAAATTAGTGAGCTTTTAGCATTGTTCAGCCCCCATTATTTATTATTTTCAGTTGAACAATTTTCATTTTCAAGTGATTTTTTTTTTTTTTTTGCCTACAATTTCCCTCGAAAAGATTTGTGATTTTTTAAAGTTTTTTCAGGCTTTTTTTTTTTTTTTTTTTGGTTAATAAAATCTGAAATTTTTCTCTGGGCTCAAGGAGGGACTCCAACTCTATTCTTGCATAATATTTCTGGCCAGAAAGCAAATACTAGTAGGCTTTAGGAAGTCAACAGGAGATACACAAGTTACTGTCCGCAGCTTGTGTATCTCCTGTCAATTGCTGCCATAATCTTTGGCCAGTGTAGCTGAGGCCACAGCATGTGGGAGCTGAGAATGACCAATAAAGGAAGAGACGCTGAAGTTACATGTGACTTACAAGTGGTTTCAAACCAAAGCTGTCGTCAAAGTCATTAGAAAGATGATGGCAGAATTGTGACTGCATTGCAAGATATGTTTGTTTCTTTTCTTCTATGCCCTGAGCCACCTCCTCCCCTGTAGCTGTAAATGGGGCTTAATGTGCATGTCTGTGGGTTGAAAGTAGGAAAGGATCAAAAACACCCTCCAAACTTTAGCCTTCATGCCCAGTATTTCAAGGTACTAGGAATTTTGCAAAGGGTAATAAGAGACCAGGTAGAGGTGCATGTGACATTGTTATAATGTATTCAATGAAAAGGAGAAAGATGTCCTGTGATTTCCCTAAGGTTTCAGAGCACTTGGTGGAACTGGGACAGGAACCTAAGAGCCTTGAGACACAGCCCTCAGGACTCTAGAGCACCACACTGCATTCCTTCATTAAAGCCAGGAGAGCATTTGGGAGGCCTGATGCTCAGTTGTAACCACTGGACCCAATGCAGTTCTCTATGGAACCCAATAATCCTGTTCCACAGGCCACACCTCCTCCTGTATTAACCCACTATACCACTTGTCTTTGTGGGACTCATATTTCCAAGGCCAGCTCTTACAATGGCCTGATTTCCCCTCTATAGAGTCCAGGCATCCAGACTTCCACCCCCACTTCTCTGACTACTGGAACCTGCATCACCAAAGGACAGGAGAGTCCTGCCCTTAATCTTTATAACTCCAGCAAGTCAGGATAGAACCCAAGATTCCAGCAGCCCTCCTCCTTCCATGAGCCAATACCTCACATTGACAACCACTGCCAGCTTCCAAGGGAGCTGGTGTCGCTCATTCCCAGCAGGAGAATTTGTCAGTGTGCTCAGCTGTATGAAAGGGTGGGCAGGTCTGGCAAGGGAAATCAGTACACATCAACTACCAGGAGAAGCATAAAAATCTGTTTAATTTCCCATATTGCCTCATAGGACAGCAGGTTCCTGAGTCCCTCCATAAGAAAACAAAGAGAAACTGCAACCACCCACTTGTAACAGGAAAGACTGAAAACCTGGTACAGCTTTTTTTGCTTCAACGAATTAGCCACCTACTTCCTCCAAGACAAGCTTTGCTCTAGAGCAGGTGTGACCAAACTGTGGCTTGGGAGCCGCATGTGGCTCTTGAATGAAAAACTGTGGCTCCCAGAAGAATGTCAGCAAATCAATTTAGTAAAGCAGCCCCAGCCTATGAGTTCAGGAGGAGGTTGGGACGGTGGGGAAAAGTATGGCATGGTTGGGCATGGCGGGGAAAAATGCGGCATGGTTGGGATTTTAAAAAACTCGCCACTTGTCTGCAATCTTCTACACTGAGCAGCAGCTAAATTTTTACTGTATAAGCCTAATTTTCATGGTAACCTTAAGAAATCATTAGAATCTGGCATTAGTAGGGTCAATATTTGTCCTCATTTTATGATAAAATTAAAGTGCAATGAATTTTAAACAGTAATTTTGGAGTAGGTAAAAGTATATGGCTATATGCCTCAGCGCAGCTCTCGAAGGTTTAATAATCGACTTGTGTGGCTCTTGAGTTCCATAAGTTTGGCCACCCCTGCTCTAGAGAGTGTTTGGTAATTGACGCCCCTCTGGTCTGCTAGTGCTCTAAGCCACTAGATCCCAGTCCCATTCTGGAATCAGCAATAGAGCCCAGAGGTCCTGGCTGCCAGCCCCACTTGGCCACCATATGAATGTAATGAAGGTGTGAGTCAGCATGAAACCAGGGTAGACAACAGGTGTGGTGGGGCCGTATTGAGGAGGAAACACTGGTGAAGTGCCAGTTCTCTTCCCAGTGTGTACAAACAGCTGCCTGAGTCTAAGACACTGGGGATAAAGGGAGCTGCCTGTTGCCACACCAGAGAGGTGATTCTTGGAGTCCTTCAGCTAGGACTGGTAAATCAGCTCTGTTTCCCCCTACCAGGGAGCCTGGGGCAGAGCAGAGTATGGGGATGGCTCATGCTGAAAGACTGAAGCAGCTGTAGAGCACTGGTGATGCTGTGACATCTCCCCTCCCCAGGATGGGAAATGGCCAAACACACTGCACAGTGGTATGGAGGGGGGAAGAGAGTTGGCAGAGGTTCCTGCCACCAGGACGGATGGGGAATTTTCCCCCCACCACAGTGTCTGTGACTTCTTGTTGGTCTGTGGCAGGGTGAACAATCCCAGGTGGGCAGGGAAGGTTCCACTGCTGTGTGGTGTGAGGAGCAAACCCAACATCACTAGGACAAGGAGTCCATACAATTCGTCCAGCCCCAGGAGAATCTGGGTTTGTTGGTGCAGGGCTCTCAAGCAGTAATCTCTGGGGAGGGAGACACAGAAGAAATGAGTCCTTTAAGGAGGGAGAAGGGTGTGGGCTGTATGGTTGTGTTAAAGCAGGCCAGAGCCAACATACAAAGAGGGCAGCTGGCAGCTGTGGGGTTAGTATCAAAGGGGAAACTCTGCTGAGTTCCAGTTCTCCTTTCAGCACATGCGAACAGCTGCCTAAGACTGAAGGGATGTGGGGTGAGAAAACTCCCTGCAGCTGCACCTCAGAGGTGACTCCTGTATAAACTACTGGATGCTTCCATGGGGATCAGAGAAATCATCTCAGTCCCTTCCACTTAGCAGGGAGCCTGGGGCAGAGCAAAGCATGAGGGTGGCTGAACCTCCATCCCAATATGGGGACACTGAGGCAGCGGTAGAGAGCTGGCAATGCTCTGACACCCCAAGGGTATTTAGTGCCCAAGCACAATGCACAGTGGTGGGAGGGAGAAAGTGTGACAGGGTCCTGGGGTACAACCTGAAACTGGGGTACCACTGAACCCCCCCTTAAACCTGCAGTATCAGCTGTCTCTCACAACACTTTTCTAGTGACCAATAATGAAACCCTCCTGCTGTTACTACTTAGTACAGGAGTCAGCAACCCAAAAGATAACAAGAGCCATTTTAAAAAATTCCTTCAATAATCAAGTGTTTTGAGAGCCAAATTAGGTGTAACCTCTTGGTAGGGGTTTAGTGGGTGTTGTGTCAGGGCCCCTCCATAGGGGCCTGTGGTGGGGGTTGCGAGAGCTTGGAACCAGGAGCAGACCCCCTGCAGGGTCCCCCAGTGGTGGCAGGAGCATGGAATGGGCCACCCACAGGGTCCCCTTGGGGTGGGGGCGAGGGGACCTGGAGCCAGGAGACCACAGCCGCAAGGAGGAGGTCAATGGACCCTCTAAGGCAGTGGCTCCCAACCTTTTCTCTGCCATGGCACACCTTGATACCTTCAAATTTTTTGAGGCACACCACCTTTAAAAAACAATGAATATTCAAATTAACAAATTACTTATGAATATTCATGAACCATGGCACAGTGTTTTGGAAATGCTGCTATGTGGGGTAGCAGGGGCGGCAAAACAGGGGAGGTCAGGAGTCGTGTGCAGTGGCAGGAGTGAGTGTGGGGAGCAGAGCAGGGCAGGGGTGGCAAAAGAGGACAAGGGCAGCCCTGTGGGGAACAGCACAAGGGTAGCAAGAGAGGAAGGGCGAACAAGAGTGACTTTGTCAGGAGTGTGGGGGGGGACACCTGGGGAGTAGGAAGGTAGGGAAGGGAAACATGGCACAGCACCCACTTCCCCCTTCTCCACAGTGGCTCCCTGCCACCCTGGGCAAATCCTCACCCCACTGCTGCTCCCTAACCATTTTGAAATAACAGCTATGTCAAAAGCAGGCTTTCCCTTAATTTGAATTAACATCTTCTTAATTCGAATTAACTTATTTTGAAATAAAGACTTTATTTCGAAATAACTCATTTTGAAATAACTTATTTCGAAATAATGATGTATGTGTGGACATAGCCCATGTTCCTGTGTCTTCCTCTATTTTTAGGGGCGCTGGAATGCTGCCTGCCTAAAAATAGGGGACCTGGGAACTGTGTTCTGGTGCCTTCCCCAATACTTTAACCCCTGCCTTTTCCCAGCCCTGCACAGCCCACCTGGCTGGGCTGAGCAGGGAGGGAACTTTAACTCCAGTTCTCAGGGATGCTTGCGGCACACTTTGGGTGTTGCTGCAGCACACCAGTGTGTCCTGGTGCACTGGTTAGGAACCACTGCTCTAAGGCCCTGAGGCACCTGAGCAACTTATGTTGTTCACTGCACAGGCCTTCCCCCAGGTCCAATCCTGCTCCTGTGGATCCGGCTCTCCTGGTCACCCCCCACCCAGCCCAATTCTGTCCCCCTGCTCAGCCCCCCACAACCAGCCTGCTCCTGCTCCTCCCACACTAACCCACTCCTCTGCTAAACCCCCAGCCGCCTGACCCCCAACACTCTTCAGTCTTACCTGGGTGCCGGAGCAGCACAGCCAAGCCAGAGCTCATCTGGCCATAGGAAGCACTGATTGAGCATGCTCAGAAATTCTCCAACAGCTTTATTAATTATGGTTTTAAATGATTATAAGTGGCAGCCATAAAAGCTTAGAGCAGGGGTCTCAAACTCAAATCACCCTGAGGGCCACATGAGGACTAGTAGAGGGCTGCATGGGGATTAGTATGTTAGCCCGAGGGCTGCACCACTGAAAACTTTCCAGACAGTGATAGTGCAAATATTAGTAACCATTGTGGACCACAAGAAATAGCTTTTAGGGGCCGCATGCAGCCCACGGGATGCATGTTTGAGACCCCTTGCTTAGAGAGATGTGCCAAAGAAAATAAAAGATACATTCACAATCTATATCTTAGACCCCATTACACTGGGCAGTTTTCTCAGCCCACTGGAAGTCACTGGTCTTAATGTGCAGGCTTTTTCCTCAAGTCCTTATCTTAATGCTTTGGTGAAAGAAGAGAAAGGCCAAAGCATGATGTCATAGCCCTCCATTTTTATTTCCTTATCCCAAGTGCCTAGAAGATACTAGCCCAGACATGTGCATGTAGGCTTTGCTGAGCCACAGAGTTGGGCAATTCCCCAAGTTTGGTTGTGTACAACTGCAGCCTGGAGAAATTCCCAATGTACAGTGCTTGTGCAACTGTTGATGATTTTGTAAATACCCCTGATTACAACTTGTTTGCTGATTAATTGTTATTGCTGCCCCTGGAGAGTTAGGTCTAGCGACTTGCAAATGTACAACCTATTTTGGTAGCACTTGTACAGGGAAAATCTCATCACCTGATATACATGAATGCTATATATCTTTGAATGGAACCATGGGATTCAACAGAGCATGACTGCTTGTAAAGCAGCTCACATGGCCTGTTTTGTATAGCACTTCATAACCACATATGGATAATGGTGGTTACAAGATGCAGTTTTGAGCTACAGAGGGTGAATTCTCCCCCCGCAGTCTACAATAGCCTGATGGTGTGCGACAATGTGAATGACCCCAAGTGGGTGGGGGATGAACCATTGCTATGTGGTATTGGGAGCAGGGGTAAATGTATTTCCTCCTCACATCCTGGTGTATAGCACAGAGGCCCCAGGCCATGATCTCTGCAGAGAGAGGCACACAAGGAATTTGGCTCTAGAGAAAGGAATAAAAGTTTGCCCTTGTCCAGGTCCTGGGATCCTTCAGCTGTTAAAAGTAGTAGAGAGTTGAGAGCTGACTCCTGAGAGCTGAACGTTGTATATTGAGGACTCTTTGCAATGGATGTCACTTTAAGAGTGGGAGGGTGAGGGGAAGGGGGTATCCTAACCCTGCTGGCCATCCTGGGGCCTCTTCAGGAAAGCGAAGGACGAAGACAGTTAGCAAAGAACCAGCCTATAGAAAGGCAGATGTGCTGTCTCCCACTGCCATAGGGAGAAGCCTGCTTTGCCTCCCTCCTGATTTTGGTTCCTGTCTCTAATCCTTTTGGATTCAGGAAAACAGCAGCCTTCCAGCAGGAGCATTTCAGGTTTGTCTCTGACTGCACTAGAGGACTGCTGTGAACATAACAGCTATAAAAGGGACCGAAGTGCAGATATCCCAGCACTCTGGTAAATGGCTCTGAGGTTCCCCTCAGCCTGTTGACTAAATCATACATGGCCAGCCTCTCTTCTGATCTCATTTCAGCCTGTCTGTGAGAAATCCTCTAGCAGGAGATTTGGCTTCATCGGAGACCGCCCAGCACAAATCTACTGCTTCCCCATCACCATGAAGGCTTCTCTTGCCATCAGTATCCTCCCTGCTCTCTTGGCAATGGGTGAGTAGGGCTGCATTCCTACAAGGGATGATTTCTTGATTTCTCCACTGTAACAAAAATCTCAGAGGAGCCTGGCACATAAACTCTTTCTTAAGGTAACCAAAAAGTTGCAACAGAATAATCAGTGAAAGAGGGGCATGACTGAGTGAAAGCAACCAATGAGGAGAAGATTAGAAGTAAAACATTTCCATGGCAGTGAGTGGAACCATTCGGAAAACAGGACAAAATGTTTTTATTTTCAGTCATGAGAAACATGCCCTGACTGGCTGCATTTCAAAGCTGGCCAGAAAAAAAGCTCTGGGTGGGTGTTTCCCTATCAGTATGTCCGAAGAGATCAGCATGTCTGTAGAGTTTTCTGAGCAGGCGTTTCCCCATCAGTAAGTCTGAAGAGATCCAGATCTGAATTCAGTAATAAGCTAAAAACAATATAAAAAGTATTTCTGCATGATGCCTAGCTGGGGATGGGGGGTTGTTGCTGCATTGGCGTTAATGGGGCCAGATCTCTAGCTGGTGCCAACTAAATTCAGGGAAAGGGGAGGCAGCAAGGAAGGGACAAATCTAGACACCTTGTGTCCACTCTCCTTTTCCAGGGTCCTGTCTGCAGTGTGAGGTTTGCAATGGCCTAGGAAACAACTGTACAGGCAGCATGCAGACCTGCACCCCTGGGCAAGACTCTTGTGGCATCTCTCTGACAGAATCTACATTGGGTAGGTGAGATGGACCCTAATCAATATAGGTCAGAGAACAGGATGGGGATCTAGGACTTCTGGGGTCTTGTCCTATCTCTGTGGAGGGGACTTCAACTCAGATGTTTCCTTTTCTACAGTCATGCCTGACCTCTAGCTGCCAGGTGAGTCGATCTTAGTGTTTCTTGTTGAAGCCACTTCATGTTGTATGAGATATTTAAACAGTCTGATTCTCCCACGCCCAAGGGCGGTTGAGCCACTGAGCTCTTAGGTTTACGGGACAACCGCACCATCTTGTCTCCTGGATAAGGCCCCATGGATGATGTTAGGAGGGGAAAACATAGCTCGTGACTGCCCTGGCTAGGGAATGAGCGGGACGCAAGGCATTAGAACTGGTGGCCGTGCCTGTACCCACTGGGGGAAAATAAAGGCTTTTATGGGCCAGGAATTTGGGGCCTGTAGGGTTAGGGAGCAGCAGAGTGCAGAGCTGGAGGACATAAATGCTTGATTTAGACACTGAAATTGTTTTGTTTAGGTCTGTGGGACCTCAGGAGAGTCACTTTCCAGCTCTGTGGGTCAGTTGCCTCATGATTAGAGGAAGGAGAATGCCACGTGGTGTGGTTGTGAAGACAGTGTCAATGGGGTGGTAGTGGAAAGGCAATATATCTCAGTCTCCTCCTGCACAGAGGGAACGAAGCTCCAGAGCATTGTCAAGGGCTGTGTGCCATCACACAAATGTAAAGCCACCCCTATCTCTGTGACTTTTGGGAAGGGACTGACAACATGGACAAACACCAGCTGCTGCATGGGAGACGCCTGCAGAACAATCACGGTTACAGGTTAATCCATCCATCTCTGCCTCTCCTCCCGTCCATCACACCTCCAGCTGTCTGGGCCCTCCCCCACTTTAATGTCCCAAGATTGGTCCTCCCACCCTGCAGGGGGCACCCCATAGAACCATACTTCATCCCTGGGTGGAGGGTGTTAAGTGAGCGGACTCGAGGTTGCCCCCAGGTGTGGACCTAGCTGCTTCCACCAAATGCAAGAGCCAATCCCCCTGCTACCTTTGGCACCCCCATAGCTGCAGATCCCCCTGCAGGGAGAATCAGGGCAGAGCTGGGCAGCTCCCAGCCACTCTCCTGGACCTGATGCCCACCAGGGCTCATCTTCTGAGCTGATAGTGTTTGCTCTGCTTCCCCCCCAGTGCCCCCGGCCAACACCATACCCAATGGCTGGAGCTGCCGTGGCTGCTATAGTCTGTCCTCTGGGCAGTGCAAGGAGGAGACCATAGATTGTACTGGGGCTGAGACCCAGTGTATCAGTGTCACTGAGACCCTAACACCTGGTAAGTTCTGTCTGTTATTTGGGTTGATTAGTCTTTTTGGTCCCCCACCCTTTCCATAGGCAGAAGTGAGAAGCTGTGTGGGGTACACTAGGTAAAAGTATGGGCTACATGTCACTATACCTGACTCCTGTTCCCAGGTAGGAGCTTACTGGGGTGTGTCTACACTTACTAGTTATTTTGAATTAAGGAGGCTTAATTCAAAATAACTGAATCCCTGTCTAGGGAGGCATTTTCTTATTAATTTTGAATTAAAGAAGCACTAATTCAATATAATAAAACCTCCTTTTACTTTGAAGTAATGGTTACTTCAAAGTTATTAGTTTGAATTAAGCTGCTTTTAACTGCAGAGTAGGCTTAATTTGAACTAATTTCTCTATTCACTTGCCTACCTTCCCCTAGTTCAGATTAAAGAGTCCAGGCTTTTTAATTTGATTAATAAAGCCTACTTTATTTTGAATTAGGTGTTTAATGAAGACTCTATAGTTCAAAATAACTTCAATTTAAATTAAAAGTAGTTAGTTCGAAATAACTATTTTGAATTAACTTTGTCAGTGTAGACATAGCCCTAATGTCTTCCCTTCACTGTGCATCCCATCTATTGCCTGAGTGTAGCTCAGTCTGTAGGGACTCTCTTGGTATTGAGAGCTGCAGTCATGCTAGGCACTTCACAGACCCTGACTGAAATTCAGGTCCCCTCTTCTGCCAGATGCTAAAGGATGCCTAATCAGGTAACTGTCTCAGCCTCTAAAGAGCCTACAACCTGAAGAGGCAAAAGAAGAATCATTTTCCAAACATTCAAGATGGAGAAAATGAGGCACAGGACAATGCCATGAGCTACTTACAGTCACACAGAACTGTGGCATGGCTGGGAATGGAACCTAGTTTTGCTGAGTCCTATCATGGTGCCCTAATTCCCAACAAAGCCAACTTTCTTAAATAGCTCACTGCTGCTCTCCCAGATGAGTGGTGATGCTAATACTTACCTGATCCAATCTGTATGGCACTGGGGACTCTAGACTTGGGCTGCAAGTGAACCTGCATCAAAGCAAAACAGAAGGTGGAGATGATCCACTCTCTCACAGGTTGGAGGGGAGCAGAACAAATGGGGAGATGGAGGCAGGGGCACATCTTGGAGGGTCCCTGAGGAAAGGGCAGTCATTGTATCCTAGTCCAGTTCAAGGAGTGGAGCTTTTCCCCTGACAATTGTCTTCCTTCCCTACAAGATGCAGCTGGAAAGCCAGTGCAGGTCATCATGAAGGGCTGTGCTTCCGAGTCTTTCTGCACACAGTTAAAAGCTGGTTCGAGGACCTTCGCAGGGATCACTGCAAATCTAACTATGGCTGAATGCACAGCACCCTCTGTTGCAGGGGGCATGGCTCCAGGAGCAGCTGGACACCTCCTCCTGATGCTTGTTGGGCTTCTCCTACTGAAACTTTTCTCCTGATTCCCCATCCCATGGAACAATGACATTGCCCACAAATACCCCCCTGCAGCCTGCATCAGCTGTTCTCCCCCATGAAAGGTTCTTGGCTCCCCCAGTGGATTCCTCTCTCCTTTACATCACTGCACTTTGAAACAAGCAGGAAACCAAATTCCCTGGATGTGTTAGTTATTTATTTCAATGGGAAAAATTTAATTCTAGTGGGTGGTGCCATCAGGAAGCATGGGGGGATTGGCCATTGGGCAGCTCTGGTAAAAGCCAGAGGGGCCAATGCACCAAAAGGCTGATGGGATGCTTCATCCCCAGGGACATCGCTGGTGCTGGGAGTATGAGGCTTGAGCCCTGAGCCCCAGGTTCACCACTGGGCCGACTGCAGCAGTGTGTGAGCCCTGAGTCTCAGCACTCGAGCCCCGGGTCTTTTCCCAAGGCCAGCAGTGTACCTGTTCACCCCCCTCCCAGACCCTCTCCCACTCATGCCCTTCTCCCACTACACTGTCCCTGCAACATCCTGGCCGGAGTGTGGCGCCCACTCCACTCCCCACGCCCAGCCATGCAGCTCTCCTCTCAAAGGTACCACATGGGCCCAGCAGTGGGCCTCTGGACAGAGCACAGCATCCGCTTCCTGTAGGTCCCAGCAACAGCCTGACTGGAGAGTGGTGCACATTCCTCCCGGCTCCACACCTTCCCTTTGCCCCTCTCCCACTACATTGTTGCTCAGTGGTGGCAGCGTGACTGGACCAAGGGCACTGCTGCACTACTCCTCCCAGTCCCACTCCTCTCCCAAGTCTCCCCCATGGGCCCAGTGGCAGTGCCCTGGCTGAAGTGTAGCACCCATTCCCTTCTTCCAGTCCCATCTGTCCCCTGCTATCTCTCCCACCACCATGTGTGCCCAGCAGCAGTGCCCTGGTTGAAGTGTGGCGCCCACTCCCCCTTCTAGCCCATGCCTTCCTCCTGCCCCTCTCCCACCATCAGGGGGGCCCAGCAGTGACTACTTGCGCCTCCTGCCACCACCCTTCCTACTGACCCCTTCACATCTTAAAATGCCAGGACCAGTGTTTAGGCCCAATCTATCTATGATGTTCCCCTGCCAGGATCTGGCACTGAGTTCTGCATATAAATTGTGGACTGCAGGAACTAATAAAGCCTCTTACTCATATTAAACCTGCCATCTGTTAATTTCATTGGGTGAGCCCTCATATTGGTACTGTGGGACAGGGGAAATAGCAACTCTCAAGTCATTTTGTCCATGCCATTGTAGGATTTTCTCTCTCTCTCTTATACACTCCCCTTCTGTCTTGACCAACCTGAATGGCCCTGATCTTTTTAATCCTATCCTCATACAGAAGGCAAACGTAATCAATCAATCAAATCATAGGGCTGGAAGGGACCTTGTGAGATCATCGAGTCCAACCCCCTGGGAATTGAACCCAGGACCTTCCACATAACAAGGACCTTCCTCCCAGGGTGCATAGCACCCTGGGGAAATGTCCCACCCCCACTCAGCACCCTGGCCAAGGATCAGCACCCTGGCCAGGGTGCTGAGTGGAGTGCAGGGGGTTGGAGGGTGCCCCAGCCAGCTTCCCCCTGCTTCCCATTGCTGGGAGCAAGGGGGATGGGTGCCTCAGCCCCCTTCGCTGCCCCTACCTCTGGCAAGCGGAAGTTGGGGGAAGCCAGCTGGGGCACTCCCAGGGCTCTGCCCCCCCGGGCTGTGGGAGAGCTGCCAGCCCCGCAGCCCGGTCAGGGGGACTGCAGCCCCCGTGGGGTGGCTGCTCCATGGGCGGCTCACTCTGCCGCTGGGGCTGCCCCAAAGCCCGGGGCACCCCACCCCCGGGGTTCCCTCGTGCTCCCCTGCCTCCAGCTGGGGCGCGGGGCCAAGGCTGCCCCACCCCCGGGATTCCCCGGCTCCCCGCCGTTTCTTCTGGGGCAGGGAGGGCTTCCCCAGACCCCCCCCCCGCTGCTTCTGCCGCAGGTGGGATCAGGGCCGCCTCCCGCCCGGCATTCCCAAGGTCCCCCCCCCCCCCCGGGGGGGGGGATGCCAGGGAATCCCGGGCGGGAGGCGGCCCCAGCCCCACCCGCAGCAGAAGCGGCGGGGGGGTGGGGGAAGCCCCCCCCACCTGCAGCAGAAGCGGCGGGGGGGGCCGGGGAAACCCCCGTGCCCTGCAGAAGCGGCGGGGGGGCACTGGGGTATCCTGGGGGCAGGGCAGCCCCAGCCCACACAAGCCTCCCCGCCCCTCCTCTCCCCTATCTCGAAATAGAATGGGAATTCCAGCAGCGCGGAGGCTTCTGGCCTATGTTCCCTCTAAGCTGTGCGCGTGTGCATGCGCACACAGGTCGTGAAGCCCGTGCACACAACAAAATAAAGCACGTACAAAAAAATTCAACAGTGCTGTCCCTTCCAACCCTATGATTCTATAAACCCACAGTTCTATAATATTTTTGTGCTACTTTAAGAAGGCATTTTCAAATAGCATGTTTCACATAAGGTTTTGTAACTTATAAAGTCATTTCCATCACCATATCAAAATAAAATTTAGATATTATTTGCATCATATGCTTCGTTGCACTCATGTTTGAACACACTCACTGGAGGGTGCACAAATTTGGATACTGGTTCTGAAAATTTGCACAGAAATCATTTTTTGCGCACACAGACTATGAAAAATTAGGGGGAACATTGCTTCTGGCCCTGTCCCCGGCCAGGGTGCGGGGCCTGCGGGTCGGGGGGCGGGGCCTGGGACCATGTCCCGGGTCCCTCCCCGGGCCAGCGACACCCCTGGCTAACACAGGGCCCTGCAAGGACTAACAATGCAGCCGGCTGGAAGTCCCAGCACAATTCCAATCCAGTGCTCAGTCCAGCAACTCCTAGTCTTCAGCACCAGCACTTTCCCAGCTAAAACCCTCGGATGCCTCTTCTGCTGCTCTCTGTGACCCCAGAGCAACACCCTCCCCACTTAACTGACTACAACCTCCCCCCTGAGTCCCAGCCTGAGTCCCAGGTCCTATACTCACAGCCTTATGGCTCCAGATGGCCAATCACTGGATCCAGCTCTGTCCTTGGGCAACTCTCCCCGGCATAGTGTCCTTCTGTGGGTGCTGCCCTGGTGTCCCAGGTCAGCCGCTCTGTCCTCCCTGGCTTCAGGCAGGGCCTCTCTCTTTTGCTGCTTCTTTCTGTCTGCCTCCTCCCAGGGCTCTGCCTGCAGCCCCTCTCCTCAGCTCCACACCCTTTTTCCTGAACAATCAGTCCCTCTCTCCCAGGGCAAAGATTTAAAGGAACCACACGCCTTAAGACCCCAAAGGGGTTATACATAGTTTCTATGGTAATTGGGTTACTTTGGTAAGCCTTGTTGTCCTGTAGATAACATTCTACTTAAAAGTTTGTTATCTTCTTTTTTCTCTCTATCTTTCCCTCTTACATAGGGGTCCTGGATGGCAACATTGCTTATGACCTTTCTTCCCTCTCCTCCCCATGTGTTAAGGGCTGTGAAATATTTTCTCTTGTAGAAAATGAGTTTGATGGTAACATGACTGCACAATCTCTGCAAAACCTGTCAAAAGTGAACATGAGCAGAGACGATTATATTCCCCACATAGTTATTAATATTAATTATTTAGGTGTCGATGTAACCAAATATGGATCTCTGGAGAGTTGTTGAATGTATAAGCTTTGGCATATTTTTAAGCATAAAATCATTCCAGTGCCCCCTCCTCCTCACTCATTCAAGGCATCAAGATACAATGAGCAGTCAGTAAAGGGTAATGTTTGACCCAATGTGCCTCTGGGACAAGCTGTTTTGTTTCCTAACAGTTCCCAGCTGCATCAGACAAATTCCCTCACAGGTTTGGCCAACAGTTCCAAACTGGCCAGTAATTTGGGTTGATGTGCTGTAGGGGGTTCTGATGAGAGCAAGAGAGCCTAGACTTGGCAGCAATGACTATTAAGGAAGTTTCTTTACTGTGGCTGTTGGAGCCAAACAGACCCTATCTATTCTCTGGGCATTGTAGCTCCCAGTCAGTGCTGCCTACTTTCACCACTAGAGGTCACCCAAAAGCTAACTGAGTTCCTTATGGCCCTTCCCAATATAATTAAAGTTTTCCCCTATGAATCAAATTAAAATTTCCAAAGAATTTGGTCTCTGGGTCATTGTATTCATTAATAAAACAAGGAAGTGAATCTGGGTGAGAGCCCAGAGCTGAAGGGAAGGAACAGCAGCTGCAGAGAGGAGCAAACACTTATGGAACGGGGGTTATGGAGTCCACCATGGCATTTTCACAGGGTAGGGAATCAGGAGAGAAGCTGCAATAGGAGTAGCCCAGCAAGGGTGAGGAACAGGAAACCAGCTCGTCCTGCAGCTTTACCAGCCACACTGAAGGCTGCTGTGCAATTGACATTGATTAGCTCTGCCCGGATCCTCATGATGGAAGCCAATCTTGGTTCCACGTGGTTGCAGAAAGATGCGGTTGTGCAGCCCTTCAGGACAACCTTATTGGCATGTTCGCCTGTGTGGAGGCGGAAGGAAAGGAAGTGATTGGTGTCAGGGGAGCAGCCTTGTGTTGACTTTTGGTTTTGCTGGTGGGTGCCTACCCTGTCCCAAACATCCCACCCTGCGGACTCTGCCAACAGGCTAGTGTTGAGAGCGCAGTGGCTGAGCACTCAGATGCCTGGGTTCTCACCTGGTTATGGGAGAGCAGTGGATCCTTATGGTTACAACAAGGTAATGGGCTGGAAGCATTGATTCTCTCCTTCCTCTTCTCGGAGAGGAGTGGCCCTTAGTGGTTAGAGTGCAGAGCCTGTTCATGTGGACACCTGGGTTCTCTTATCTGAGTCTGGGGGAGGAGTGGAGATTACCGGATAAAGCGGGGAGTTTGGCACCAGGTCAACCCCTTCTCCCATGTGGTCACCAGGTCAACTCAATGGAAAAAGAGATCTGACCCAGGGCTTCTCCCCTACAGAGCTTCCACCTCACCACCACAGCTGTCTTCTGCCATGGGTCTGCAGGGTCTTCTTCCCCTGACTATGCAGAGATCCAGTCAAAATTCCTTCTGCACATGGTGCTTTAATCCCCATCTGCCCAGGCTTCTCTCCCTTCTGTAGGCTGTGGGGATTCTCTCCAGGGGCGTTGCTGGATAAAAAAAAGATCCGGGGCACAGGCACAAGCCCCACCCCCAAATCCCACATGTCTGAAACATGCTTTGCTGGATGCATTTATATACCTGAAACAATTTAATAGTAATGGAGTTAATTTAAACAGCATAACCAATCTGCTTCATGACTACCTGCTGGGCACTTCCTGGTGGTGGTACTGGGGAATTAGTCTCAACTAGTCCCTGCCAGGTGGTCAGTGCTCCAATTCTTCCATGCTGAACTCTGGTCCTGAGTCCACTTCTAGGACATTAGCCCTCTAGCTAAGTCCTCTAAGTCCACCCCTTCCAGGGTGAGGTTCCATTCAAGAGTTGCAGAGATGAATTAAAGTCAACTAAAATTAAAGACAAGTTAATTAGTCACTAATTAAAGTCAACCTGAGGGTTGCAGGCACCAGCAATCGGGGGGAGCAAGGGAGCTCATCCATGACTTTTGCCCCAAAACAATAAAACTGCTGCTGAATGTGACCCCCAAATTCCACTCCTGAACCCTGACTTACCCCACCTAGCCAGGTAACCACTTGCTCCTGAGTTAGCTCTCTCTAGCCTCCTCCCTGTACCTAGTCCCAGGCCATGAGCATGCTCTTTCCCAGTGGTTCCCAACCAGTGTGCCGACAACTCCTCTAGTGGAGTTGTGGTGATGGCAGGTGGTGTTCCCCACAGTCAAAGCCAGAGCCATGGTGAAGGCCTCATATGGTCCCGGCCAAGGGGGGGGGGAGTTTCCCAGAGCTGTGGTGGAGACCCTATGTGGCCAGGGCCAGGAGTGTTCCCTGAAGCAGGGGCTGCAGCGACAGCCCCATGTGGCCCCAGCCCGGGGGTTCCTCAGAGCCAGAGCTGCTGCTGTTGGAAGCAGCGCCACGTGATCCCTGGCTGTGGGTTCCCAATGTCCCCTGCTGCAGGGGGGCAGTTCCCTGAACTGGAGCTGGCCATGGGCAGCAGCCCCATGTGGGCCAGCTGTGGGGTTCCCTGAGCTGGATCCCTGGGCTGCTGCCCCAAAACAGAGTGTGATGGTTCATGAATATTAATATATTAATTTGAATATTCATGATTTTGTCATGCTAGGGTGACACAGAAGATAAAAGGTTGGGAACCACTGCTCTTTCCAGTCGCACAGGGGACAGTCCCCTAATGAGAAATCCCAGCCTCTGTTAGCACACTGGGGGTCACTGTCCTTCAGGAGTTGTCACCCACTCCAGATCACCTTGATCTCAACTTGTCCATTTAACCCAGAAATGGATCATGGGGCTAAGCACTTCCATTTTTCTAATCACTTTCTTAATGATTTGTTAACAGCTGTGCTCAAGCAAGTCAATGGGACATCAAAACTGCAAAGAGAAACAGCTGAATTAGAATTGATATGCAAATTCAACTGTGTGGAAACAGGGTTAAATCAGGATTATGGATGCTTCTCCCATTACATCAGGTGATTTTACTTCACCTTCCTGTGTGCTGTTTCCCAGTGTTTGGATCTTTACAGCTGCTTTAATTTGCTGTTACAGTAGGATCTGTTCCCATATCTTGCACAGGGCCAGCTCAAGGGGCTATGGTGGTCCAAGCTGGCTTTCAGTTTTGCACACACAACACTTGCCCCCAGGCATGGGGGGTGGAATCTGCCCCCCCCCCGATTCCAGGATGGCTCACCCCACCCTCAGAGCTGGGAACAGCTGGCCCATGGGTGGAGTGGGCTAGCCCAGAGGCAGGGCAAAAGAGCAGGGCCTCCCCCTGGACTGGCTTGCTCCTCCTTGGAGGAAAGTGACTAGTTTGGGGAGGGGTGGAAGTGAGGGGGGTGAGGCTTTTGGGCTAGCCTGCCCCACCTTCAGCATGACACCACAGCTGCTCTTAAATAAATGGTGCCCAAAGCAAGGGCCTCATTTGCTTATGTGTCAAGCCAGCCCTGGTCATACACTCCCCTGCATTTATTTTCCTCCCATTCTGTAAGATCCCCCATCTTCAAAGCACCTAATGATGTAGGATTTTCTCCCATGAACATGAGATAAATAAACTTGTTACTCTTTAAGGCTATGTCTACACAGCACTTTTATTTCGAAAAAACACTGGTTATTTCAAAATAAAAGAAATTTGGTCTGCCTGACGTTTTCTTATTTCGAAAGGACGGATCCCGTCCTTTCAAAATAAGAACCGTTGTTTCCAACTAGGTTAAACCCTGATTGTTTCGAAACGGCTGTTATTTCGAAATGGTTATTTTGAAATCAGGTTGTGTGGACATGTTGTTTTGAAACAACATGTCCACACGGCCTTATTTTGAAATAACCATTTCAAAATAACAGCTGCTTCAAAAGCAGGGTTTCCCTTAATTCAAATTAACATTTTGTTAATTCGAATTAACTTATTTAGAAATAAGGACTTTATTTCAAAATAAACTCATTTCGAAATCCTTATTTTGAAATAACAATCTGTGTGTAGACATAGCCTAAGTGTCACAGGACATCTTGCTTCTTTTGCTAACTATTAAGCTATTGGATGTAACAGGTTGCCTCCATCACCACATACTCCTTCCTGGTTCTGTAAATGTTACCTAATCAATCACCTTATGAATCTAGCCTGGGGGAAAAAAAAAGTTTCATTTTGGCACTTCAACGTGTATGGTGTTTTTGCTGTGTGTTTAGACTCAGACATTTTGCAAAAAAATTATACAAATTTGCATTTTTTTTTTTTTTTTGTCAAATGTAGCCTGTGTTTTTGGCATCTCCCTCACCCCAGAAAGAAAGATGGTATGTTAAAAAAAAATATGTGCCCAACTCTATTTTTAATGCTGAACTGAAGGTAAGAAATGCAGTGAGTTTTGAAAGTATTATAATTTGTGAGTGTGGCACTCTAGGTCAAAGTGGAACGTGGTGAAATCTAGCTGTGCCTAATCTGGAAAGTATTATTGCACCAGTTAATTTCAGACTACAGCTAAAATCTTCTCATACACCCAGCCCCCACTCCAGCCCTCCTTCAACAGTAGAAAGAAGTAGAGTATTGTAAAAGCAGTGCTTAATTTGTGCCTGGGCTTGCCAGGGCCGAAGCTTGGCACCCTCTAGGGCTGGCAGATCATAGCTTGTACTGCTGGGCTTGCTACATCAACTACGAATATATTAAAAAAAATTGTTTGAGCAACAATCTGAATGCTTGAGCCATGGCACCACTTTCATTACAAATTAACCATTGTGCAAAGGAGCCCTAAAAGTCTCTTCCAGTGGTGTGAGGATTCCCTTTATGCAGGCACTCTGAACAACAGCCATATGACTGCCTTCTAAAGACAAGCATTTCTCTCTCTCCATATGCCAGGCCAGGGCTAAAGGCATGTGCAGCATAGACATAGCCAGAAGTTACTTTTTTGGCAGGGCCTGTGTCAGATATGACTGGGCAAATAAGCTTTATTTCACAAGCAAAACAGAGGCCAATAAAAGCTTAGCACAAATTGCTTAAAAGCTGATTGGGTGGGCCTGCTTTCAAAATGCCCTACCACTGGTTTGGGACAAGATTTCAGGCAATGTTATGATCAGCAGGGTAGCTTGAGGAGTTTGTCATAACAGGGTATGTCTATTCTGTGAAGGGTAGTAAAGACATAATGGTACCAGCCTTAGTGCAGACTAGCTGCCCCATTTATAAGCCATCTGGATCATTAGTATGCATTCAGATTCAGATTCCCCTTGTCCTGGAACAGCACTGGGAGGGGCAGCCACAGCTGCAGGCAGCTGGACCCCAGATCCCCAGCCGGGGCCAGGGCCGGAATGGGCAACTGCGGCCGTGGGCAGCTGGGCCCTGGATCCCTGGCTGGGGACAGGGACGGGAGCGGCCTCCGTGGCCATAGGTGGCTGGGCCTTGGATCCCTGGCTGGGGATGGAGACAGGAGCAGCCTCCATGGCCATAGGTGGCTGGGCCCCAGATCCCTGGCCGTGGGAGGGGCAGCTGCAGCTGCAGGCGGATGGGCCCTGGATATCTGACCCAATTGGACAGGCAACCGGGAGAGGTGGGGCCCCCACAGACCCAGGGCACTGCTGCCAGGATTTGTGGCATGGGACCTGTGTGCCCAGGGCCAGCGATGCCCCTGCATATCACAGTTTATTTAATAATCATTTTGTTAATCTTAATATTAATTGAGTTATGCAGTGTTTGCCAGTTTGTGACAATAATAGGTATAGACATAAGTTCCATATAAAATTATAAATATTTTTATGGAGCAATAACTAAGGCATATGGTACTGCGAAGAGGTCACAAATGCCTACCTAGGCTGGGAGCTGTACTTACATGATGGGGGCCTGGACAATATAGGAAGGGGGTCCGGAGATTAGGAGGGTTCCACAGCCTGTCAAATTATACTTTAACCACTCCTTACAACTGTTTGTTCCCCTCATCTCCAAGCCCAATCAAGTGAGCCTTGATTGCTGATTAACCTGGCAGCTTCCCCCCACCAATCTCCTCTAGTCTACGTTACTGCATCCAGCCTGATGTTTTTGGTGGGCTGTGCAGCCTGGCACTGCACCACTTAGGAAGCTGATTTCTGCTTATTACTTTATTTGGAAAGGGCCTACGTGCCACTTATTCTTCCTGACTGATATTTGCACTGATGAGTCCTATCTTAGCGTTGTCAGGCAATAAGTTTTAAGTAGTTTAAACCCAGGCAGGGCTAGATTAAGTGGTTTTATGGCCCCTGGGTTGCCCAACACCAAAGGCACTCCCACAAGGAGCCCCGTCCCCCCACCATGGTGGCCTGCAGGCAGGCCATTGTTGGGGGGGGGGGACATGCAGCCAAAGGATTCTCCCTTCCTAGCACTAGGTTTTCCCCTTCAGAGGGGCTGACTAGTGTGGCCCTTCAGTGTTGGTGGTACATTAAATAGGAAGCTTGGGAGAGGCACAGGACGTTTGGCAGGAGGAGGCAGGGGTTCAGAGAATATCAGTGGGTGGAGGAGTCCCATTATATCCCAGCTTCCTATGATCTAGGAGGAGTGGTTATGAAGGAAAGACTAATTGAGAAAACTTAGCAAGGTACCTAAGCAAAAACAATGAACTAATGTACTACTCTGAGACAGGCAGGTATTATCCCTGTTTTTGAATGTCAGTCTAGTTCATCAAATAAACTGAGGAGTCTTGTGGCACTTTAAAAACTAACAAACTAACAAAAAAAATGTATTGGTCTTTCAAGTGCCACAAGACTTCCCTTATTTGTTTGCAGCTAGGCAGTGAAATTGAAAATTGAGACTTCTTTGGAAAAGAGACTTGGCGTCATGGAGAACCCCAGAACACCATCTTGGATGCCCTCTGTTCACAACCAGCCAGGACTCTGCTATGGTGGAGCCTTCTCCTGTCCAGCACCCAGGTCTCCATGCTGCCTGTAGCTAGAAATTTGCATATGAATTGCCACAGCACTTTTATGCTGTAATCTTTCAATTTTTAATTTTGTTTAATTTCATTTAATTTACTTTAATTTGGCTGCAGTACTGTAACTTTCATGCCTGTTAGAAAAAGTGTGGGGAGGCTGAAGTGTTCGTTCTACTGGGTTTTTAATGTTACTGATGTTTGATTTGTGTCCATTTATTCTTTTGCACAGAGACGGTGCAGTTTGCAACTACAGTGTTAGTGAGTGGCTTTATTTACAAGAAATACATAGCTTAGAACAGTTAACCTCACTGAAATAAATGGTTGTTTTACATTGATTTTCATGTGGAGCACTGGAATGGGTTATCGGGGGGGGGGGGGGATCTTTATCCTTAGAGGTTTTTAAAGCCTGGCTTGAGAAACCCCTGGCTTGGATGGTTTATTTGACTCTGGCCCTGCTTTGATAAGGGTTGGACCAGATGCCTTCTGAAGTCTGCTCCATCCCTGATCTTCTATGAGTCTGTGACTCCCAGCACTTCCTGCTTTAACAGCTAGACCGCACCCTCCTCCCAGAGCTGGGGAGAGAAGGAAGGAATCCTGAAGGCCAGTTTTAACTACTTTCTCTCACTCACTTCTCTGTGGGCTCTGGGATTCCTGACCTTCGGGGCCCCTGCCTCGTGCATTATCCCACTAGAACTCAAGGCCAGGCCAAGGTTTTTTGGCACCTTAGGTGAACTATGATTTTGCACCCTGTCCCCTCCAATTCAGTATAGGGTTACAGTTAGGGTTAGAAGCTGCCTGGGCTTTGGGGGGCGACCTCTGGCCGGGCCTGCCTGCCAGCCTGGCTCGACTGCAGATCCAACCCAGGGCCTGGGTTGGGGGGGATCCCTGGCCACAGGCCTGACCTGAGGCCTGGCAGAGCCTGGTCCGTGGGCTGCCCAGTCCCCAAGATGCCTTCATCTGTCCCTGGCTGGATCTCTGGGGCCCAGATGCCTGACTCAGGTCTAGATGGAGGCCAAGGGGTGACCCCCAGCTCACCTGCCCCCACCGTTACCACCCCTGGCCAAGTCCTGGAGGCAGAAGGGTGATCTTCCGGCCTGCCTGCTCCCCACCTGCCTGACCCCAGTGGCTTAGGGGCAAACTGCTGGTCCACCCACCACTCTGCCTACCTGATCCCTGGCACACTGATCCTGTTCCCTTCCAGTCCAACTCCTGGCCCAGCCCCAGAGGGTCAGGGCTGGTTGTTGCTTCTGGCAAACCCCATCTAGGGTTAAGGCCAGATGCTGCCACCACCGCCGGGCAGCCTGACCCCTTGTCCCTGATCAGACTTGGGGCACTAGTGCTGGAACGCGGGGCTTCTGCCCCATGTACCCACCTCCAGCAACACCACTGCCCCCAGCCTCTCAAATAGATGGTATTACCCATTCATCTACTTCAGTTTCCTAGGAGAAATGGAAGAGAATGCATCAGTGGGCACTGATGCCCAAAGGATGGACAGTTGTAGCTAGTGGAATAGAAGCATAAGGAGAAGAAGCATGTAAAGGCATAGAAGTTTCTATATTGCATTGCAGTGGGCATCTGAGGTCCTCTGTAAAGAAAGAAGTGGAGAGGTAGACTAAAAATTGAACTGAACAATGGGCCTCTGCCGGAGCCACAGTTACTATGATAATGGTGTTGATGCAAAAGTATGCCTTGTTTCTTTGTAAATGAGATTCCAGTTAAAGTGGGTTATCTCCCTTTCTTCTTATCCCAACCAGGGAGCTTTGGGAAGAGCAGAGCATGAGGGTGACTGAGTCCTGCAGCCACATATGGGGAAACTGAGGCAGCATCAGAACACAAGCTGCACTGTGAAACCTCCCCCCAACTTGGGATATGCTTAAACACAGTCCACAGTAGTGTGGGGATGACAGAGGATTCTGCCTCCAGGCGGGAAGGGAAATTTCTCCCTCGGGCCATGGCCCCCTGATGGCAACATAAATCATCTCAAGTGGGCAGAAGTGCCAGTGTTGTGTGGTGTGGGGAGCAAACTCCACCTCACTGAGGGAAGGTGTCAGTACAATTCTCCTCCCCACCCCAGGAGAATCTGGGTTTGAAGTTGCAGGGCTTTCAGGTGCTGAGCTCTAGGGAGGGAGGCACAGAAGAAATTACTCCTTGGAGGGGAGAAAATAGTTTGACCTGGATGTGGCCTTGTTATTGAAGGTGAGAGTCAACATACAAACAGGGAGGCTGGTGGGTGCAGGGCAGAGGCGTCACTGCCCCGGGGAAGCACCCGAGACACGGGCCCAGGTCACACCCCTGGCCTGGGCAGGGGCCGGGAGTTGCCACGGCCGGGGTTGGGAGCGGCCTCCACAGCTGCAGGCAGCTGAAGCCCAGATCCCAGCTGGGGATGGAGCCACCGCGGCTATAGGCAGCCGAGCCCCAGATCCCCAGCCAGGGACGGGGCTGGCATGGCCGCAGGTGGCCGACAGAGCCAGGAGTGGCCTCCAAGGCCATGGGCGGCTGAGTCGCGGACCCCTGGCTGAGAACAGGGCCAGGAGCAGCCTCCGTGGATGTGGGTGGCTGGGCCCCGGATCCCTGGCCGGGGATGGGGCTGCTGCAGGTGGCTGGAGACCGGGGGGGGAGCACCAGACCCAGGGCACTGGTGCTGGGATTCGGGGCACGTGCCCCATGTGACCGGCGCCAGTAACGCCCCTGGTGCAGGGGATAGTATCAATGGGGAAGCACCAGTGAGCTCCAGTTCTTCTCCCAGCACATGCAAACAGCTGCCTGAGACTGAGTGGATGTGGACTGAGAGAGCTGCCCATTGCCACACTTTGGAGGTGACTCCCGGACTCCAGTGTAAACTCTTGGATGCCTTCCATAGGAACCAGGGAAACCAGATCTTTCCCTTCCCCATGGTGGGAAGAATGGGACAGAGGAAAGAATGAGGGTGGCTGAGCTCCCAGACAAATGTGGGGAAATTGAGGCAGCTATAGAATCCTGGCAATTCTAAGACATCCTTGAAGGGTAGGTAGTACCCAATCACAATGCACAGTGGTGGGAGAGAGAAAGCATGACAGGATCTCAGGGAACGATCTTGAATTGGGGTGCTTAAGTCTAAAGTCTGGGAAGCATCTCACAATACATTACAAGTAACCAGGATCAAATCCTTTATGTCCTGTTATCACCTAGTACAACGGCACATGGAGCTCCACATCCAGTTAAATTACATTCCCCTCATCCCCAGCCTCACACACCAGGACTGCATCATTTTGCTGTGGTCAGAAGGCTGTCAAGTATAAGTCTATTACAAAGGCACTTCCTCCTTGATGTGGAGAGGACACAAAGGAACCTTTGTAAATCAAGCAGAGATTTTCCTAAGCACTTCAACCAAAGCACACTGTTTTAGGTAAAATACTAACAGATGTATTAACTTTGGAAAGATGGATTTTAAATAATTATAAGTGGCAGAAATAAAAGGCTAGAGAGAGGTGCCAAAGAAAACAAAATATACATGCATTGGGTATTATTTAGATGGGGCAGCTTTTGCACCCCACTGGAAGTTACAGTTCTTAATAAACAGGTTTCAAAGCTGGTTCCCCATTCTGGCACTTTGGGAGCAGAAGGTGTGTGTGTGGTGGTGGGGGGGGCCTGCAAAACATCTTATAAACTTCTGGTCCTAAAGCCTTTTATTAAAATTCTCCAACACTACTGGTTTCCTGACCTTGGAGTGGTATTGTTGCCACCACTCAAATGCAAAACGGCTTTGAGCACCCAGGAAGGAGCAATGGGAATTCCTTCCTGAGGTAACCTCAGTTGCCTTTACCCCTCCCTTAGGGAAACAGCTGAACCCTAGCTATGATGTTAGCTGAAATGAGAACTGAGTTCCTTTTAGTATTTGGCTGGGCAGCCTGAGGCACATGCACAAAAAAACCTCTTGCCTTTTAGGAGACACAATTTGGTCTTAGAAGGGTACATTTTCTTCAGTTAAAAGGAACGGCCATGAAAACACTATGGCTGTGTCCACACATGGCTTTTAAATCAAAATAACTCTGGTTATTTTGATTTTAAAAAGTGTAGGTCCACAACATTTTCTTGAATTGAAATGATGAGGTCCGTCATTTCAAAACAAGGAAAGTTAGAGCAATTCAATAAAACCTTGTTTTAAATAGCACCGAGACTTAGATCAAAACCATTATATTGAAATAATGACGTGTGGACATTATTTCAATTTAACGATTGTTTTGATTGAACAGTTTTGCCCTTCTGCGTCCCAGGGTGCCTTTCTCTATTCATATAATGGGTGGGGGCATGGCCCTTTTAGGGGGCCGTCTTGCCACATCTCCCACGCTGTGCCTGTCCTGAATCAAACTATCAAGTCCTGTCCCTAGACATGCTAGTTCAATTTGACTTTTTAATGTGGACCTGTTAAATCGATTTAGCTTAAATCGATTTAATGATTTTCATGTTGATTTTTTAAAATTGATTTAAGTTAAATCAATGTAACGGTCTGTGTCTGGACACAGCCAGTGAGTTACTTCTTTTGGATTTAACTGGATAGTTACACGATAATCAGGAGAGGGGATGTGAATACATGTGCTCAGCACAGAGGAGTCCATTAAAGAATGAAAAGAAATGTAAGGCAGGCTTAGAAGCTGTGCCTAACAGTTTCTGTGACGGGGGGGGGGGGGGGGGGCCAACTAATGTGCATGGGTTTTGTGTTTGCATGAGCACGAACAATGTATTAGCATAATCAAACTATGGGTGCAGGGCAATATAGGTAATGGTATTTGAGTTTATTTTGATCACAAATCTGTTAATATCTGTAATTCTACTGAAGGGAAACATGAAATACTGTCTTTTGTGATATGTTACTTTCTTGGTTGTTCAAAATCTATTAGGTTAGTTAAAGAAAGGGTAAAAACTACCCTTAGCAGAAAGAAACTTGTAAGAGAGGCCACTGCCTGTTTCAGTGTAAAAACGTTAAAATAGGGCTGGGGGTTTAAAATCTACTTTTGGAACTGTTCCCTGAAGCATTGCCTCATCCCTGGACTCATTATCAAATGATAGGTTTGGCTGGGCTTCTTATGAGGCCTTTCTTTGTTATTTTAATGGAAGAAGCTGTTTGCAGCTACTTGAGGTTTAAGAGCTGAAATCACTAAGGCTGTGTTCACACAGCACTCTTATTTTGAAACAACAGAGGTTGTTTCAAAATAAGAAATACCCTGTTCACATGACGCACAGTTGTTTCAAAACAACGACATTGTTTTGAAACAACTTAAACCCCATTTGGGGACAAAACAATGTTGTTTCAAAACAATTGTTTCGAAACAATGCAGTCTGAACATGTTATTTTGAAACAACAGTGACTTGTTTTGAAATAACTGTTGCCTGAAACTGCTATTTTGCTTTGAGCTTTTTTCCTTAATTCGAATTAACAAACTGTTAATTCGAATTAAGTTATTTCAAAATAAAGCATTATTTCGATATAAGTTGTTTCAACACAACTTATATCGAAATAATGCCTGTGTGTGAACACAGCCTAAGAGAGACAAATCCTCTCTCTGAGCTGAATCACGGAAGAGGAGTAGCAGATGGAATGAGTGACCAGTGGGTAGAGCCAGCAGCTCAGCTGGTAAGCGTGGAGTGTGGGTGACCAGTGGGTGTAGCCAGTGGGCAGTGAGAGTGGCCAGCGATGGGCTGGATGATGTGAGTGATCAATGGGTGGAGCCAGCAGATGGTGAGAGCAGAGAGTGAGTGACCAGCAAGTGGAGCCAGAGGCTGGTGGGAGTAGACAGCATGAGTGACCAGTGGGCAGAGGCAGCAGGCAGCTGGCGTGAAAGACAGTCCCTATATACTCTGGGGTTTGTTGGGGAGCCCTGTTTTTCACTGACTCTTCAGATCAGTGCTGATTTTGCCACTGCATTTATATGTTCTGTTATGCTGTATGAGATTATGTTGCGAACCTTGTTCTGCACTGATCTTCCAGATCAGTGCTGATTCATGCTATTGGGTTTTTACATACTGTTTTACTACTCTTAACAGTTCTGTATACCACTTAGACACACGCTTGCGAGTGGGGAAGCCTTACCTCTTTGGCGGGCCCAGGGAATAGTGCATGATTTCCAAGAAGACTGGGTGGGGGCTTGAGCCAGTTGGTGTTGTAACATTACTTGGAAGCCCCTAGATATAGAATCCGGCCCTTGTTCTGCCATCTTGCCCTGGCAGAAGGGTTGCAGAAAGAAATAACATGAACTCATCTAGCTAAAAATTCTCTGTTCTACTCACGCATGGACAGTTAATGGTATAATTTCTTCTTAGACATGGATGTCATTGGATTTTCCATGCCTGGTTCCACTGGCCTCTTACTGGTCCGTCCAGCGAGGGCTGCTCTTCCAATTCAAAATCCTATACTCTGTTTCTGTTGACTCTCCTGGGACTTCTTTAGTGTTAACCCCTTTCCCCAAGGTTAGTACAACAGGCTTCTTCCTCAAGTCTTTCTGTTGCAGTGTTGGTGAGGGAAGAGAAAGGCCAAAGCATGATGCCACAGTCCCATTTTTATCTTCTTTGCTCATGTGCCTGGAAGATACTGGCCAAGACATGTCCAGGTGGGCTTCGCTGAGTTAGAGAGATGGGCAATCCCTTCCGCACGTGTGGTCTTGTGCATCTGGGTCCTGGAGTTGAGAACTGTAATTGAACTGTAAATCCCTTGATTACAAGTTCCCAGCTGCTTAATGGTGGTTGTTGCTGTGACTGGAGAGCTAGTATTAGAGACTCACAAACTTACAACCTATTTCTGTAGCACCTGTTCAGGAAAATCTCATCACCTGATACACATAAATGATACACATATTTGTATGGAACCATAGGATTCAGCAGACCGTGACTTTTCATAAGGTATCTCACATGGCCAGTATTATATGGCACATCACAATCACACATGGATGATGGAGGTTACGATGTGCTGTTTTGCGATACAGCATGTCACAGAGGGCAGAGAGGAAATTTCTTCTCCCCCATGTGCTGTGGCAGCTTTTAGTATCCTATCAGCCAGCTAGCCAGACCAGGAGCTGATAGTCAAGGGACAGGGAGTGGTGTGAACACGCCACTATGGAAGACTCTCACCTGACTCATCCCTGGATCACTGGCCCTGTAGAGAGCCCTGTGCAGACACAAAAATATGGATACACATCAGCTCAGTGTCAGCCTCTATCAGATCCAGGATCCACACCACCCTGCCTTGCAGCCATGTCTTATGTCCATCCCCATCTGCACCACCCCTGCCTTGTATCAGCTCCTGCTCTATCTATAGGAGCAGAGCCTCTGTTTGGCTGCCAGCTTTGCTGAGGGGAGGGGAAGCAGCTTTGTGCAGTTCAGAGCCTCCTTTGGCCTGGATCTCAACAGTTTTATTCAGCCTGAGTTAGGAAAGCTGGAGCTGTTGCCAGTCATCTGATTGGGTGGCTGGCAGTGGAGGAAGGGATGGCAGGGTAGCTGCCCATCACCAGCTCATTGGTGGAGTGTGGGGACTGGCCACTGGGGCTCCTGGAGTCAGAGGTGGGACTAGCTGGTAAGCTTAGCTTAGTGACTGTCTCTGATTGGCTATGAGACACAAGCAAAGCTGGGCTTGGATTGGCTGGAGCATTTCCTTTGTTCCCTGTTGTGCTACTTACATTTCTCTCCACAGGCGGAAGAGACAGCAGCAGCAGCTAATGCACCTTGGGCAGATAAAAATAGAATCTGCATGGGAGCTGCAACAATGGGTCTGCTGGTAAGTGCAAATCTGAAGCAGGTGCAACAAGTCCTTCGACCCACCATGGTAGTCTGTCACCATGGCTTATCCTGAAAAGTGAAGCTGTAACATGTTGCTGCACAGCTAATTTAACAATTACCATTTTTTACCGAATGTTTTCAGGGGAACACTGTAATGGAATTCGGAGGTTTCTTGTTCTCTTTTCCTTACAGCTGTAAAACTAATGATGTAGCCTACAGCTGTTTTTATCATCTGCCTTCTGACCCAGATTAGAAGAAAGAAGTAGAGCAAACAGTCTACATTCTATGACCATACTGCTTATGAACAGTGTGATGGAATAGGCTAGTGGTTCCCAAACTTTTCAGTAACACGGCATACTTCAGTGAGACAAACAATTCCATGGCACACCCACTTTTATGCAGACCAGCACCTCATATTCAGTGCTCTGCTCCCCCTGACACCTCCTGGCGCTAGCAGTGCTTGTCTTCACAATGCCCACAGCTTGCTCGTGGTTCCCCCACACTTTACACCCATGACTCCCTGGCCCAGTATCCCCTCTGTCCAGTATCCGGTGGTGCCTTCGGCTCCCTCTCCTGGCACGTTCCTCTTCACAGCAGCTCACGCTGCCCCCCCTTCTCCGCTGTACATCACCTCTGAAGCTACCTGGCCCACCTCCCTGCTCCAGCACCTTGCAGTGCCTGCTCCCTGGCACGTCCCAGCTCTTGATGGGACCCAGGTCCTGCCTCCTCGCACCTAGTACCTCATGGTGCCTGGTGTCTCGGTTCTCTCTGCACTTCATGCCAAGCTCAGAGCTGCTTGTGGAGCCAAGCAAGCAGCTCCGAGCCCAACTGAGCTCCTAACCCCCTGCTAGAACCCCCCCCTTCTGAACAGGGAGGCTGGGGGGCAGATCAGCAGGCAGGGGGGAAGCAGCACTCCTAGTTCCCTGGCTGTGCAGTGGGCAGTGCAGACCCACTCAGGGTTCCCTGGCTGCCCTGGTGAGGAGCATAGCCCCTGCTGGAGTTCCCTGGCTGCTCTGCCAGGGGACTCTGTCACCAAAACAAAGCCTAGGCTGGTAATTATTTCAAAAAAGCCAATTCCACATCTTGGAATGGATTTTTTCAAAATAAAGATTTGATCTTGCAAAATAAAAGCCAGTTTAATGATTTCAAAAAAAGTACTTAGTTTTTTTCAAAATACACACCTGCTTTATTTTAAAAAAGCAAATGCCTGCCTGGATGTGGAAAAGTTTTTACAAGATAAGCCTCCTTATCCCGAAAAAACTTCAGTGCAGACATAGTCATTGAGTATGTCCAAAGATGCTGTACATGCTCAGTGAGAGCTTTCTCCAAGCGAGAGTTTTAGAAACTCCCAGCTCAGAGCAGCTCTTAGCTGGCCAGAAGACTTTGTTTTCTGGCCGGGTAGGGACTGCAGCTGCTGGCTATGCAAAGCCAGCAGCGTTCCCTGGACCAGGCAGTGGCGGGGGTTGCATCACCACTCGTCAACCCTGACTTATGCCCCCCATCTAGCTGACCACTCCTCACTCCTGAGTTAGTTCTCTCTAGCCTTCTGCTTGTAGCCACTCCCAGGCCATAAGCATGCTCCTTCCAGTCACAGAGGGGATAGTCCTCCAGCAAGCAACTCCAGCCCCTGTTACTACACTGGGAGTCACTGTCCTACAGGGATTGGGATCCACTTTCAATCACCATGATCTCAAGTTTGTACATTTAACACAGAAATGGATAATGCCCAGCTTCCATCACTTGTACCCTCTAGAATCCACACTGCTTTAGATAAAACAACCACTAGTTTATTGATCAGAACATGATGTCGAGTGAGTTTGTGGCAGATGAATGAAGACTCATAATATAAATGAGTCAGTTTTCATAAGTGAAATAAAAGTTATAGCACACATGCTTCTCAACTGCCCTAGTACAATTATGCTCATCTTACTTCTCAAGTCTGGCTATGATGGTTTGCAGCTATCTCTGCCTCTTTTAAGGCAGGGCCCAATTCTTGTAGCTACTTCCAGATGGAGTTTCCAAAACCCCTTGACCCCTCCCCTTCTATGTTGCTGTCTGATTCTCTTTAATTCTATCTGAGCCAGGCAGGGCATTTGCACTGCCTTTGTCATTTAGTTCTCCAGCCTGTGTGCTAGAGATAGTCCTGAGAGTCTGTGCTCTGTTACATGCTTCACCTTTGGACACATACATGTTGTTGCTGCAGGAAACAGGATACCATATTAATCCTGTAGAATAGGTTATGAGTATTCATAAATAAATCTTGTGTGGCCTAATAGGCATAAAATCACACAATCACAGTGTATAAGTGAACAAAAAAAAATCATATAGATCATAGCCTGTGGGTGCTCTCATGACATTCCTGCTAACATGCAGATGGAAGGCCAACACAGGTCGTCATGGAGGACTGCACTTATTAGTCCTTCTACACCTAGTTAAAAGCAGGCTCAAGAACCTTCATATGAACCACTGCAAATCTAACTATGGCCAAATGCACAGCACCCTCTGTCACAGGGGGTGTGTATCCATGAGCAGCTGGACTCCTCCTCCCAGCTCTAGCTGGGCTTCTCCTATTTAAACTTCTCTCCTGATTCCACAACCAATGGAACAATGACATTACCCACAAATACCTTCTGTGTCCTCCATCAGCCACTCTCACCCAGGAAAGATTCTTGGGTATATGAAATAATAGAAATGATAAAATCATGATCAGTGTACCTTTATTGTACAAGTGACTTTGAACAATAATGTCAAAAATATTTTATTTCTACCCAGTTTTACTGACATTTAATTTATTTATGGGTTTACTGACAGTGTTAAAATTTTCCATTTTTAAAAGACTGTCAGTAAATTTACTGATGCTTGGCAACCCTGATTCTATGCCACTTTAAAGCTGAACCTTAAGAACCTAATATACATCCAGCATGTGAGGAACTGACAGATGCTGAATGGGTAGAGGAAAAAACCTCATTCAAGCCACAATCACTCCGCTTAATTGACTCGCAAACCCATAGACTATTTTACCCATGGATACGGGATGTCAGACTTAGATGACCTTTTCTAAATCCCTCCGTTTGTCAGCAAAGGTCCTTCTGTTCTGTCATAGATATTGCCTTATGGGTTACTGCTTGTGCAGTTTGCTTTTCCTCTCAGTCTTTCTCCTTCTTCTGATCTTTTGGTCACTGTATCTTTCTGTAGGCTGTCCTTTTCCTTTCTTTCTGATGCTCTGTTATCTGTCTTATCTGCAGTTAGAGAGTTCCCCATTTGTGATGTTTCTTAGATGTTCCTCTTTTACTTTCTACAAGCTCTTCCCTCTGAGAGTTGGCTAGATATAGTGAAAGTTTCAAGGCAGACAGAAGGTGGAATGACATTTTAGAAGTATCATGTGAAAGTAGGTAGGGTAGAGGTGACCTTTAGGAAGGATTAGAGAGGGAAGGGGTGAGGAAGCATGAGACAGTACTACGCTTAGAAAGGAAAACAGTGCACAGTTACAAACTAGGGAATAGCTGGCAGGAAGGTTGTACTTCCAAAAGGGATCTGTGAGTTATAGTGAAACCGAATGAATAAGACAACAATGTGTAGCCCTTGAAAAAATGAGAATATTCTTGGGTGTCTCAATGAGAGTGTAGTACATAAGACATAGGAGGTCATTGTCCCACTCTGCTCACTACAAGTGAGGCCCCAGCTAGAGACCTAGGTCGAATTCTAGGCAGCACACTTTAGAAAGATGTAGACAAATTGGAAAGAGTCTGAAGGAGAGCAACAGAAATAATTAAATATTTTAAAACCCCAGTCTGTCAAGAAAAGCTTAAAAAAAAAACTGGGTATGAATCGTAGACTCTAAGAACAAAAGGGATCAATACAATCATCTAGTCTGACCCTCCTGAACAATGCAGGCCACAAGACCTCACCTACCTACTCCTGCAATAAACTTCTATGACTGTGCAAGAAATGCCCCAACACCTTATACATTGGACAAACAGGACGATTACTGTGCAAAAGAATAAATGAACACAGAGCTGATATCAGAAATCACAAAACAAAGAAACCAATTGCTGAGCACTTCCATCTTTCTAATCACTCAATAAATGATTTGTTAACAACCGTTGTCAGAGATGTGGCTGGGACATCAAGACTTCAAAGAGAAACAGCTGAAGTTAAATTAATATGCCAGCTAAATTCTGTGAAAGCAGGACTTAATCGAGACTACAGGTTCTTTTCCCATTACAAAAGGTAATTTGACTTCAGGCTTCCCATGGTTTGAACCAAACAACTGCTCTGATTTGCCGTTACTGTATGACCTGATCCTGTTTTACACCCCCTTGCATTTATTTTCATTCCCTTCTGTAAATTCACCCGTCTTCGAAGCATCTGACAAAGTGGGGTTTTCTCCCACGAAAGCTCATGCGAAAAATAAATCTGTTAGTCTTAAAGTGCCATGCGACTCCTTGGTTTTTTTTTTTTGCTGGACTAGACTAACACAGCTATCCCTTTGGAAATTGAGTTATTAAAGTCCTCAAATCATGATTTAAAGACTTTAAGATACAAAGAATCCACCACCACATGAGCCATAATTCATGCTACAAAAGAATGCAAAAAGCCCCAGAGCCAAAACCAGGGGGGGGGAATTCCTTCCTGACCCCAAATATTGCAATAAGTTAAACCCTGAACATGTGGGCAAATCTCACCAACCCATCACCCAAGAAAGAATTTTCTGTAATAACTCAGAATCCACCCCATCTACCCTCCCTTCTTAGTCCACTGGTATATCCACTACCAATAATGAAAGATCAGTCAATTGCCAACTAGGCCATCTCATCATACCACCCCCTTCATAAACTTATCAAGCTCAGTTTTGAAGGCAGTTTTGTTTTTTGCCCTCACAACTCACCTCAGAAGCCTATTCCAGGCCTTTACTCCTCTGATGATTAGAAACCTATGTCTAAAACCTAAATTTGCTGATGAATAGTTTGTAGTCATTTGTTCTTGTGTCCATATTGTTGCTATAATCAAATAATTATTCTCCCTCCCTGGTATTTATCCCTCTGATGTATTTATAGAGACCAATCTTATCTCCCCTCAACCTTCTTTTGGTTAGGCTAAAAAAGCGAAGGCAAGCTCCTTAAGTACCTCACTCAAAAGGCAGGTTTTCCATTCTTGAAACCCTTTTCTTCATTTGTTTTAGTTTGAATTCATCTTTCTTAAACATGGGGGGGGGGGCAGAACTGCATGAAATATTCCAGATGAGGACTCACCAGCGCCTTGTATGACAGCATAAACACCTCTGTAGCTCTACTCAGAATACCTCTTCTGATGCATCCTAGGATGGCATTAGCTATATCATGACCGCAGCTCATTGGCTGCTCACAGTCATCCTGTGATAAACCAGTACTGCCATGTTCTTCTCCGCTATACAGGCAATACCTCTTGTAGTGATATGCTTGTAGAAGGTTGTGAATTTAGAGACCCTCTCTAGTATGGGCCAGTGTTGTGTAAACTGGGAGATGTGCCCCAGAGAAGATCTAACATGGCTGCTTCCAGGTACGCACCTGGATACCTGTCTGTATGATTAAAGTTCTATTCCTTACTCATTCAGTAGTATCGTCTTTAATGAACCCTTAAGATCATTACATCTCCCATTTTGGTGTTATCTACAAACTTAATTACCACATTCCCATTATGACATAGGCTACGTCCACACACAAGGAATTGTTTCAAAATAGGTTGTTTCAAAACAAGTCATTTTGAAATAACGCCCATATTTCGAAACGACTTAATTCGAAAAAACAAAAAAAAATTTCAAAATAAGGGAAAAGCAGGAATCAAAATAGCATGTCCACACTGTGGACTTGCTATTTCGCTTCAGGGGCAGGGCACCATGGGAGGTGTGGCAACCTGGCCACCTCCTTGGGGCATGTCGACGGCCATGTTGCCAGACAATCCTATAAAAGCTGGCCCCGACCTCACTTCCCTGTCCACTGTGGCTAGCAGGACTCTGAAAGCGATGGACACTGCACAGAGAGTGCCGTGCAATGAACAGACCCTCTGCCCGCCTGCAGAGCATCCTGCTGATGTGGGACACTCTGCTCGCAGACCCTGATGGTGCCCAGCCTCTGCTTGAGGCTGTCATCCACCTGCCCGCAGAGCAGAGCTACTGCTCCTGCCCCCCCTCTGTGCCTCACCAGGTCTGGGCCCGGGAGACCAGCCCAGACTGGTGGGAGCGGGTAGTGCTGCGGACCTGGGGGGACAACCAGTGGAGGTGGAACTTCAGGATGACCAGGGCCAGCTTCAACCTCCTGGTCACAGAACTTGCCCCACTGCTGCACCAAAGGGACACCCCCATGAGGCCTGCCATCCCTGTCAAAAAAAGAGTAGCCATTGCCCTCTGGAAGATGGCCACTCCGGAGTTGCACAGGTCTGTGGTACACCTCTTCGGCATCAGGAGGTCCACCAGCAGCAACATCCTCGTGGAGGTCACCAGGGCCATCAACCGGGTCCTGCTGCAACGCTTGCTGACACATGGGGAGCTGCAGGACACCATTCCCTGCATGGCCACTCTCGGCTTCTCCAACTGTGCAGGGATCCTGGATGTGACACACATCCCTGTGCGAGCCCCGGAGCACAGAGCCGCGGAGTACTGAAACTACAAGGGGTACCACTCGATCATTTTGCAGGCCCTTGTGGACCACCACGGCCTGTTCCAAAACTGCTATGTGGGATGGCCAGGGAGGGCCCATGATGCCAGGGTCCTCCATAACTCTGCCCTGTGCTGGGGCATGGAGGCAGGCACATTCTTCCCCCTGCATAACATCAATGTTGGGGGAGTAGAGGTGCCCGTCCTCATTCTGGTAGATGCGGCCTATCCCCTGTGCCCATGGCTCATGCGGCCATATGCAGGGCCCCTCAATCCCAGGCAGCAGATCTTCAACTGCCAGCTGACCCACTGCCACCAGGTAGTTGAGCGGGCATTCGGCTGCCTCAAGGCTTGCTGGAGGTGCCTCCTCACCCACATCAACCTCGCACAGAGGACAATGCCGCAGGTGATCAGCTCATACATAGCCCTCCACAACTACTGTGAGCAGCGGGGTGAGCCCATTGCACCTGTGTGGGAAGCTGAGGCACAACTCCTCGCCAGGCACTATGAGGAACCCAGACCTGTGCCCACATGGGAGCAGCCGTCCCCGCAAGCCTTGTCTGTGTGTGATGCACTGATGACCACCTTTGCCCAGGAGGAACTCTGAGAGCCAGGCCTGCCCTGCCCCACACCACCCTCTCCCCCGTTCGCCCACAGCCAGCCCCCACCCATCCACCCACACTGTGAACTACCCCCAAATAAAACCACTCAACACCAACAATGCATTTGTAACTATTTATTCAACCATACAGGGGTTGGGGTAGGGAAGGGCTGGGGGGGGTTACAGGATGGGGAGATGTGGGGGCAGTCTGGGGGAGGGGGCAGCAACTTGGGAGGGGGACTTCTGGGAGTTTGTGGAGGGGGCTTGCCCACGCCCTTGCCCACGGCTGCCCTGGGTCCGGCGTCGCCTCCGGGGAGGGCCAGGCGGCAAACCCCCGGCAGGTCGTGGAGGGGCCGTCTGTTCCACCAGCTTGTGGAGGCTGGTGGCGATGGCCTCAACTGCTGCTGGCAGGCAGTTGCTCAGGCACTCCAGGGCTGCGACCACCCTGTTGTCCGCTGCTGCTGCCTGCTGCAGGAGATGGAAGGCTGCGTCCTGGTGCTGGGCCTGCTCCCATCTCCAGGCCTGGATGGATGCCTCCATACACTCCCCGAATTCCTTCAGGCTCTCGAGGAGCTCTGCCCACGAGCTGGGGGGCCCTCCTCCTCCTCCGGGGTGCTCTCGGACTGAGGAGTCAGGCTGGTGGTGGTGGCGGCTGGTGAGCAGCTGGGCGACCTGCTGGAGGGAAGCAGAAAACACAGTTGGCCCCTGCCACCTGTTGGCCCTGTCTGTGTGCAGCCTTTCTACAGCACACACCTCTGCCCCGACTGTCAGCAGGACCCAGGATCCCATGGGACAGAGCCCTGGGGTAGGGCTACCGGCTCCCAAAGCCTCGATAGGAGGCCAGGAAAGTACCAAATGGAGGAGATTGGAGGAGACTGGGCGAAAATGTTGTCTGGCTGTGGTATTCGTGGAGGTTTAGGGGGCCCTGGAACACTTGCCTGTACAAATCAGTATTCTATGGCGTTCCAGGATCCTTCAACTCCTACAGTAAAAAGCCTGACAAACCCCTGTAGTTTAAACTGCCTGCCAGTCAGAGAATGTGAGGATAAAAAGAACAGGACAGTAAAAAGGGGACCATCTTCCCCTTTCGCCTGACATCTGGGAACCGTACCCTGGAGGCACACATGCTAGTGGTGCCCACAAGGGTGAGCTGGACTCAGCCACGCCTTGCTCTAGTTGGTCTCCCAAGGCCACTTGCTAGTGGTGTGGCCTGCATGCTCTCCACCCTGCCCAAGATGTGGCTGCATCTTTAACACCCAGCCCATGTGAACCACCCCCAGGCACACAGGGGCCTGTGACCCCGGTGCCACCTGTCTCTCTGGAACCCGTCGCCAAGGGGGGGCCTCTGCACCTGCCGACCCTATGCACTACCTGCCCCTGTGCCCGGTCCTGTACCCCCTTGCTGCCCGTGACTTGTTGGACAGGCCCAGCCCTGTGTGCCTCAGTGGGAGGGGAATACTTACCCACGGGGGCTCCAGAGGTCTGGCAAGATGTCCTGGGCTCCGTGTC